>CM033345.1:23537636-23899147 GCA_019395295.1 Osmanthus fragrans | reverse complement strand
TGTTATAATTAAATGTTTAGGAAATATTTGATATTTTTTTGCCGAATTGTATATTTATTATATGTTAGATATTTTTATCAGCGCGAAGATTTTAATTTTTTTAAAATAATCTTAATTTAGTTTTCGGCGTTGTTGTAATTGAATGTTTAGAAAACATTTGATATTTTTTTCCGAATTGTATATTTATTATATATTAGATATTATTATTATTGCGAATATTTTAATTTTTTTAAAATCATCTTAATTTAGTTTTCGGCGTTGTTATAGTTGAATATTTAGGAAATATTTGATATTTTTTTGCCGAATTGTATATTTATTATATATTAGATATTTTTATTGGCGCGAAAATTTTAATTTTTTTTCAAAATAATCTTAATTTAGTTTTCGGCGTTGTTTATAATTGAATGTTTAGAAAAAATATTTGATATTTTTTTGCCGAATTGTATATTTATTATATATTAGATATTTTTATTAGCGCGAAGATTTTAAATTTTTTTAAAATAATCTTAATTTAGTTTTCGGCGTTGTTATAATTGAATGTTTAGGAAATATTTGATATTTTTTTGCCGAATTGTATATTTATTATATATTAGATATTTTTATTAGCGCGAATATTTTAATTTTTTTTTAAAATAATCTTAATTTAGTTTTCGGCGTTTTTATAATTGAATATTTAGGAAATATTTGCTATTTTTTTGCCGAATTGAATATTTTTATATATTAGATATTTTTATTAGCGCGAAGATTTTAATTTTTTCAAAAAATCTTAATTTAGTTTTCGGCGTTGTTTATAATTGAATGTTTAGGAAATATTTGATATTTTTTTGCCGAATTGTATATTTATTATATATTAGATATTATTATTAGCGCGAATATTTTAATTTTTTTAAAATCATCTTAATTTATTTTTCGGCGTTGTTATAGTTGAATATTTAGGAAATATTTGATATTTTTTTTTTGCCGAATTGTATATTTATTATATATTAGATATTTTTATTAGCGCGAAGATTTTAATTTTTTTTTTTAAAATAATCTTAATTTAGTTTTCGGCGCGTTGTTATAATTGAATATTTAGGAAATATTTGCTATATTTTTTTGCCGAATTGTATATATATTTATTATATATTTAGATATTTTTATTAGCGCGAAGATTTTAATTTTTTTAAAATAATCTTAATTTAGTTTTCGGCGTTGTTGTAATTGAATGTTTAGAAAATATTTGATATTTTTTTTCCGAATTGTATATTTATTATATATTAGATATTTTTATTAAGGCGAATATTTTAATTTTTTTAAAATCATCTTAATTTAGTTTTCGGCGTTGTTATAATTGAATGTTTAGGAAATATTTGATATTTTTTTTGCCGAATTGTATATTTATTATATATTAGATATTTTTATTAGCGCGAATATTTTAATTTTTTTTTCAAATAATCTTAATTTAGTTTTCGGCGTTGTTATAATTGAATGTTTAGGAAATATTTGATATTTTTTTTGCCGAATTGTATATTTATTATATATTAGATATTTTTATTAGCGCGAAGATTTTTAATTTTTTTAAAATAATCTTAATTTAGTTTTCGGCGTTGTTATAATTAAATGTTTAGAAAATATTTGATATTTTTTTTTCCGAATTGTATATTTATTATATATTAGATATTTTTATTAGCGCGAATATTTTAATTTTTTTAAAATAATCTTAATTTAGTTTTCGGCGTTGTTATAGTTGAATATTTAGGAAAATATTTGATATTTTTTTGCCGAATTGTATATTTATTTATTATATAGATTTTTTTTTATTAGCGCGAAGATTTTAATTTTTTAAAAAATAATCTTAATTTAGTTTTCGGCGTTGTTATAATTGAATGTTTAGGAAATATTTGATATTTTTTTTGCCGAATTGTATATTTATTATATATTTAGATATTATTATTAGCGCGAATATTTTAATTTTTTTTTAAAATAATCTTAATTTAGTTTTCGGCGTTGTTATAATTGAATATTTAGAAAATATTTGATATTTTTTTTTTCCGAATTGTATATTTATTATATATTAGATATTTTTATTAGCGCGAAATATTTTTTTTTTTTTTAAAAATCATCTTAATTTAGTTTTCGGCGTTGTTATAATTGAAATATTTAGGAAATATTTGATTTTTTTTTGCCGAATTGTATATTTATTATATATTAGATATTTTTATTAGCGCGAAAATTTTAATTTTTTTTTAAAATAATCTTAATTTAGTTTTCGGCGTTGTTATAATTGAATATTTAGGAAATATTTGATATTTTTTTTTGCCGAATTGTATATTTATTATATATATTAGATATTTTTATAGCAGCGCGAAGATTTTAAATTTTTTTAAAATAATCTTAATTTAGTTTTCGGCGTTGTTGTAATTGAATGTTTAGGAAATATTTGATATTTTTTTGCCGAATTGTATATTTATTATATATTAGATATTTATTATTAGCGCGAATATTTTTAAATTTTTTAAAATCATCTTAATTTAGTTTTCGGCGTTGTTATAATTGAATATTTTAGAAAAATATTTGATATTTTTTTTGCCGAAATTGTATATTTATTATATATTAGATATTTTTATTAGCGCGAAGATTTTAATTTTTTTTTAAAATAATCTTAATTTAGTTTTCGGCGTTGTTTATAATTGAATGTTTAGGAAAATATTTGATATTTTTTTGCCGAATTGTATATTTTATTATATATTAGATATTTTTATTAGCGCGAAGATTTTAATTTTTTTAAAATAATCTTAATTTAGTTTTCGGCGTTGTTATAATTGAATGTTTAGAAAAATTTTATATTTTTTTCCCGAATTGTATATTTATTATATATTAGATATTTTTATTAGCGCGAATATTTTTAATTTTTTTAAAATCATCTTAATTTAGTTTTCGGCGTTGTTATAATTGAATGTTTAGGAAATATTTGATATTTTTTTTTGCCGAATTGTATATTTATTTATTATATATTAGATATTTTTATTAGCGCGAATATTTTTTTTTTTTTTTTAAAAATAATCTTAATTTAGTTTTCGGCGTTGTTATAATTGAATGTTTAGGAAATATTTGATATTTTTTTTGCCGAATTGTATATATTTATTATATATTAGATATTTTTATTAGCGCGAATTTTTAATTTTTTTTTAAAAATAATCTTAATTTAGTTTTCGGCGTTGTTATATATTGAATGTTTTAGGAAAATATTTGATTTTTTTTGCCGAATTGTATATTTATTATATATTAGATATTTTTATTAGCGCGAATATTTTAATTTTTTTTAAAATAATCTTAATTTAGTTTTCGGCGTTGTTATAGTTGAATATTTAGGAAATATTTGATATTTTTTTGCCGAATTGTATATTTATTATATATATTAGATATTTTTATTAGCGCGAAGATTTTAATTTTTTTTAAAATAATCTTAATTTAGTTTTCGGCGTTGTTATACTTGAATGTTTAGGAAATATTTGATATTTTTTTGCCGAATTGTATATTTATTATATATTAGATATTTTTATTAGCGCGAATATTTTAATTTTTTTAAAATCATCTTAATTTAGTTTTCGGCGTTGTTATAGTTGAATATTTAGAAAATATTTGATATTTTTTTGCCGAATTGTATATTTATTATATATTAGATATTTTTATTAGCGCGAAGATTTTAATTTTTTTAAAAATAATCTTAATTTAGTTTTCGGCGTTGTTATAATTGAAATGTTTAGGAAATATTTGATATTTTTTTGCCGAATTGTATATTTATTATATATTAGATATTTTTATTAGCGCGAAGATTTTAATTTTTTAAAAATAATCTTAATTTAGTTTTCGGCGTTGTTGTAATTGAATGTTTAGAAAACATTTGATATTTTTTTCCGAATTGTATATATTTATTATATATTAGATATTATTATTATTGCGAATATTTTAATTTTTTTAAAATCATCTTAATTTAGTTTTCGGCGTTGTTATAGTTGAATATTTAGGAAATATTTGATATTTTTTTGCCGAATTGTATATTTATTATATATTAGATATTTTTATTAGCGCGAAAGATTTTAATTTTTTTTCAAATAATCTTAATTTAGTTTTCGGCGTTGTTATAATTGAATGTTTAGGAAATATTTGATATTTTTTTGCCGAATTGTATATTTATTATATATTAGATATTTTTATTAGCGCGAATATTTTAATTTTTTTAAAAATCATCTTAATTTAGTTTTCGGCGTTGTTATAATTGAATATTTAGGAAATATTTGATATTTTTTTGTCGAATTGTATATTTATTATATATTGGATATTTTTATAAGCGCGAATTTTTAATTTTTTTCAAATAATCTTAATTTAGTTTTCGGCGTTGTTATAATTGAATATTTAGGAAATATTTGCTATTTTTTTGCCGAATTGTATATTTATTATATGTTAGATATTTTTATCAGCGCGAATATTTTTAATTTTTTTAAAAATAATCTTAATTTAGTTTTCGGCGTTGTTATAATTGAATGTTTAGAAAATATTTGATATTTTTTTTTTTCCGAATTGTATATTTATTATATATTAGATATTTTTATTAGCGCGAAATATTTTAATTTTTTTTTAAAAATCATCTTAATTTAGTTTTCGGCGTTGTTATAGTTGAATATTTAGGAAATATTTGATATTTTTTTGCCGAATTGTATATTTATTATATATTAGATATTTTTATTAGCGCGAAGATTTTAATTTTTTTTAAAAATAATCTTAATTTAGTTTTCGGCGTTGTTATAATTGAATGTTTAGGAAATATTTGATATTTTTTTTGCCGAATTGTATATTTATTATATATTAGATATTTTTATTAGCGCGAAGATTTTAATTTTTTTAAAATAATCTTAATTTAGTTTTCGGCGTTGTTATAATTGAATATTTAGAAAATATTTGATATTTTTTTGCCGAATTGTATATTTATTATATATTAGATATTTTTATTAGCGCGAATATTTTAATTTTTTTTAAAATCATCTTAATTTAGTTTTCGGCGTTGTTATAGTTGAATATTTAGGAAATATTTGATATTTTTTTTGCCGAATTGTATATTTATTATATATTAGATATTTTTATTGGCGCGAAAATTTTATTTTTTTTGAAATAATCTGAATTTAGTTTTCGGCTTTGTTATAATTGAATGTTTAGGAAATATTTGATATTTTTTTTTTCCGAATTGTATATATTTATTATATATTAGATATTTTTATTAGCGCGAATATTTTATTTTTTTTAAAATCATCTTAATTTAGTTTTCGGCGTTGTTGTTATAGTTGAATATTTAGAAAATATTTGATATTTTTTTTGCCGAATTGTATATTTATATATATATTAGATATTTTTATTAGCGCGAAGATTTTAATTTTTTTTAAAATAATCTTAATTTAGTTTTCGGCGTTGTTATAATTGAATGTTTTAGGAAATATTTGATATTTTTTTTGCCGAATTGTATATTTATTATATATTTAGATATTTTTATTAGCGCGAAGATTTTAATTTTTTTTTAAAATAATCTTAATTTAGTTTTCGGCGTTGTTATAATTGAATGTTTAGAAAAATATTTGATATATTTTTTTTCCGAATTGTATATTTATTAGATATTAGATATTTTTATTAGCGCGAATATTTTAATTTTTTTAAAATAATCTTAATTTAGTTTTCGGCGTTGTTATAATTGAATGTTTAGGAAATATTTGATATTTTTTTGCCGAATTGTATATTTATTATATATTAGATATTCTTATTAGCGCGAATAATTTAATTTTTTTTTAAAATAATCTTAATTTAGTTTTCGGCGTTGTTGTTAATTGAATATTTAGAAAAAAATATTTGATATTTTTTTGCCGAATTGTATATTTATTAGATATTAGATATTTTTATTGGCGCGAAAATTTTATTTTTTTTTAAAAATAATCTGAATTTAGTTTTCGGCGTTGTTATAATTGAATGTTTAGGAAATATTTGATATTTTTTTTTGCCGAATTGTATATTTATTATATATTAGATATTTTTTATTAGCGCGAATATTTTTATTTTTTTTTAAAATAATCTTAATTTAGTTTTCGGCGTTGTTATAATTGAATATTTAGAAAATATTTGATATTTTTTTGCCGAATTGTATATTTTATTATATATTAGATATTTTTATTATTAGCGCGAATATTTTAATTTTTTAAAAAAATCATCTTAATTTAGTTTTCGGCGTTGTTATAATTGAATGTTTAGGAAATATTTGATATTTTTTTGCCGAATTGTATATTTATTATATATTAGATATTTTTATTAGCGCGAAAATTTTAATTTTTTTAAAATCATCTTAATTTAGTTTTCGGCGTTGTTATAGTTGAATATTTAGGAAATATTTGATATTTTTTTTGCCGAATTGTATATTTATTATATATTAGATATTTTATTAGCGCGAAGATTTTAATTTTTTTAAAATAATCTTAATTTAGTTTTCGGCGTTGTTTATAATTGAATGTTTAGGAAATATTTGATATTTTTTTTTGCCGAATTGTATATTTATTATATATTAGATATATTTTTATTAGCGCGAAGATTTTAATTTTTTTTAAAATAATCTTAATTTAGTTTTCGGCGTTGTTATAATTGAATGTTTAGGAAAATATTTTGATATTTTTTTTCCGAATTGTATATTTATTATATATTAGATATTTTTATTAGCGCGCGAATATTTTAATTTTTTTTAAAATAATCTTAATTTAGTTTTCGGCGTTGTTATAGTTGAATATTTAGGAAATATTTGATATTTTTTTTGCCGAATTGTATATTTATTATATTAGATATTTTTTTTATTAGCGCGAAGATTTTAATTTTTTTAAAATAATCTTAATTTAGTTTTCGGCGTTGTTATAATTGAATGTTTAGAAATATATTTGATATTTTTTTTGCCGAATTGTATATTTATTATATATATATAGATATTTTTATTAGCGCGAATATTTTTAATTTTTTTAAAATCATCTTAATTTAGTTTTCGGCGTTTGTTATAATTGAATATTTAGAAAATATTTGATATTTTTTTTTTGCCGAATTGTATATATTTATTATATATTAGATATTTTTATTAGCGCGAAGATTTTAATTTTTTTTAAAATAATCTTAATTTAGTTTTCGGCGTTGTTATAATTGAATGTTTAGGAAATATTTGATATTTTTTTTGCCGAATTGTATATTTATTATATATTAGATATTTTTATTAGCGCGAATATTTTAATTTTTTTAAAATAATCTTAATTTAGTTTTTTCGGCGTTGTTTATATTGAATATTTAGAAAATATTTGATTTTTTTTTTGCCGAATTGTATATTTATTATATATTAGATATTTTTATTAGCGCGAATATTTTTATTTTTTTTAAAAAATAATCTTAATTTAGTTTTCGGCGTTGTTATAATTGAATGTTTAGGAAATATTTGATATTTTTTTTTTGCCGAATTGTATATTTATTATATATTAGATATTTTTATTAGCGCGAAGATTTTAATTTTTTTAAAATAATCTTAATTTAGTTTTCGGCGTTGTTATAATTGAATGTTTAGAAAATATTTGATATTTTTTTGCCGAATTGTATATTTATTATATATTAGATATTTTTATTAGCGCGCGAATATTTTAATTTTTTTTAAAATCATCTTAATTTAGTTTTCGGCGTTGTTATAATTGAATGTTTAGGAAAAATATTTGATATTTTTTTTGCCGAATTGTATATTTATTATATATTAGATATTTTTTTTTTATTCAGCGCGCGAATTTTTTAATTTTTTTAAAAATAATCTTTAATTTAGTTTTCGGCGTTGTTTTAATTAATTGAATGTTTAGGAAAATTTGATATATTTTTTTGCCGAATTGTATATTTATTATATATTAGATATTTTTTTAGCGCGAATATTTTTTTTTTTTAAAAATAATCTTAATTTAGTTTTCGGCGTTGTTATAATTGAATGTTTAGGAAAATATTTGATATTTTTTTGCCGAATTGTATATATTTATTATATATTAGATATTTTTATTAGCGCGAATATTTTAATTTTTTTTAAAATAATCTTAATTTAGTTTTCGGCGTTGTTTATATTGAATATTTAGAAAAATATTTGATATTTTTTTGCCGAATTGTATATTTATATATATATATAGATATTTTTATTAGCGCGAATTTTTTTTAATTTTTTTTAAAATAATCTTATCTTAATTTAGTTTTCGGCGTTGTTATAATTGAATGTTTAGGAAAATATTTGATATTTTTTTTGCCGAATTGTATATTTATTATATATTAGATATTTTTATTAGCGCGAATATTTTAATTTTTTTAAAAAATAATCTTAATTTAGTTTTCGGCGTTGTTATAATTGAATATTTAGAAAAATATTTGATATTTTTTTGCCGAATTGTATATTTATTATTATATATATTAGATATTTTTTATTAGCGCGAAGATTTTTAATTTTTTTAAAAATAATCTTAATTTAGTTTTCGGCGTTGTTATAATTGAATGTTTAGGAAATATTTGATATATTTTTTTTTTGCCGAATTGTATATTTATATATATATTAGATATTTTTTATTAGCGCGAAATTTTAATTTTTTTAAAAATAATCTTAATTTAGTTTTCGGCGTTGTTATAATTGAATATTTAGAAAATATTTGATATTTTTTTGCCGAATTGTATTGTATATTTATATATATATTAGATATTTTTATTAGCGCGAAGATTTTAATTTTTTTTAAAATAATCTTAA
The DNA here is from genome assembly GCA_019395295.1 of Osmanthus fragrans. Lineage (NCBI taxonomy): Eukaryota > Viridiplantae > Streptophyta > Magnoliopsida > Lamiales > Oleaceae > Osmanthus > Osmanthus fragrans. The sequence continues at coordinate 23,890,344 of CM033345.1, read as the reverse complement.
TTTAGTTTTCGGCGTTTGTTATAATTGAATGTTTAGGAAATATTTGATATTTTTTTGCCGAATTGTATATTTATTTATTATTATATTATTATATATTATTATTATAGCGCGAATATTTTAATTTTTTTTAAAATAATCTTAATTTTAGTTTTCGGCGTTGTTATAGTTGAATATTTAGGAAAAATATTTGATATTTTTTTGCCGAATTGTATATTTATTATATATTAGATATTTTTATTAGCGCGAAGATTTTTAATTTTTTTTAAAATAATCTTAATTTAGTTTTCGGCGGCGTTGTTATAATTGAATGTTTAGGAAATATTTGATATTTTTTTGCCGAATTGTATATTTATTATATATTAGATATTTTTATTAGCGCGAAGATTTTAATTTTTTTAAAATAATCTTAATTTAGTTTTCGGCGTTGTTATAATTGAATGTTTAGGAAAATATTTGATATTTTTTTTGCCGAATTGTATATATTTTTATTATATATTAGATATTTTTTTATAGCGCGAATTTTTTAATTTTTTTTTAAAATCATCTTAATTTAGTTTTCGGCGTTGTTATAATTGAATGTTTAGGAAATATTTGATATTTTTTTTGCCGAATTGTATATTTATTATATATTAGATATATTTTTATTAGCGCGAATATTTTAATTTTTTTTAAAATAATCTTAATTTAGTTTTCGGCGTTGTTATAATTGAATATTTAGGAAAAATATTTGATATTTTTTTTCCGAATTGTATATTTATTATATATAGATATATTTTTATTAGCGCGAATATTTTTAATTTTTTTTTAAAATAATCTTAATTTAGTTTTCGGCGTTGTTATAATTGAATGTTTAGGAAATATTTGATATATTTTTTTGCCGAATTGTATATTTATTAGATATTAGATATTTTTATTGGCGCGAAAATTTTAATTTTTTTTCAAATAATCTTAATTTAGTTTTCGGCGTTGTTGTAATTGAATGTTTAGAAAATATTTGATATTTTTTTCCGAATTGTATATTTATTATATATTAGATATTTTTATTAGCGCGAATATTTTAATTTTTTTTTAAAATAATCTTAATTTAGTTTTCGGCGTTGTTATAGTTGAATATTTAGGAAATATTTGATATTTTTTTTGCCGAATTGTATATTTATTATATATTAGATATTTTTATTAGCGCGAATATTTTAATTTTTTTTCAAATAATCTTAATTTAGTTTTTCGGCGTTGTTATAGTTGAATATTTAGGAAATATTTGATATTTTTTTGTCGAATTGTATATTTATTATATATTGGATATTTTTATAAGCGCGAAATTTTTAATTTTTTTCAAATAATCTTAATTTAGTTTTCGGCGTTGTTATAATTAAATGTTTAGGAAATATTTGATATTTTTTTTTGCCGAATTGTATATTTATTATATGTTAGATATTTTTATTAGCGCGAAGATTTTAATTTTTTTTAAAATAATCTTAATTTAGTTTTCGGCGTTGTTATAGTTGAATATTTAGGAAATATTTGATATTTTTTTGTCGAATTGTATATTTATTATATATTGGATATTTTTATAAGCGCGAATTTTTAATTTTTTTCAAATAATCTTAATTTAGTTTTCGGCGTTGTTATAATTGAATATTTAGGAAATATTTGCTATTTTTTTGCCGAATTGTATATTTATTATATATTAGATATTTTTATTAGCGCGAAGATTTTAATTTTTTTTAAAATAATCTTAATTTAGTTTTCGGCGTTGTTTATAATTGAATGTTTAGAAAATATTTGATATTTTTTTTTCCGAATTGTATATTTATTATATATTTAGATATTTTTTTATTAGCGCGAAGATTTTTTAATTTTTTTTTTTTAAAATAATCTTAATTTAGTTTTCGGCGTTGTTATAATTGAATATTTAGGAAATATTTGATATTTTTTTTGCCGAATTGTATATTTATTATATATTAGATATTTTTATTAGCGCGAATATTTTAATTTTTTTTCAAATAATCTTAATTTAGTTTTCGGCGTTGTTATAGTTGAATATTTAGAAAATATTTGATATTTTTTTGTCGAATTGTATATTTATTATATATTAGATATTTTTATTAGCGCGCGAATTTTAATTTTTTTAAAAATAATCTTAATTTAGTTTTCGGCGTTGTTATAATTGAATGTTTAGGAAATATTTGATATTTTTTTTCCGAATTGTATATTTATTATATATTAGATATTTTTATTAGCGCGAATATTTTAATTTTTTTAAAATAATCTTAATTTAGTTTTTCGGCGTTGTTATAGTTGAATATTTAGGAAATATTTGATATTTTTTTTTTGTCGAATTGTATATTTATTATATATTGGATATTTTTATAAGCGCGAATTTTTAATTTTTTTCAAATAATCTTAATTTAGTTTTCGGCGTTGTTATAATTGAATGAATTTTTAGAAAATATTTGATATATTTTTTTTGCCGAATTGTATATTTATTATATATTAGATATTTTTTATTAGCGCGAATATTTTAATTTTTTAGTAATCATCTTAATTTAGTTTTCGGCGTTGTTATAGTTGAATATTTAGAAAATATTTGATATTTTTTTGTCGAATTGTATATTTATTATATATTGGATATTTTTATAAGCGCGAATTTTTTATTTTTTTCAAATAATCTTAATTTAGTTTTCGGCGTTGTTATAATTGAATATTTAGGAAATATTTGCTATTTTTTTGCCGAATTGTATATTTATTATATGTTAGATATTTTTATCAGCGCGAAGATTTTAATTTTTTTAAAATAATCTTAATTTAGTTTTCGGCGTTGTTGTAATTGAATGTTTAGAAAACATTTGATATTTTTTTCCGAATTGTATATTTATTATATATTAGATATTATTATTAGCGCGAATATTTTAATTTTTTTAAAATCATCTTAATTTAGTTTTCGGCGTTGTTATAGTTGAATATTTAGGAAATATTTGATATTTTTTTGCCGAATTGTATATTTATTATATATTAGATATTTTTATTGGCGCGAAAATTTTAATTTTTTTTCAAATAATCTTAATTTAGTTTTCGGCGTTGTTATAATTGAATGTTTAGGAAATATTTGATATTTTTTTGCCGAATTGTATATTTATTATATATTAGATATTTTTATTAGCGCGAATATTTTAATTTTTTAATAATCATCTTAATTTAGTTTTCGGCGTTGTTATAGTTGAATATTTAGAAAATATTTGATATTTTTTTGTCGAATTGTATATTTATTATATATTGGATATTTTTTTATTGGCGAAAATTTTAATTTTTTTCAAATAATCTTAATTTAGTTTTCGGCGTTTGTTATAATTGAATATTTAGAAAATTTTTGATTTTTTTTTGCCGAATTGTATATTTATTATATATTAGATATTTTTATTAGCGCGAAATTTTAATTTTTTTAAAATAATCTTAATTTAGTTTTCGGCGTTGTTATAATTAATTGAAATTTTAGAAATATTTGATATTTTTTTGCCGAATTGTATATTTATTATATATTAGATATTTTTTTTATTATTAAGCGAATTTTTTAATTTTTTAAAAATAATCTTAATTTAGTTTTCGGCGTTGTTATAATTGAATGTTTAGAAATATTTGATTTATTATTTTTTTTGCCGAATTGTATATTTATTTATTATATATTGGATATTTTTATTAGCGCGAATATTTTAATTTTTTTCAAATAATCTTAATTTAGTTTTCGGCGTTGTTATAATTGAATGTTTAGGAAATATTTGATATTTTTTTTTCCGAATTGTATATTTATTATATATTTAGATATTTTTATTAGCGCGAAATTTTTATTTTTTTTAAAATCATCTTAATTTAGTTTTTCGGCGTTGTTATAATTGAATGTTTAGGAAATATTTGATTTTTTTTGCCGAATAGTATATTTATTATATATTAGATATTTTTATTAGCGCGAAGATTTTAATTTTTTTTAAAATAATCTTAATTTAGTTTTCGGCGTTGTTATAATTGAATGTTTTAGAAAATATTTGATTTTTTTTTTGCCGAATTGTATATTTATTATATATTAGATATTTTTATTAGCGCGAAATATTTTTAATTTTTTTAAAATCATCTTAATTTAGTTTTCGGCGTTGTTATAATTGAATGTTTAGGAAAATATTTGATATTTTTTTGCCGAATTGTATATTTATTATATATTAGATATTTTTATTAGCGCGATTAGCGCGAATTTTTATTTTTTTTAAAAATCATCTTAATTTAGTTTTCGGCGTTGTTATAATTGAATATTTATTTAAAAATATTTGATATTTTTTTTTTGCCGAATTGTATATTTATTATATATTAGATATATTTTTATTAGCGCGAATTTTTTAATTTTTTTTAAAATAATCTTAATTTAGTTTTCGGCGTTTGTTATAATTGAATGTTTAGGAAATATTTGATATTTTTTTTTCCGAATTGTATATTTATTATATATTAGATATTTTTATTAGCGCGAAATATTTTAATTTTTTTTTTAAAATAATCTTAATTTAGTTTTCGGCGTTGTTATAATTGAATATTTAGGAAATATTTGATATATTTTTTTTTGCCGAATTGTATATTTATTATATATTAGATATTTTTATTAGCGCGAATTTTTTTTTTTTTTTTTTTAAAATAATCTTAATTTAGTTTTCGGCGTTGTTATAATTGAATGTTTAGGAAATATTGATATTTTTTTTTTTTCCGAATTGTATATTTATTATATATTAGATATTTTTATTAGCGCGAATATTTTAATTTTTTTTAAAATAATCTTAATTTAGTTTTCGGCGTTGTTATAGTTGAATATTTAGGAAATATTTGATATTTTTTTGCCGAATTGTATATTTATTATATATTGGATATTTTTATAAGCGCGAATTTTTAATTTTTTTCAAATAATCTTAATTTAGTTTTCGGCGTTGTTATAATTGAATGTTTATAGAAAAATATTTGATATTTTTTTTTGCCGAATTGTATATTTATTATATATTAGATATTATTACTAGCGCGAATATTTTAATTTTTTAGTAATCATCTTAATTTAGTTTTCGGCGTTGTTATAGTTGAATATTTAGAAAATATTTGATATTTTTTTTTCGAATTGTATATTTTTATATATTAGATATTTTTTTATTAGCGCGAAGTTTTTAATTTTTTTCAAATATTCTTAATTTAGTTTTCGGCGTTGTTATAATTAAATATTTAGGAAATATTTGATATTTTTTTTTGCCGAATTGTATATTTATTATATGTTAGATATTTTTATCAGCGCGAAGATTTTTTTTTTTTTAAAATAATCTTAATTTAGTTTTCGGCGTTGTTATAATTGAATGTTTAGAAAACATTTGATATTTTTTTTTTCCGAATTGTATATTTATTATATATTAGATATTATTTTATTAGCGCGAATATTTTAATTTTTTTTTAAAATCATCTTAATTTAGTTTTCGGCGTTGTTATAGTTGAATATTTAGGAAATATTTGATATTTTTTTGCCGAATTGTATATTTATTATATATTAGATATTTTTATTAGCGCGAATATTTTAATTTTTTTTTAAAATAATCTTAATTTAGTTTTCGGCGTTGTTATAATTGAATATTTTAGAAAATATTTGATTTTTTTTTTTGCCGAATTGTATATTTATTATATATTAGATATTTTTTATTAGCGCGAAGATTTTAGCGCGAATATTTTTTTTTAAAAAATAATCTTAATTTAGTTTTCGGCGTTGTTATAATTGAATGTTTAGAAAATATTTGATATTTTTTTTTGCCGAATTGTATATTTATTATATATTAGATATTTTTATTAGCGCGCGAATATTTTTATTTTTTTTAAAATAATCTTAATTTAGTTTTCGGCGTTGTTATAATTGAATATTTAGGAAAATATTTGATATTTTTTTTGCCGAATTGTATATTTATTTATATATATATAAGATATTTTTTTATTAGCGCGAAGATTTTAATTTTTTTAAAATAATCTTAATTTAGTTTTCGGCTTTGTTATAATTAAATGTTTAGGAAATATTTGATATTTTTTTGCCGAATTGTATATTTATTATATATTAGATATTATTATTAGCGCGAATATTTTAATTTTTTAATAATCATCCTAATTTAGTTTTTTCGGCGTTGTTATAGTTGAATATTTAGGAAATATTTGATATTTTTTTTTGCCGAATTGTATATTTATTATATATTAGATATTTTTATAGCGCGCGAATTTTTTTTAATTTTTTTCAAATATTCTTAATTTAGTTTTCGGCGTTGTTATAATTAAATGTTTAGGAAATATTTGATATTTTTTTGCCGAATTGTATATTTATTATATATTAGATATTTTTATCAGCGCGAAGATTTTAATTTTTTTAAAATAATCTTAATTTAGTTTTTTCGGCGTTGTTGTAATTGAATTGAATTTAGAAAACATTTGATATTTTTTTCGAATTGTATATTTATTATATATTAGATATTATTATTAGCGCGAATATTTTAATTTTTTTTTTAAAATCATCTTAATTTAGTTTTCGGCGTTGTTATAATTGAATATTTAGGAAATATTTGATATTTTTTTTTTGCCGAATTGTATATTTATTATATATATATATAGATTTTTTATTAGCGCGAAGATTTTAATTTTTTTTTAAAAAATAATCTTAATTTAGTTTTCGGCGTTGTTATAATTGAATGTTTTTAGGAAATATTTGATATTTTTTTTTTTGCCGAATTGTATATTTATTATATATTAGATATTATTATTATTAGCGCGAAATTTTTATTTTTTTTTAAAAAATCATCTTAATTTAGTTTTCGGCGTTGTTATAATTGAATATTTAGAAAATATTTGATATTTTTTTTGCCGAATTGTATATATTTATTATATATTAGATATTTTTATAGCGCGAATATTTTTAATTTTTTTAAAAATAATCTTAATTTAGTTTTCGGCGTTGTTATAATTGAATGTTTAGGAATTATTTGATATTATTTTTGCCGAATTGTATATTTTTTTATATATTAGATATTTTTATTAGCGCAAGATTTTAATTTTTTTTAAAATAATCTTAATTTAGTTTTCGGCGTTTTTATATTGAATATTTAGGAAAATATTTGATATTTTTTTTTTGCCGAATTGTATATTTATTATATATTAGATATTTTTTTATTAGCGCGAAGATTTTAATTTTTTTTTTAAAATAATCTTAATTTAGTTTTCGGCGTTGTTATAATTGAATGTTCAGGAAATATTTAATATTTTTTTGCCGAACTGTATATTTATTATATATTAGAATTATTATTAGCGCGAATATTTTAATTTTTTTGAAATCAACTTAATTTAGTTTTCGGCGTTGTTTATAGTTGAATATTTAGGAAAATATTTGATATTTTTTTTTTGTCGAATTGTATATTTATTATATATTAGATATTTTTATTAAGCGCGAAATTTTTATTTTTTTTTAAAAAATAATCTTAATTTAGTTTTCGGCGTTTGTTATAATTGAATGTTTAGGAAATATTTGATATTTTTTTTTTTGCCGAATTGTATATATTTATTATATGTTAGATATTTTTATTAGCGCGAAGATTTTAATTTTTTTTTAAAATAATCTTAATTTAGTTTTTCGGCGTTGTTGTAATTGAATGTTTAGAAAATATTTGATATTTTTTTTTCCGAATTGTATATTTATTATATATATATTAGATATTATTATTATTAGCGCGATATTTTAATTTTTTTTAAAAATCATCTTAATTTAGTTTTCGGCGTTGTTATAATGAAATATTTAGGAAATATTTGATATTTTTTTTGCCGAATTGTATATTTATTATATATTAGATATTTTTTTTAGCGCGAATATTTTTTTTTTTTTTTAAAAATAATCTTAATTTAGTTTTCGGCGTTGTTATAATTGAATATTTAGAAAATATTTGATATTTTTTTTGCCGAATTGTATATTTATTATATATTAGATATTTTTATTAGCGCGAATATTTTAATTTTTTTTTAAAATAATCTTAATTTAGTTTTCGGCGTTGTTATAATTGAATATTTAGGAAATATTTGATATTTTTTTTGCCGAATTGTATATTTATTATATATTAGATATTTTTTTATTAGCGCGAATATTTTAATTTTTTTTTAAAATAATCTTAATTTAGTTTTCGGCGTGTTTATAATTGAATATTTAGGAAATATTTGATATTTTTTTGCCGAATTGTATATTTATATATATATTAGATATTTTTATTAGCGCGAATATTTTAATTTTTTTAAAAAAAATAATCTTAATTTAGTTTTCGGCGTTTTTTATAATTGAATGTTTAGAAAATATTTGATATTTTTTTTTGCCGAAATTGTATATTTATTATATATTAGATATTTTTATTAGCGCGAATATTTTAATTTTTTTAAAATCATCTTAATTTAGTTTTCGTCGTTGTTATAGTTGAATATTTAGGAAATATTTGATATTTTTTTGCCGAATTGTATATTTATTATATATATAGATATTATTTTTATTAGCGCGAAAATTTTATTTTTTTTAAAAATAATCTTAATTTAGTTTTCGGCGTTGTTATAATTGAATGTTTAGGAAAATATTTGATATTTTTTTTGCCGAATTGTATATTTATTATATATTAGATATTTTTATTAGCGCGAATATTTTTTTTTTTTTAAAAATAATCTTAATTTAGTTTTCGGCGTTGTTGTAATTGAATGTTTAGAAAATATTTGATATTTTTTTTGCCGAATTGTATATTTATTAGATATTAGATATTTTTATTGGCGCGAAAATTTTAATTTTTTTTCAAATAATCTTAATTTAGTTTTCGGCGTTTTTATAATTGAATATTTAGGAAATATTTGCTATTTTTTTTGCCGAATTGTATATTTATTATATGTTAGATATTTTTATCAGCGCGAAGATTTTAATTTTTTTAAAATAATCTTAATTTAGTTTTCGGCGTTGTTGTAATTGAATGTTTAGAAAACATTTGATATTTTTTTCCGAATTGTATATTTATTATATATTAGATATTATTACTAGCGCGAATATTTTAATTTTTTAGTAATCATCTTAATTTAGTTTTCGTCGTTGTTATAGTTGAATATTTAGGAAATATTTGATATTTTTTTGCCGAATTGTATATTTATTATATATTAGATAGATATTTTATTAGCGCGAATATTTTATTTTTTTTTTAAAATCATCTTAATTTAGTTTTCGGCGTTGTTATAATTGAATATTTAGGAAAATATTTGATATTTTTTTTGCCGAATTGTATATTTATATATATATTAGATATTTTTATTAGCGCGAATTTTTTAATTTTTTTAAAAATAATCTTAATTTAGTTTTCGGCGTTGTTGTTATAATTGAATGTTTAGGAAATATTTGATATTTTTTTTGCCGAATTGTATATTTATTATATATTAGATATTTTTATTAGCGCGAAGATTTTAATTTTTTTTAAAATAATCTTAATTTAGTTTTCGGCGTTGTTATAATTGAATATTTAGGAAATATTTGATATTTTTTTTTTGCCGAATTTGTATATTTATTATATATTAGATATTTTTATTAGCGCGAAATTTTTATTTTTTTTTAAAATAATCTTAATTTAGTTTTCGGCGTTGTTATAATTGAATGTTTAGGAAATATTTGATATTTTTTTGCCGAATTGTATATATTTATTATATATTAGATATATTATTATTAGCGCGAATATTTTAATTTTTTTAAATCATCTTAATTTAGTTTTCGGCGTTGTTATAGTTGAATATTTTAGAAAATATTTGATATTTTTTTTTTGCCGAATTGTATATTTATTATATATTAGATATTTTTATTAAGCGCGAATATTTTAATTTTTTTTAAAATAATCTTAATTTAGTTTTCGGCGTTGTTATAATTGAATATTTAGGAAATATTTGATATTTTTTTGCCGAATTGTATATTTATTATATATTAGATATTTTTATCAGCGCGAAGATTTTAATTTTTTTTAAAATAATCTTAATTTAGTTTTCGGCGTTGTTGTAATTGAATGTTTAGAAAACATTTGATATTTTTTTCCGAATTGTATATTTATTATATATTAGATATTATTACTAGCGCGAATATTTTAATTTTTTAGTAATCATCTTAATTTAGTTTTCGTCGTTGTTATAGTTGAATATTTAGGAAATATTTGATATTTTTTTGCCGAATTGTATATTTATTAGATATTAGATATTTTTATTAGCGCGAAAATTTTAATTTTTTTTCAAATAATCTTAATTTAGTTTTCGGCGTTGTTATAATTGAATGTTTAGAAAATATTTGATATTTTTTTGCCGAATTGTATATTTATTATATATTAGATATTATTATTAGCGCGAATATTTTAATTTTTTTAAAATCATCTTAATTTAGTTTTCGGCGTTGTTATAGTTGAATATTTAGAAAATATTTGATATTTTTTTGTCGAATTGTATATTTATTATATATTGGATATTTTTATAAGCGCGAAGTTTTTAATTTTTTTACAAATATTCTTAATTTAGTTTTCGGCGTTGTTATAATTAAATGTTTAGGAAATATTTGATATTTTTTTTTCGAATTGTATATTTATTATATATTAGATATTTTTTTATTAGCGCGAAGATTTTAATTTTTTTTAAAATAATCTTAATTTAGTTTTCGGCGTTGTTATAGTTGAATATTTAGGAAATATTTGATATTTTTTTGCCGAATTGTATATTTATTATATATTAGATATTTTTATTAGCGCGAATTTTTAATTTTTTTCAAATAATCTTAATTTAGTTTTCGGCTTTGTTATAATTGAATGTTTAGGAAATATTTGATATTTTTTTGCCGAATTGTATATTTATTATATATTAGATATTATTATTAGCGCGAATATTTTAATTTTTTTTAAAATCATCTTAATTTAGTAGTTTTTCGGCGTTGTTATAGTTGAATATTTAGAAAATATTTGATATTTTTTTGTCGAATTGTATATTTATTATATATTGGATATTTTTATAAGCGCGAAATTTTTAATTTTTTTCAAATAATCTTAATTTAGTTTTCGGCGTTGTTATAATTAAATGTTTAGGAAATATTTGATATTTTTTTGCCGAATTGTATATTTATTATATTTAGATATTTTTTATTAGCGCGAAGATTTTAATTTTTTTTTAAAATAATCTTAATTTAGTTTTCGGCGTTGTTTGTAATTGAAATGTTTAGAAAAATATTTGATATTATTTTTTTTCCGAATTGTATATATTTATTATATATTAGATATTATTATTATAAGCGCGAATATTTTTTTTTTTTTTTTAAAATAATCTTAATTTAGTTTTCGGCGTTGTTATAATTGAATGTTTAGGAAATATTTGATATTTTTTTTGCCGAATTGTATATATTTATTATATATTAGATATTTTTATTATTAGCGCGAATATTTTTAATTTTTTTAAAATAATCTTAATTTAGTTTTTCGGCGTTGTTATAATTGAATATTTAGAAAATATTTGATTTTTTTTTTTGCCGAATTGTATATTTATATATATATTAGATATTTTTATTAGCGCGAATATTTTTAATTTTTTTCAAATAATCTTAATTTAGTTTTCGGCGTTGTTATAATTAAATGTTTAGGAAATATTTGATATTTTTTTGCCGAAATTGTATATTTATTATATATTAGATATTTTTATTAGCGCGAAGATTTTAATTTTTTTTTTTTAAAATAATCTTAATTTAGTTTTCGGCGTTGTTATAGTTGAATATTTAGGAAATATTTGATATTTTTTGCCGAATTGTATATTTATTAAATATTAGATATTTTTATTAGCGCGAAAATTTTAATTTTTTTCAAATAATCTTAATTTAGTTTTCGGCTTTGTTATAATTGAATGTTTAGGAAAATATTTGATATTTTTTTTGCCGAATTGTATATTTATTATATATTAGATATTATTACTAGCGCGAATATTTTAATTTTTTAGTAATCATCTTAATTTAGTTTTCGGCGTTGTTATAGTTGAATATTTAGAAAATATTTGATATTTTTTTGTCGAATTGTATATTTATTATATATTGGATATTTTTATAAGCGCGAAGTTTTTTAATTTTTTTCAAATAATCTTAATTTAGTTTTCGGCGTTGTTATAATTAAATGTTTAGGAAATATTTGATATTTTTTTGCCGAATTGTATATTTATTATATATTAGATATTTTTATCAGCGCGAAATTTTTTTTTTTTTTTTAAAATAATCTTAATTTAGTTTTTCGGCGTTGTTGTAATTGAATGTTTAGAAAACATTTGATATTTTTTTCCGAATTGTATATTTATTATATATTAGATATTATTACTAGCGCGAATATTTTAATTTTTTAGTAATCATCTTAATTTAGTTTTCGGCTTTGTTATAATTAAATGTTTAGGAAATATTTGATATTTTTTTTGCCGAATTGTATATTTATTATATATTAGATATTTTTTATTAGCGCGAATATTTTTATTTTTTTTAAAATAATCTTAATTTAGTTTTCGGCGTTGTTATAATTGAATATTTAGAAAAATATTTGATATTTTTTTTTGAATTCGAATTGTATATTTATATATATATTAGATATTTTTATTAGCGCGAATTTTTATTTTTTTTTAAAAAAATAATCTTAATTTAGTTTTCGGCGTTGTTATAATTGAATGTTTTAGAAAATATTTGATATTTTTTTTTGCCGAATTGTATATTTATTATATATTAGATATTTTTTATTAGCGCGAAGATTTTAATTTTTTTTAAAATAATCTTAATTTAGTTTTTTCGGCGTTGTTATAGTTGAATATTTAGAAAAATATTTGATATTTTTTTGTCGAATTGTATATTTATTATATATTGGATATTTTTATAAGCGCGAATTTTTAATTTTTTTCAAATAATCTTAATTTAGTTTTCGGCTTTGTTATAATTGAATGTTTAGGAAATATTTGATATTTTTTTGCCGAATTGTATATTTATTATATATTAGATATTATTACTAGCGCGAATATTTTAATTTTTTAGTAATCATCTTAATTTAGTTTTCGGCGTTGTTATAGTTGAATATTTAGAAAATATTTGATATTTTTTTGTCGAATTGTATATTTATTATATATTGGATATTTTTATAAGCGCGAATTTTTAATTTTTTTCAAATAATCTTAATTTAGTTTTCGGCGTTGTTATAATTAAATGTTTAGGAAATATTTGATATTTTTTTTGCCGAATTGTATATTTATTATATGTTAGATATTTTTATTAGCGCGAAGATTTTAATTTTTTTAAAATAATCTTAATTTAGTTTTCGGCGTTGTTGTAATTGAATGTTTAGAAAACATTTGATTATTTTTTTCCGAATTGTATATTTATTATTATATATTAGATATTTTATTAGCGCGAATATTTTATTTTTTTTGTAATCATCTTAATTTAGTTTTCGGCGTTGTTATAGTTGAATATTTAGGAAATATTTGATATTTTTTTGCCGAATTGTATATTTATTAGATATTAGATATTTTTATTGGCGCGAAAATTTTATTTTTTTTGAAATAATCTGAATTTAGTTTTCGGCTTTGTTATAATTGAATGTTTAGGAAATATTTGATATTTTTTTTGCCGAATTGTATATTTATTATATATTAGATATTTTTATTATTAGCGCGAATATTTTTTTTTTTTAAGTAATCATCTTAATTTAGTTTTCGGCGTTGTTATAGTTGAATATTTAGGAAATATTTGATTTTTTTTTGTCGAATTGTATATTTATTATATATTGGATATTTTTATAAGCGCGAATTTTTAAATTTTTTTCAAATAATCTTAATTTAGTTTTCGGCGTTGTTATAATTGAATGTTTAGGAAATATTTGATATTTTTTTGCCGAATTGTATATTTATTATATATTAGATATTTTTATTAGCGCGAAGATTTTTATTTTTTTTAAAATAATCTTAATTTAGTTTTCGGCGTTGTTGTAATTGAATGTTTAGGAAATATTTGATATTTTTTTTTTCCGAATTGTATATTTATTATATATTAGATATTATTATTATTGCGAATATTTTAATTTTTTTAAAATCATCTTAATTTAGTTTTCGGCGTTGTTATAATTGAATATTTAGGAAATATTTGATATTTTTTTGCCGAATTGTATATTTATTATATATTAGATATTTTTATTAGCGCGAAGATTTTAATTTTTTTAAAATAATCTTAATTTAGTTTTCGGCGTTGTTATAATTGAATGTTTAGGAAAATATTTGATATTTTTTTTGCCGAATTGTATATTTATTATATATTAGATATATTTTTATTAGCGCGAAGATTTTAATTTTTTTTTAAAATCATCTTAATTTAGTTTTCGGCGTTGTTATAATTGAATATTTAGGAAATATTTGATATTTTTTTTTGCCGAATTGTATATATTTATTATATATTAGATATTTTTTTATTAGCGCGAATATTTTAATTTTTTTTTAAAAAATCTTAATTTAGTTTTCGGCGTTGTTATAATTGAATGTTTTAGGAAATATTTGATATTTTTTTTGCCGAATTGTATATTTTTTATATATTAGATATTTTTATTAGCGCAAGATTTTAATTTTTTAAATAATCTTAATTTAGTTTTCGGCGTTGTTATAATTGAATGTTTAGAAAATATTTGATATTTTTTTCCGAATTGTATATTTATTATATATTAGATATTTTTATTAGCGCGATATTTTATTTTTTTTTAAAATCATCTTAATTTAGTTTTCGGCGTTGTTATAGTTGAATATTTAGAAAATAGTTGATATTTTTTTACCGAATTGTATATTTATTAGATATTAGATATTTTTATTGGCGAGAAAATTTTAATTTTTTTGAAATAATCTGAATTTAGTTTTCGGCGTTGTTATAATTGAATGTTTAGGAAAAATATTTGATATTTTTTTTGCCGAATTGTATATTTATTATATATTAGATATTTTTATTAGCGCGAAATATTTTAATTTTTTTTTTAATAATCATCCTAATTTAGTTTTCGGCGTTGTTATAGTTGAATATTTAGGAAATATTTGATATTTTTTTTGTCGAATTGTATATTTATTATATATTAGATATTTTTATTAGCGCGAAATTTTTAATTTTTTTTCAAATAATCTTAATTTAGTTTTCGGCGTTGTTATAATTGAATGTTTAGGAAATATTTGATATTTTTTTGCCGAATTGTATATTTATTATATATTAGATATTTTTTTATTAGCGCGCGAAGATTTTAATTTTTTTCAAATATTCTTAATTTAGTTTTCGGCGTTGTTATAATTGAATGTTTAGGAAATATTTGATATTTTTTTTCCGAATTGTATATTTATTATATATTAGATATTTTTATTAGCGCGAAGATTTTAATTTTTTTAAAATAATCTTAATTTAGTTTTCGGCGTTGTTATAATTGAATGTTTAGAAAATATTTGATATTTTTTTGCCGAATTGTATATTTATTATATATTAGATATTTTTATTAGCGCGAAGATTTTAATTTTTTTAAAATAATCTTAATTTAGTTTTCGGCGTTGTTATAATTGAATATTTAGGAAATATTTGATATTTTTTTTGTCGAATTGTATATTTATTATATATTGGATATTTTTATAAGCGCGAATTTTTAATTTTTTTCAAATAATCTTAATTTAGTTTTCGGCGTTGTTATAATTGAATATTTAGGAAATATTTAATATTTTTTTTGTCGAATTGTATATTTATTATATATTAGATATTTTTATTAGCGCGAATATTTTAATTTTTTTAAAATCATCTTAATTTAGTTTTCGGCGTTGTTATAATTGAATGTTTAGGAAATATTTGATATTTTTTTTGCCGAATTGTATATTTATTATATATTAGATATTTTTATTAGCGCGAAGATTTTTAATTTTTTTTCAAATAATCTTAATTTAGTTTTCGGCGTTGTTATAATTAAATGTTTAGAAAATATTTGATATTTTTTTGCCGAATTGTATATTTATTATATATTAGATATTTTTATTAGCGCGAATATTTTAATTTTTTTAAAAATCATCTTAATTTAGTTTTTCGGCGTTGTTATATAATTGAATATTTAGGAAATATTTGATATTTTTTTGTCGAATTGTATATTTATTATATATTAGATATTTTTATTAGCGCGAAGATTTTTATTTTTTTTCAAATAATCTTAATTTAGTTTTCGGCGTTGTTATAATTGAATATTTAGGAAATATTTGCTATTTTTTTGCCGAATTGTATATTTATTATATATTAGATATTTTTTATTAGCGCGAAGATTTAATTTTTTTTTTAAAATAATCTTAATTTAGTTTTCGGCGTTTGTTATAATTGAATGTTTAGAAAATATTTGATATTTTTTTTGCCGAATTGTATATTTATTATATATTAGATATTCATATTAGCGCGAAAATCTTAATTTTTTTAAAATCATCTTAATTTAGTTTTCGGCGTTGTTATAGTTGAATATTTAGGAAATATTTGATATTTTTTTGCCGAATTGTATATTTTATTATATATTAGATATTTTTATTAGCGCGAAGATTTTAATTTTTTTTAAAATAATCTTAATTTAGTTTTCGGCGTTGTTATAATTGAATGTTTAGAAAATATTTGATATTTTTTTGCCGAATTGTATATTTATTTATTATATATTAGATATTATTATTATTAGCGCGAATATTTTTTTTTTTTTTAAAAATAATCTTAATTTAGTTTTCGGCGTTGTTATAATTGAATATTTAGAAAATATTTGATATTTTTTTTGCCGAATTGTATATTTATTATATATTAGATATTTTTATTAGCGCGAATATTTTTAATTTTTTTAAAAATCATCTTAATTTAGTTTTCGGCGTTGTTATAGTTGAATATTTAGGAAATATTTGATATTTTTTTGCCGAATTGTATATTTATTATATATTAGATATTTTTATTAGCGCGAAGATTTTAATTTTTTTTAAAATAATCTTAATTTAGTTTTCGGCGTTGTTATAATTGAATGTTTAGGAAATATTTGATATTTTTTTGCCGAATTGTATATTTATTATATATTAGATATTATTATTAGCGCGAATATTTTAATTTTTTTTAAAATCATCTTAATTTAGTTTTCGGCGTTGTTATAATTGAATATTTAGGAAATATTTGATATTTTTTTTCCGAATTGTATATTTATTATATATTAGATATTTTTATTAGCGCGAAAATTTTAATTTTTTTAAAATAATCTTAATTTAGTTTTTTTCGGCGTTGTTATAATTGAATATTTAGGAAATATTTGATATTTTTTTTCCGAATTGTATATTTATTATATATTAGATATTTTTATTAGCGCGAAGATTTTAATTTTTTTAAAATAATCTTAATTTAGTTTTCGGCGTTGTTATAATTGAATATTTTAGGAAATATTTGATATTTTTTTTGCCGAATTGTATATTTATTATATATTAGATATATTTTTATTAGCGCGAAGATTTTAAATTTTTTTTAAAATAATCTTAATTTAGTTTTCGGCGTTGTTATAATTGAATATTTAGGAAATATTTGATGATTTTTTTTTTGCCGAATTGTATATTTATTATATATTAGATATTTTTATTAGCGCGAAGATTTTAATTTTTTTTAAAATCATCTTAATTTAGTTTTCGGCGTTGTTATAATTGAATATTTAGGAAATATTTGATATTTTTTTTGCCGAATTGTATATTTATTATATATTAGATATTTTTATTAGCGCGAATATTTTTTTTTTTTTTTAAAAAATAATCTTAATTTAGTTTTTCGGCGTTGTTATAATTGAATGTTTAGGAAATATTTGATATTTTTTTTTTGCCGAATTGTATATTTATTATATATTAGATATTTTTATTAGCGCGAAGATTTTAATTTTTTTAAAAATAATCTTAATTTAGTTTTCGGCGTTGTTATAATTGAATGTTTTAGAAATATTTGATTTTTTTTTTTGCCGAATTGTATATTTATTATATATTAGATATTTTTATTAGCGCGAAGATTTTAATTTTTTTAAAATAATCTTAATTTAGTTTTCGGCGTTGTTATAATTGAATATTTAGGAAATATTATTTGATTTTTTTTTTGCCGAATTGTATATTTATTATATATTAGATATTTTTATTAGCGCGAAGATTTTAATTTTTTAAAAAATAATCTTAAATTTAGTTTTCGGCGTTGTTATAATTGAATGTTTAGGAATTATTTGATATTTTTTTGCCGAATTGTATATTTATTATATATTAGATATTCATATTAGCGCGCGAATATTTTAATTTTTTTTAAAATCATCTTAATTTAGTTTTCGGCGTTGTTAAGTTGAATATTTTGGAAATATTTAATATTTTTTTGTCGAATTGTATATTTATTATATATTGGATATTTTTATTAGCGCGAATTTTTTATTTTTTTTAAAAATCATCTTAATTTAGTTTTCGGCGTTTGTTATAATTGAATATTTAGGAAATATTTGATATTTTTTTGCCGAATTGTATATATTTATTATATATTAGATATTTTTTTATTAGCGCGAAGATTTTAATTTTTTTTTAAAATAATCTTAATTTAGTTTTCGGCGTTGTTATAATTGAATGTTTAGAAAATATTTGATATTTTTTTTTGCCGAATTGTATATTTATTATATATTAGATATTTTTATTAGCGCGAAGATTTTAATTTTTTTAAAATAATCTTAATTTAGTTTTCGGCGTTGTTATAATTGAATATTTAGGAAATATTTGATATTTTTTTGCCGAATTGTATATTTATTATATATTAGATATTTTTATTAGCGCGAAAATTTTAATTTTTTTAAAAATAATCTTAATTTAGTTTTCGGCGTTGTTATAATTGAATATTTAGAAAATATTTGATATTTTTTTTTTGCCGAATTTGTATATTTATTATATATTAGATATTTTTTATTAGCGCGAAGATTTTTAATTTTTTTAAAAATAATCTTAATTTAGTTTTCGGCGTTGTTATAATTGAATATTTAGGAAATATTTGATATTTTTTTTGCCGAATTGTATATTTATTATATATTAGATATTTTTATTAGCGCGAATATTTTAATTTTTTTAAAATAATCTTAATTTAGTTTTCGGCGTTGTTATAATTGAATATTTAGGAAATATTTGATATTTTTTTTGCCGAATTGTATATTTATTATATATTAGATATTTTTTATTAGCGCGAAGATTTTAATTTTTTTTTTAAAATAATCTTAATTTAGTTTTCGGCGTTGTTATAATTGAATATTTAGAAATATTTTGATATTTTTTTGCCGAATTGTATATTTATTATATATTAGATATTTTTATTAGCGCGAAATTTTTATTTTTTTTAAAATAATCTTAATTTAGTTTTCGGCGTTGTTATAATTGAATGTTTAGGAAATATTTGATATTTTTTTGCCGAATTGTATATTTATTTATTATATATTAGATATTTTTATTAGCGCGAAGATTTTTTTTTTTTAAAAATAATCTTAATTTAGTTTTCGGCGTTGTTATAATTGAATATTTAGGAAATATTTGATATTTTTTTGCCGAATTGTATATTTATTATATATTAGATATTTTTATTAACGCGAAGAATTTTAATTTTTTTAAAATAATCTTAATTTAGTTTTCGGCGTTGTTATAATTGAAATTTTAGAAAATATTTGATATTTTTTTTGCCGAATTGTATATTTATTATATATTAGATATTTTATTATTAGCGCGAAGATTTTAATTTTTTTTAAAAATAATCTTAATTTAGTTTTCGGCGTTGTTATAATTGAATATTTAGGAAATATTTGATATTTTTTTTGCCGAATTGTATATTTATTATATATTAGATATTTTTATTAGCGCGAAGATTTTTAATTTTTTTTAAAATCATCTTAATTTAGTTTTCGGCGTTGTTATAATTGAATATTTAGGAAATATTTGATATTTTTTTTGCCGAATTGTATATTTATTATATATTAGATATTTTTTATTAGCGCGAAATTTTAAATTTTTTTAAAATAATCTTAATTTAGTTTTTCGGCGTTGTTATAATTGAATATTTAGAAAATATTTGATATTTTTTTTGCCGAATTGTATATTTATTATATATTAGATATTTTTATTAGCGCGAAGATTTTTTTAATTTTTTTAAAATCATCTTAATTTAGTTTTCGGCGTTGTTATAGTTGAATATTTAGGAAATATTTGATATTTTTTTGTCGAATTGTATATTTATTATATATTGGATATTTTTATAAGCGCGAATTTTTAATTTTTTTCAAATAATCTTAATTTAGTTTTCGGCGTTGTTATAATTGAATGTTTAGGAAATATTTGATATTTTTTTTCCGAATTGTATATTTATTATATATTAGATATTTTTATTAGCGCGAAGATTTTAATTTTTTAAAAAATCATCTTAATTTAGTTTTCGGCGTTGTTACAATTGAATATTTAGGAAAATATTTGATATTTTTTTTGCCGAAATTGTATATTTATTATATATTAGATATTTTTATTATTAGCGCGAAGATTTTAATTTTTTTTTAAAATAATCTTAATTTAGTTTTCGGCGTTGTTATAATTGAATATTTTAGAAAATATTTGATATTTTTTTTGCCGAATTGTATATTTATTATATATTAGATATTTTTATTAGCGCGAAGATTTTAATTTTTTTAAAAATAATCTTAATTTAGTTTTCGGCGTTGTTATAATTGAATATTTAGGAAAATATTTGATATTTTTTTTTTGCCGAATTGTATATTTATTATATATTAGATATTTTTATTAGCGCGCGAATTTTAATTTTTTTAAAAATAATCTTAATTTAGTTTTCGGCGTTGTTATAATTGAATATTTAGGAAATATTTGATATTTTTTTTTTGCCGAATTATATATTTATTATATATTAGATATTTTTATTAGCGCGAAGATTTTTTTTTTTTTTTTAAAATAATCTTAATTTAGTTTTTTCGGCGTTGTTATAATTGAATGTTTAGGAAATATTTGATATTTTTTTGCCGAATTGTATATTTATTATATATTAGATATTTTTATTAGCGCGAAGATTTTAATTTTTTTTAAAATCATCTTAATTTAGTTTTCGGCGTTGTTATACTTGAATGTTTAGGAATTATTTGATATTTTTTTTGGCCGAATTGTATATTTATTATATATTAGATATTTTTATATTAGCGCGAAGATTTTAATTTTTTTTTAAAATAATCTTAATTTAGTTTTCGGCGTTGTTATAATTGAATGTTTAGGAAATATTTGATATATTTTTTTGCCGAATTGTATATTTTTATTATATATTAGATATTTTTATTAGCGCGCGAAGATTTTAATTTTTTTTAAAATCATCTTAATTTAGTTTTTCGGCGTTGTTATAATTGAATATTTAGGAAATATTTGATATTTTTTTTTTTGCCGAATTGTATATTTATTATATATTAGATATTTTTATTAGCGCGAAGATTTTAATTTTTTTTCAAATAATCTTAATTTAGTTTTCGGCGTTGTTATAATTGAATATTTAGGAAATATTTGATATTTTTTTTCCGAATTGTATATTTATTATATATTAGATATTTTTATTAGCGCGAAGATTTTAATTTTTTTTAAAAATATCTTAATTTAGTTTTTCGGCGTTGTTATAATTGAATATTTAGGAAATATTTGATATTTTTTTTGCCGAATTGTATATTTATTATATATTAGATATTTTTATTAGCGCGCGAAGATTTTAATTTTTTTAAAAAATAATCTTAATTTAGTTTTCGGCGTTGTTATAATTGAATATTTAGAAAAAATATTTGATATTTTTTTGCCGAATTGTATATTTATTATATATTAGATATTTTTATTAGCGCGAAGATTTTAATTTTTTTAAAATAATCTTAATTTAGTTTTCGGCGTTGTTATAATTGAATGTTTAGAAAAATATTTGATTTTTTTTTTGCCGAATTGTATATTTATTATATATTAGATATTTTTATTAGCGCGAATATTTTATTTTTTTTAAAATCATCTTAATTTAGTTTTCGGCGTTGTTTATAGTTTGAATATTTAGAAAATATTTGATATTTTTTTGCCGAATTGTATGTTTATTATATATTAGATATTTTTATTAAGGCGAAGATTTTAATTTTTTTTAAAATCATCTTAATTTAGTTTTCGGCGTTGTTATAATTGAATGTTTAGGAATTATTTGATATTTTTTTGCCCGAATTGTATATTTATTATATATTAGATATTCATATTAGCGCGAAAATCTTAATTTTTTTAAAATAATCTTAATTTAGTTTTTCGGCGTTGTTATAATTGAATATTTAGGAAATATTTGATATTTTTTTTTTGCCGAATTGTATATTTATTATATATTAGATATTTTTATTAGCGCGAAGATTTTAATTTTTTTAAAATAATCTTAATTTAGTTTTCGGCGTTGTTATAATTGAAATATTTAGGAAATATTTGATTTTTTTTTGCCGAATTGTATATTTATTATATATTAGATATATTTTTATTAGCGCGAAGATTTTTAATTTTTTTAAAATAATCTTAATTTAGTTTTCGGCGTTGTTATAATTGAAATTTTAGGAAATATTTGATATTTTTTTTGCCGAATTGTATATTTATTATATATTAGATATTTTTATTAGCGCGAATATTTTAATTTTTTTTTAAAAATCATCTTAATTTAGTTTTCGGCGTTGTTATAATTGAATATTTAGAAAATATTTGATATTTTTTTTGCCGAATTGTATATTTATTATATATTAGATATTTTTTATAGCGCGAAGATTTTTAATTTTTTTAAAATAATCTTAATTTAGTTTTCGGCGTTGTTATAATTGAATATTTAGGAAATATTTGATATTTTTTTTGCCGAATTGTATATATTTATTATATATTAGATATTTTTATTAGCGCGAATATTTTAATTTTTTTAAAATCATCTTAATTTTTAGTTTTCGGCGTTGTTATAATTGAATATTTAGGAAATATTTGATATTTTTTTGCCGAATTGTATATTTATTATTATATATTAGATATTTTTTATTAGCGCGAAGATTTTAATTTTTTTTAAAATAATCTTAATTTAGTTTTCGGCGTTGTTATAATTGAATGTTTAGGAAATATTTGATATTTTTTTGCCGAATTGTATATTTATTATATATATTAGATATTTTTATTAGCGCAAAATATTTTATTTTTTTTTTAAAATATCTTAATTTAGTTTTCGGCGTTGTTATAATTGAATATTTAGAAAATATTTGATATTTTTTTTGCCGAATTGTATATATTTTTATTATATATTAGATATTTTTATTAGCGCGAATATTTTAAATTTTTTTAAAATCATCTTAATTTAGTTTTCGGCGTTGTTATAATTGAATATTTAGGAAATATTTGATATTTTTTTTGCCGAATTGTATATTTATTATATATTAGATATTTTTATTAGCGCGAAGATTTTAATTTTTTTTAAAAATAATCTTAATTTAGTTTTCGGCGTTGTTATAATTGAATATTTTAGGAAATATTTGATATTTTTTTTGCCGAATTGTATATTTATTATATATTAGATATTTTTATTAGCGCGAAGATTTTAATTTTTTTTTAAAATAATCTTAATTTAGTTTTCGGCGTTGTTATAATTGAATATTTAGGAAAATATTTGATATTTTTTTGCCGAATTGTATATTTATTATATATTAGATATTTTTATTAGCGCGAAGATTTTAATTTTTTTAAAATAATCTTAATTTAGTTTTCGGCGTTGTTATAATTGAATATTTAGGAAATATTTGATATTTTTTTGCCGAATTGTATATTTATTATATATTAGATATTTTTATTGGCGCGAAAATTTTAATTTTTTTTCAAATAATCTTAATTTAGTTTTCGGCGTTTTTATAATTGAATATTTAGGAAATATTTGATTTTTTTTTGCCGAATTGTATATATTTATTATATATTAGATATTTTTATTAGCGCGAATATTTTAATTTTTTCAAAATATCTTAATTTAGTGTTCGGCGGTTTATAATTGAATGTTTAGGAAATATTTGATATTTTTTTTGTCGAATTGTATATTTATTATATATTGGATATTTTTATAAGCGCGAATTTTTAATTTTTTTCAAATAATCTTAATTTAGTTTTCGGCGTTGTTATAATTGAATATTTAGGAAATATTTGATATTTTTTTTGCCGAATTGTATATTTATTATATATTAGATATTTTTATTAGCGCGAAATATTTTAATTTTTTTAAAATAATCTTAATTTAGTTTTCGGCGTTGTTATAATTGAATATTTAGGAAATATTTGATTTTTTTTTGCCGAATTGTATATTTATTATATATTAGATATTTTTATTAGCGCGAAGATTTTAATTTTTTTAAAATAATCTTAATTTAGTTTTCGGCGTTGTTATAATTGAATATTTAGGAAATATTTGATATTTTTTTTGCCGAATTGTATATTTATTATATATTAGATATTTTTATTAGCGCGAAGATTTTAATTTTTTTTAAAATCATCTTAATTTAGTTTTCGGCGTTGTTATAGTTGAATATTTAGGAAATATTTGATATTTTTTTGCCGAATTGTATATTTATTATATATTAGATATTTTTATTAGCGCGAAGATTTTAATTTTTTTAAAATAATCTTAATTTAGTTTTCGGCGTTGTTATAATTGAATGTTTAGGAAATATTTGATATTTTTTTGCCGAATTGTATATTTATTATATATTAGATATTTTTATTAGCGCGAAGATTTTAATTTTTTAAAAATCATCTTAATTTAGTTTTCGGCGTTGTTATAGTTGAATATTTAGGAAATATTTGATATTTTTTTGCCGAATTGTATATTTATTATATATTAGATATTTTTATTAGCGCGAAGATTTTAATTTTTTTTTAAAATCATCTTAATTTAGTTTTCGGCGTTGTTATAGTTGAATATTTAGAAAAATATTTGATATTTTTTTGCCGAATTGTATATTTATTATATATTAGATATTTTTATTAGCGCGAAAATTTTAATTTTTTTAAAATCATCTTAATTTAGTTTTCGGCGTTGTTATAATTGAATATTTAGGAAATATTTGATATTTTTTTGCCGAATTGTATATTTATTATATATTAGATATTTTTATTAGCGCGAAGATTTTAATTTTTTTAAAATAATCTTAATTTAGTTTTCGGCGTTGTTATAATTGAATGTTTAGGAAATATTTGATATTTTTTTTCCGAATTGTATATTTATTATATATTAGATATTTTTATTAGCGCGAATATTTTAATTTTTTTAAAATCATCTTAATTTAGTTTTCGGCGTTGTTATAATTGAATGTTTAGGAAATATTTGATATTTTTTTGCCGAATTGTATATTTATTATATATTAGATATTTTTATTAGCGCGAAAGATTTTAATTTTTTTAAAATAATCTTAATTTAGTTTTCGGCGTTGTTTATAATTGAATATTTAGAAAATATTTGATATTTTTTTTTGCCGAATTGTATATTTATTATATATTAGATATTTTTATTAGCGCGAAAGATTTTTAATTTTTTTAAAATAATCTTAATTTAGTTTTCGGCGTTGTTATAATTGAATATTTAGGAAAAATATTTGATATTTTTTTTGCCGAATTGTATATTTATTATATATTAGATATTTTTATTAGCGCGAAGATTTTTAATTTTTTTAAAATCATCTTAATTTAGTTTTCGGCGTTGTTATAGTTGAATATTTAGGAAATATTTGATATTTTTTTTGCCGAATTGTATATTTATTATATATTAGATATTTTTATTAGCGCGAAGATTTTTAATTTTTTTAAAAATCATCTTAATTTTATTTTTTTTCGGCGTTGTTATAATTGAATATTTAGGAAATATTTGATATTTTTTTTGCCGAATTGTATATATTTATTATATATTAGATATTTTTATTAGCGCGAAGATTTTAATTTTTTTAAAATAATCTTAATTTAGTTTTCGGCGTTGTTATAATTGAATATTTAGGAAATATTTGATATTTTTTTTTGCCGAATTTGTATATTTATTATATATTAGATATTTTTATTAGTGCGAAGATTTTAAATTTTTTTAAAATAATCTTAATTTAGTTTTCGGCGTTGTTATAATTGAATATTTAGGAAATATTTGATATTTTTTTGCCGAATTGTATATTTATTATTATATTAGATATTTTTTATTAGCGCGAATATTTTATTTTTTTAAAAATATCTTAATTTAGTTTTCGGCGTTGTTATAATTGAATATGTTTAGAAAATATTTGATATTTTTTTTGCCGAATTGTATATTTATTTATATATTAGATATTTTTATTAGCGCGAAGATTTTAATTTTTTTTTTTAAAATCATCTTAATTTAGTTTTCGGCGTTGTTATAGTTGAATATTTAGGAAAATATTTGATATTTTTTTTGCCGAATTGTATATTTATTATATATTAGATATTTTTATTAGCGCGAAGATTTTAATTTTTTTAAAAATAATCTTAATTTAGTTTTCGGCGTTGTTATAATTGAATGTTTAGGAAATATTTGATATTTTTTTTGCCGAATTGTATATTATTTATTATATATTAGATATTTTTATTAGCGCGAAGATTTTAATTTTTTTTTAAAATAATCTTAATTTAGTTTTCGGCGTTGTTATAATTGAATGTTTAGGAAATATTTGATATTTTTTTTGTCGAATTGTATATTTATTATATATTAGATATTTTTTATTAGCGCGAAGATTTTAATTTTTTAAAAAAATCTTAATTTAGTTTTCGGCGTTGTTATAATTGAATATTTAGGAAAATATTTGATATTTTTTTTTGCCGAATTGTATATTTATTATATATATTATTTTATTTTTATTAGCGCGAAGATTTTTAATTTTTTTAAAATAATCTTAATTTAGTTTTCGGCGTTGTTATAATTGAATATTTTAGAAAATATTTGATATTTTTTTTGCCGAATTGTATATTTATTATATATTAGATATTTTTTATTAGCGCGAAGATTTTAATTTTTTTTAAAATCATCTTAATTTAGTTTTCGGCGTTGTTATAATTAAATATTTAGGAAATATTTGATTTTTTTTTTTGCCGAATTGTATATTTATTATATATTAGATATTTTTATTAGCGCGAAGATTTTAATTTTTTTAAAAATAATCTTAATTTAGTTTTCGGCGTTGTTATAGTTGAATATTTAGGAAAATATTTGATATTTTTTTGTCGAATTGTATATTTATTATATATTGGATATTTTTATAAGCGCGAAGTTTTTAATTTTTTTCAAATAATCTTAATTTAGTTTTCGGCGTTGTTATAATTAAATGTTTAGGAAATATTTGATTTTTTTTTTGCCGAATTGTATATTTATTATATATTAGATATTTTTTTATTAGCGCGAAGATTTTAATTTTTTTAAAATAATCTTAATTTAGTTTTCGGCGTTGTTTATAATTGAATATTTTAGAAAAATATTTGATATTTTTTTTGCTGAATTGTATATTTATTATATATTAGATATTTTTTTATTAGCGCGAAATATTTTAATTTTTTTTAAAATAATCTTAATTTAGTTTTCGGCGTTGTTATAGTTGAATATTTAGAAAATATTTGATATTTTTTTGCCGAATTGTATATTTATTATATATTAGATATTTTTATTAGCGCGAAGATTTTAATTTTTTTAAAATCATCTTAATTTAGTTTTCGGCGTTGTTATACTTGAATGTTTAGGAATTATTTGATATTTTTTGGCCGAATTGTATATTTATTATATATTAGATATTCATATTAGCGCGAAAATCTTAATTTTTTTAAAATCATCTTAATTTAGTTTTCGGCGTTGTTATAATTAAATATTTAGGAAATATTTGATTTTTTTTTTGCCGAATTGTATATTTATTATATATTAGATATTTTTATTAGCGCGAAGATTTTAATTTTTTAAAAATAATCTTAATTTAGTTTTCGGCGTTGTTGTAATTGAATATTTAGGAAATATTTGATATTTTTTTGCCGAATTGTATATTTATTATATATTAGATATTTTTATTAGCGCGAAGATTTTAATTTTTTTTAAAATCATCTTAATTTAGTTTTCGGCGTTGTTATAATTAAATATTTAGGAAATATTTGATATTTTTTTTGTCGAATTGTATATTTATTATATATTAGATATTTTTATTAGCGCGAAGATTTTAATTTTTTTAAAATAATCTTAATTTAGTTTTCGGCGTTGTTATAATTGAATATTTATGAAATATTTGATATTTTTTTGCCGAATTGTATATTTATTATATATTAGATATTTTTATTAGCGCGAAGATTTTAATTTTTTTTAAAATAATCTTAATTTAGTTTTCGGCGTTGTTATAATTAAATATTTAGGAAATATTTGATTTTTTTTTTGCCGAATTGTATATTTATTATATATTAGATATTTTTATTAGCGCGAAGATTTTTAATTTTTTAAAAATATTTAATTTAGTTTTTCGGCGTTGTTATAATTGAATATTCAGGAAATATTTGATATTTTTTTTGCTGAATTGTATATTTATTATATATTAGATATTTTTATTAGCGCGAAGATTTTAATTTTTTTAAAATCATTTTAATTTAGTTTTCGGCGTTGTTATAATTAAATATTTTGAAAATATTTGATTTTTTTTGCCGAATTGTATATTTATTATATATTAGATATTTTTATTAGCGCGAAGATTTTAATTTTTTAAAAATCATCTTAATTTAGTTTTCGACGTTGTTATAGTTGAATGTTTAGGAAATATTTGATATTTTTTTGCCAAATTGTATATTTATTATATATTAGATATTTTTATTAGCGCGAAGATTTTAATTTTTTTTTTAAAAATCATCTTAATTTAGTTTTCGGCGTTGTTATAGTTGAATATTTAGGAAATATTTGATATTTTTTTGCCGAATTGTATATTTATCATATATTAGATATTTTTATTACGGCGAAAATTTTAATTTTTTAAAAATATCTTAATTTAATGTTCGGCGATCTTATAATTGAATGTTTAGGAAATATTTGATATTTTTTTTTGTCGAATTGTATATTTATTATACATTAGATATTTTTATTAGCGTGGAGATTTTAATTATTTTAAAATCATCTTAATTTAGTTTTCGACGTTGTTGTAATTGAATATTTACGAAATATTTGATTTTTTTTGCCGAATTGTATATTTATTTTATATTAGTTATTTTTATTGGTGTGAAGATTTTTATATTTGATGAATTGTATATTTATTATATATTAGATGTTTTTATTAGCGCAAAAAGTTTATTTTTTTAAAATCATGTTTTTCGGCGTTGTTATAATTGAATATTTAGGAAATATTTGATTTTTTTTTTGCCGTATATTTATTATATATTAGATATTTTTATTGGGCGAAAATTTTAATTTTTGCCGAATTGTATTTTTATTATATATTAGATATTTTTATTAGGGTGATGATTTTGATATTTATCGAATTGTATATTTATTATATATTAGATATTTTTATTATGCGAAGATTTTAATATTTGCCGAATTGTATATTTATTAAAATATCCTAGATATTTTTATTAGCGCGAAGAGTTTTTTTATGATCACCTTAATTTAGTTTTTGGCGTTGTTATAATTGAATATTTAGGAAATATTTAATAATTTTTTTGTCGAACTGTATGTTTGTTATATATTACATAATTTTATTAGTGCGAAAATTTTTAGAATCATGTTAATTTGGTTTTCTGCGTTGTTACCGCTGACAATTCAGGTGGCAAAGCTAATCGGTAAGTCACGTTTCCAACCTTATCAAGTATCTCGAAAGGTCCAATATACCGGGGTCGTAGCTTGCTTTTCTTTCCAAATCTAAGTACACCTTTCATTGGTGCTACCTTTAGAAAGACTTTGTCTCCAACTTGAAATTCTAAATCCTTTCTTCTCGTGTCAGTATAGCTCTTCTGCCGATCCTGTGCTGCCTTTATCCTTGCTCAGATCTGATCGATCGCTTCAACTGTCCTTTTAACTATTTCTGGTCCCAAAATTCTCTTCTCTCCGACTTCGTCCCAATGAACAGGGGATCTACATCTTCTTCCATAGAGAGCTTCATACGGTGTCATTCCAATAGTTGCTTGAAAACTATTGTTATACGCAAATTCTACTAGGGGTAAATATGACTCCCAACTACCACCTAGATCCAAAAACACATGCTCTCAACATGTCCTCTAAAGTCTGGATGGTCCTTTCAGACTGTCCGTCAGATTGTGGGTGATATGCTGTACTGAAATTCAGCTTCGTTCCCATAGTTGCTTGTAGGCTTTTCCAGAAACCTTGGGTCTCTATCAGACACAATAGACACAGGTATACCGTGTATCCTTACTATTTCTTTTATGTATAATTGTGCCAACTGGTCCATACTGAAAGTCATTTTTATTGGAAGAAAATGAGCTGCCTTCGTCAATCGGTCTACTATAACCCATATAGCATTGTGTCCTTTTGCTGACTTTGGAAATCCAACCACAAAATCCATTGTGATGTTTTCCCATTTTCATTTAGGTATCTCTAAAGGATTCAGCAATCCTGCTGGTCTTTAGTGTTCCGCCTTAACCTGCTGACATACTATGCATTTCTCCACGTACAGTCCGTTACTACTTTTCATGTTTCTCCACCAGAATGTACCTCGAAGGTCTCGATACATTTTCGTACCACTGGGATGTGCGGTGTACGGGAGTGGAATGAGCTTCTTTTAACATCTCGTTCCTCAAATCCTCATTCTTAGGCACGCAGATTCTTCCTTTAAACATCAGTGCTTGGTCTGCAGCTATTCCAAAATCTTTCCTCTTATCTGTTCCAACTTCTTCCTTGATCTTCATCAAAAACAGGTCATTACCTTGTGCTTTTATAATTCGCTCTCGAAGAGTAGGTCGAATTGTGAAATCTGTTAATCTCCCTATGACTTGTCTTGGTGTGGTAACCACCTCAATCTTCATTCTTTCCAAGTCCTTGTCTAACTCCATTTGACAAGTGAGTAATGATGTCAACTGTCTCATCAATTTCCTACTCAAGGCGTCGGCCACCACATTTGCCTTACTTGGATGGTAGTGAATGGTACAGTCGTAATCATTTACTAACTCTAACCATCGTCTCTATCTCATGTTTAGTTCCTTCTGTGTGAAGAAATATTTTAAGCTCTTATGATCCGTATAAATTTCACACTTACTTCCGTACAAGTAGTGTCGCCATATTTTCAATGCGTGTACTACCGCCGCAAGCTCTAAATCATGCGTCGGGTAGTTCTGCTCATGCTTCTTCAATTGCCTTGAAGCGTAGGCGCAGATATCAGCCCCTGCTTAAGTTCTTGAAAACTCTTCTCACAGATATCCGTCCATTGAAATTTGACTCCCTTTCTTGTAAGCTGCGTCATTGGGCCAGCTATCTTGGAAAATCCTTCAATAAACCTTCGATAATATCCGGCCAATCCTAGAAAGCTCCGTACTTCACCAGCATTAGTCGGCGCCTTCCAGCTAGTTACTGCTTCCACTTTTACTGGATCTACTTCAATCCCTTGGCCAGTGACTACATGTCCAAGAAATTCAACTCGTTCAAGCCAGAATTCACACTTCTTGAATTTGGCCTATAAAGTTTCTCCTTGCGTAGCACCTCTAGGGCTACTCTTAGATGCTCTTCATGTTGCTCCTTACTCTTGGAGTATATCAAAATATCATCAATAAAGACTGACAAATTGATTTAAATACTGATGAAATACTCGATTCATCAGATCTATAAATACTGCTGGTATAATGGCATCACCGTAAACTCGTAATGTCCATAACGAGTCCTGAAAGCTGTCTTAGGTATATCCTCTGTCTTCACTTTTAATTGATGGTACCCAGATCGTAAATCGATCTTGGAAAATACCTTGGCTCCTTTCAGTTGATTTAACAGATCCTCGATTCTTGAGAGTGGGAACTTATTCTTGATGGTTAATCGATTCAACTCCCTATAATCGATACATATCCTCATGCTTCCATCTTTCTTCTTCACGAACAACACTGGCGCACCCCATGGAGATACGCTTGGTCGTACGAATCCCATATCAAGGAGTTCCTGTATTTGCTTCCTTAACTCTTGTAGTTCCTTTGGAGCCATTCTATATGGGGCTTTCGACACTGGTGCCGCTCCAGGAATTAGCTCTATGGTGAATTCCACTTGCCTATCTGGTGGAATACTAGATAGCTCTTCTGGAAACACATCTCCGAACTCCCGTACTACTGGTACGTCCTCAATCTTTACTGTCTCCTGTTTCCCTCCTAGGATATTTACCAAATATCCTTGGCAAGCTCCTTTTCTCAACATCTTCTCAGCCTGTAAAGTAGATACTAGTCGAATAAAAGGTTACATCTTGATTCCAAAGAAGGAAAATGGTTCCTCTCCTGGTTTCTAAAATAATAATTCCATTTCCTTACATCGGA
Source organism: Osmanthus fragrans (assembly GCA_019395295.1). Lineage (NCBI taxonomy): Eukaryota > Viridiplantae > Streptophyta > Magnoliopsida > Lamiales > Oleaceae > Osmanthus > Osmanthus fragrans. The sequence continues at coordinate 23,857,692 of CM033345.1, read as the reverse complement.
TGGTGGCATAATTACTACCCAACCAATCCATGCCTAGTATTACATCGAAATCATTGATCTCTATCATGTATAAGTCTGCTTCCATAGGTTTTCCCTCAATACTAACATATTTGGCTATCTTATCAGTACTCAAAGGGTTACCTGTAGGGATACTAACTTCTAATATACCTTCCGATTTATCACAGGTAATACTAGACTTAGCCATAAAAATCGTCGATGCAAAGGAGTGCATAGCTCCTGAATCAAACAGTACATAATCAGGCATATTGGCTATCAATAGAGTACCTGCTATGACGTTCGAGTTCTCCTATGCCTCCTTCTGAGTCAGTGCAAAAACTCGTGTTTTCCCCTTCTGATCTTGATCCTTGCTATCATCCTTTTTCGGTGCAGACATGGGACAATCCTTGATGATATGTCCTGGCTTCCCGCATTGGTAACAAACATTCTTCCCTTGCAGACATTCGCCACGATGCGTCCTTCTACACTTAGCACATGGCGCAATGACTGGCACTATGCTCTTATTGGCATTGGCTCCGCTATTAGCCCTCTTGTTCTGCCACTTGCTTTTTCCTTTATCTTGGTCGTTCCACCTTCGTTTCCCAAACTGCCCTTTATCCTGTCGGTTGTCTAATTGAACCGATTTCTCCGCATTGGCCTTCTGATACCAGATTACATGAGCTCGTTCCAACATTCCACGGTAAGACGTGAAATCGTGGGACATAAGGATCATGCTCATGTCCGAGTTCAGCCCTTGCTAGAACCTTCGTATTTTCTTGGCCTCCGTGTCTACCAAATATGTAGCATACCTTGAGAGTTGGTCAAACTTCCGTTCATACTCCGTCAAGGTCATGGTTCCCTATTTGAGTTGAAGAAATTCGCCCTCCTTGAAATCCCTTAGAGATTAGGGAAAGTACTTAACCATCACTTCTTCCTTGAACTGTTCCCATGTTAGCGCCAATTGTTGCTCCGGAGTCCTAGTTCGAGACATTGATTCCCACTAGTGACTTGCATCACTGGAGAACATAAATTCAGCACACTGGACTTTTTGAGTGTCCGTGCACCGTATCAATCGAAATATTCTCTCCAACTTGCGAAGCCACTCCTCGGCTGCAAGTGGATCAGTTGCTCCATTGAAAGTAGGGGGCTTGTGCCTTCGAAATTGCTCGACCACTGAAGCATGGGTTTGAAGAGCATTAGGAGCTAGTGCTAGGGGTTGAGGTTGGTTCGGGTTCTGTCTGCCTAGGTCTTGGACTGCTTGGAGGAGATCTCTTATCAGGTTGTTCTGGTTGGCTCGCGACATTTTCCTACGGATAAGATGTAAGGTTTCTTATTGACTTCTTTTTTTGTAAAGAAGAAAGATAAGATCTTTATTTCTCATACTTCTTGAAATCAGGATACATAATAGTTTGATAAACTTAGCATGAAAGAAGACATCATAAGGAAATGGGAATATCTAGATCTCTAATCCCTATGAGTTTTACGAAGCTTCCTTGGTGGAGTTTCATCTTCGAAAGAATCTTCCGCCTCAGGCCCGGACTCTATATCTATCACTACTTGTGGTTCTAGTTCAGGCTCCTGTTCCTCCTAGGGTTCCTCTTCAGGGTCTTCTTCCTCAGCCATAGTTTCTTTCTCAAGCTCCTCATGGATTACATCATCCCATAAATCTATCAGGGCATGGCAATATCTCTCGAACTCGAACATGTTTGGATTGCCTACTAACATTTCATCTCTAACCGTGACTCCCATATCTTTCCATTGAGGTGGGAGGGAGTGTATGAGGTTATTTTGGTTTCAATATGCGTGATCTCCATACCGGCATTAACCGCCGTCATGCATCTCTCATAGATGTCATGCATATGGTCGCTAAGCGGTCAGTTAGGATCCGTCACATAGTTCTCATAAGCATGGATAGCAATTCTACGGTTTAAATCTGCCCTATAAGCCCTAGCCGTAGTCTTCCTTGCCGTTTGTAAATATCTAACCATTCTATCACATAAATGCCCAATTATGCCTTTTATCACTTAACATCATAACATACATTTCTTTTATGCCCATAACTTTAAGTTTTAGCCCAAGTCCAATACATCTTTGAAACAACACATTTAACTTTAACATAAACATATACTTGAAAATGTGCCATAACTTATCAAAGCATCAAATCATAAATTCCATAACTTTAAACTTTTCACATACCTGGGCTGTAGGATGAGATTCGATGGATGAATGCAATATGCCATGGAATACCTTAAACTTTCAAATTTTCTTTTAGTTTTGAAAACATATTTGGTCTACAGAACTGGTTTAAAAACTATTGCTCTGATACCAGGCTGTAACGCTACAACCCCTAGTGGACCGGGACGCTACTTACTTTACTTAACTTAACTTAACCGGTGGTTTAGTAACAAATGTACATATCTTAGCGGAAGCTTAAATCTTAACAAACATTCTTTTTGAAGGATATTGAATTAAAACACTTCATAACTTTCCAAAATAACAAAATATAATTTATTTGATGAAATCATGACTTGTTGAAGATACTCAAAAGAAATAACGTTGAAAATAACATTTGAAATGTTAAAGACTTTAAATCTAAATCACTTGTTCACCGGGTTCCGATAGGCTTATTGCATCTCCTTCCATCTCTTCCATCATCCAACCCGGTGCATCAACATTTAATCTGTAGATATAGGGTAGAAACCCGTGAGTTGAAAACTCAATGGCGTCATAGATGCAATCGTGATTAAGCTAAGCATTTCATAACAATTAACATTAGAACTTCCATAAAACATGTCGTACCCGAAGGTACCATTTGACATGAAAATGTATGCCGTACCAACGGAACCATTTGACATGAAAGGTGCATGCCGAACCGAAGATACCATTTGATACACAACATTAACCTTTAAATGTGTGCCGCACCGACGGAACCATTTGACATGAAAGGCACATGCCGAACCGACGATACCATTTGACACACAACATCAGCCTTTAACATAGAACATTACTTGCTAGAAATTATAACTTAAACACGTATAACAACTTTATGCACCTCTACCTACCTCGATTTGATGCTTGATGAACTTTGAAAAGAACTTTGAAAAACTTTGATGAACTTCAAAAACTTTGACGAAGTTTGGACGTTTGGACCTTCTTTTGTTGTTTGAAAACACATTTTGAAATCACAAAAACCTTCTTGCAGAATATTTTTGCCCACACATAAAACTTCTGAAAAACACTTTGAAAACCACCTTCCTTTTCTCTCCCAAACTCTCTATTTTTCTCTCAACTTTGAAAGCAAATTGAAAGTGCTTTTGGTGTGAAAAATCAAATGAGTGAAGAGGGTATTTATAGGTGAGGTTTGGGGTGGGTGAAAGGTTATATTAAATAGGGTAATTAAGTTGTGCAAGTAGTTGCCATTAATTCTCAAAAAAATCGTGGGTTTCTGCTTTTTCTGTCGACCGGTTAATTTATCCGGTCGTCCGGTAGTCCGGTAGTCCGGTTGACCCTGCATAGCTTACGGTATTTCTATGATAACGTTTTCTTCCGATATCCGATTGAGGTGATTCAAAGTGCGTTGGAAAGCTAACTCAAAGAGCTACAACTTTATTTAGATATCATTTTCAAATTCGAATGTTTTCTATGTCGAAAATGGGTCTCAAAGGAGACTAAAAATATTTGAAGTATACTTTAGCCATAAAATGAAACACTTTGCATTCCGTCCAATCTTCATCAAATCGTTTTTAAGAAAATACTTTATAAACATCATTTTACCTTTAAACATGTATTGGACTATCTTTTGGGCTTATATTTCCTTTATTGGGCCTAATGTGAAGTTAATCACACAATTATGGGTCTAGCTTTATAGAAAAGATTCGGGCATCTAATGACCAACTTAATTATTCACGGACCGAAGGGAATGTGGGACATGGGTGATGATTCCTAATTGAATTTTGAAAGTAAACAAAATTATTCCATAACTAAAAAATAAATAAGCAATAAATAAATAAATAAGTAAAAAGAAAGAAAGCTTGGGTTGCCTCCCAAGAAGCTATTCTTTAATGCCATTAGCTTGACTCAACCGTGGTGCCGATGTTGGATTTTCAGGTGGCACCTCTCTCTTCTTTCTAAACTTTTACCTTGGCCTTGTCTTCTTCTTCACTGCAGCCTAGCCAATAAAATTGCAAGGTTTCAACTTCAGTATGGCCTCCAAAACCTCTTTTGGTTTGGCAATGTTTGGAGGTTTCAAATGCTTTTTCTACACAGTTATCTTTCTTGTCAGGTGGATCTGTTTCATGCGCTAAGACATAATCCACCATTTTATTGGTCCATTTTCCATCTGCAATTGTATCTGACCTTGAATAGTTGATAGCCATATCGTTCTAGAGGGTTATAGAACACTTTTTTCTTGCCTTTCTCATCATTCACTGTATCAATGGATTGGATCATGTGGCATAAATTAACTTTTTCAGGGGCTTTCTTTCCTTGATGAATGTTGAAGTTCACTTGCTCTTCATTAACCCACAGTGTCAACTTCCCTTCTTGTACATCAATCAATGCTCTTCCAGTAGTCAGGAAGGGTCGACCAAGAATTAGTGGTAACTTTTCATCCTCTTCCATGTCCAACACCACAAAGTCCACCGGAAAGATGAACTTATCGACTTTTATCAATTTATCTTCAATAATACCCCATGGGTAAGAAATGGATCTGTCTGCCAGTTGCAGTGAGATGGTGGTCGGCTTCACCTCTCCAAGACCTAACTTTTTGAACAAGGAAAGGGGCATTAGATTGATGCTAGCCCCCTAATGAGATCTCGGTTGGGGGAATATCATGGAACTCGCAGAATGATTTCGAAAACGTCGGGAAAGCCCAAATTCAGGTTGTAGACGATATGATCTCCACCCAGAGATTATTGAACTAAGCAACCAAGCAAGAACGGATCTTGAAAAACCTCTTGATCACAAAACCAATGAACCTCGTTTTGCGAACGCCACAAAAGTTTCCCAATCCTTTGATAAGTTCTAGGTTTTGGACTTGAACCTAACGAGGTGAACCAAACAACCCAACGATAATGAAGATGCGTTGAATCCCTTGATTACACAATGAAGAACCCACGATCCGATGTTTGAACGCCTAAATATAATTAAATATTTGATAAGTTCGATTTGTCCATCAAGAACAATGAGAAAAAAGCAAAGCTTTAATTTAATTCATATCAAAAGTTGTTCTTGTTTACAATGAAATAAAAACCTATTTATACTAAAGCAATAAACCCTAAGAATTATGGAAAATACGAACTCACGAGTCCTAAAGTAATAAACTTGCCAAAAGTAAGAATTTTAGCCAAAATAAAATACTTCATGAAAAATGAAAGTTTGTTCAAATTATAGCTTGTGCCATATCATATCATCCCCAAATCACACAAAGCATTGTCAATGTTGGACTCCCCAATCATGCATGGAATTGTAAAGCTTCCCAAATCTTTCAATTTTTGTGGGAGCTTCTTTTGGAGAATTGCACCGCATTCCTCTGTCAGCTTTACTGTCTCGAATTCCTCTAGCTTTCTCTTCCTTGCCATCACTTCTGTCAGAAACTTGGCATAGTTAGGCATTTGGGCCAAGGCATCTGCAAACGGTATGTTGATGTGGATTTTCCTGAAGATCTCCAAGAATTTTGCAAATTGCTCATCAAATTTCTTCTTCATGAATATCTACGAGAATGGAAATGGTGTCTTCAAAATTGGTGGATTATCCAGGAAGGAGATTAAGTTAGGCTTTGAAATCTTCTTTGTTGCCTCTGTCTCGGTCCTTTGCTCTTCAACTCGTTTTTTCTCCACAAGTCCACAACCTCTTTCAGCTTGCTTTCGTCAACTACTTTATCACTACTCAGGATGATAGCATTGCAGTACTCCCGTGGATTAACCTCTGTGTTGCTGGGAAATTTTCCTTTCTGTTGGGATTGTATCGCATTTGCTATCTGACCAAGCTGCACCTCTAACTTCTTCACTTTGGCCCCCATATTAGTCATATGAGTCTCAATGTTATCCATCCTTGACTTATCTTTGTTGAACCTCGATCTAGTCTCTGAAATGAAGGTTTCCAGTGGTTTTCCTTCACATGCCTGATTATTGTACCCCGGTGGCGGTTGAAGCACGTTTGCATTATTACCATAAGATAGGTTCTCATGGTTTTGCAGTCCTGGATGATATTGATTTCCTGAGTAATTTCCTCTCTAATTGAATTTTTTTGCCATTTACATATTGAACTTTCTCTTTCATGAAGTGGATGCAGCCATGATGGAATCTGATTTCTTCTGATTTTCTTGTGATGTCAATGCAGCTATTTGAGTAGTGAGAGATGACATCTAAGCTACAAGGGTTGTAATGGGATCCACCTCATAAACGCCAACAACTTTCTTCACACTTGAGCGCTCACTAGGCTATTGGTAGTTGTTAGCAGTTGTCTCATTCAGCATTGAATAAGCCATATCTGGAGTCTTGGACACTAGAGCTCTTCCTGCTACAGAATCAACTATTGTTCGTGTCTGACCATTCATCCCGATGTAGAAGAGTTCAATCTGTATCCAATTCTGAAAACTATGCTGACAACATCTTCTAAGCATATCTTTAAATCTTTCCCAAGCTTCGTAGAATGGTTCGAAGTCAGATTGGCTGAATTAACTAATCTCACTTCGAAGTTGAGCTGATTTTGAAGGTGGGAAGTATTTGGTGAGGAAATTCTGAGCCAAGTCATCCCAAGTTGTGATTGACCCATATGGTAGTGATTGAAACCACGCTTTGGCTGATATGAGCCAGGATAGTACCCGGGCGATCAAAAGTACAATGTTCATTGAGAAGAAGTTGAGGGCTTGTTCGAAGGTGTTTAGGGCTGATAACGTGGTTAATGACGTCGCACAAAGTCATAAAATGCATGCTCAGGAAAGGGAACACATGGGATTGAAGACAATATGTCAATGAACAAGTTTCATACTTGGGTCGAGGCCGAAAATCAATTGGATCAACACGAAAGTTAGGCAATTATTTTCAGTCTCATATTGAAACCTTTTTTTTGACATGGTAAATGATCGAATTGGGAGATTATATCCGAAGAAAAGTTGTACATCTTTAAGTAATCTTTCCAACGCACTTTGAATCACTTTAATCGGACGTCGATAGAGAAAGTTATGACAAGATACTGAAAGCTGTTCGGGGGGCCATCCGGAACCCTAAGCGACCGCTTAGAGTAATTAACCAAGCTATTGCCCAACCATTACCGAAACCAATCTGGAGAAAAGTTGGTCTTCCAAGCTACCGCTTGGAACATAACCAAGCAACCGCTTAGTACAAATTTTGGGAAAATTTTCTATTTTTGGCGAGGTTGTTTATTTTGACTATAATTCTTATTTTTGGTAATTTCTATATTTTAGGACTCTAGAATTTCGTATTTTCCATATTTCCTAGGATTTATTGTTTTAGTATAAATAAAATTTTATTCTCATTGTATTAACAACTTTGATATTGAATTAAATTGAAAGGCTTTTGCTTTCTACTTTGTTCTTCCATGAACAATTTTATCAAACTTATCAAAGATGAATAATCTTTGTGGCGTTCAAACATCGGTACGAGAATTCTTCAATTATGTAATCAAGGGGTTCAGCACATCATCGTTATCGTTGGGTTTTTTGGTTCACTTTGTTGGGTTCAAGTCCAACCCGGGTTTTATTTGCATTTTTGGGTTCCGCATCAATCTCGATGTGGGTTTCGTAGTCACCGTTGCTACGGGGTTCGCATCAATTGGTATCAGAGCAAAGGCTCCAATCTAATCAGGTTCTATCTTTTATTTCTTGTTGAGTCTTTGTTTTCCTTTCTTTTGTGTTCTTCGTGTTATTGTGTCCAGTATTCTATTTTGAGTTTTTGATCCAGAAAAATCTCAAAAAAAATTCAAAAGTTGTTTTTGTGCTCAATTTGAGTTCAAATCAACTTCCGTTTTCTTTGTCTTTCTCGTAGTTAAATTTTCGAGCTTTGTAAAAAAAAAAACTACTATTTACGGGGGTACTGTTCACGTCCAAAATTAAAAAAAATTATTATTTTTTATTTTTTTGATTTCTTAGAAATTGATCAATAGCCTATCATCTATCTTATATTCCAAAATCCATTGTGTTCAATCCAATTCAAACTCCAATTCAAGAACCACTTTTTTGAATTTATAAAAAAAATAAAAATAAACAAATCCAACCCACAGTTGTCTAGTTCAAATCCTTTTGAGTCCTAGAGTCAATATGAGTAATAGGATGGATCGATTGGAAAAGATGTTGATGGATATGGGGAAAGTGTTAGATATGTGGGATGGAGAATTGAATAAAACTTATAGAGATCAATGCGATAATGTGTTTAATAAAGTAGTCGGGAGAGACGGGAATGTAGGAATTTGGGTGAAGTTGGTGTTAATAGGAGGATGGGAGGTGCAAAAATAACAATTCCACAATTTAAGGGTAGGAATGATCCCGAGGCGTACGTGACATGGGAAGAAAAAGTAAAATTGAGGTTTGAGTACCATGATTATTCCGGGGAGAGAAAATTGAGGTTGATTGTGAGCTCATTCGTAGACTATGCTGTGATTTGGTGGGATCAATTAACAACATCTAGGCGAAGGTGTGGTGAGAGGAGTATGAAACTTGGGATGAGTTGAGGAGTATTATGAGGAAGCGTTATGCACCTAATCATTTTTGTAGGAGGGATCGGCGTGATCGGGAATATCGGGATGAGCGTAGAGATATAGTGGAGTTGGATATTCAAGAGAGGAGAAAACACCAAGTGTGGAACATGTTGGTAATATGTCAAGCAAAAGGACTATGTTGGATTATGAGCGTGACCTTTCAGAGCTTCGTGACTCAATTAGTCACAGAGAGAAACAAAAGAGCTTGAGAGAACATAGTAAGGTGGTTGATTGTAAGAAAAAAGAAGAGATGCCACAAGAGAGTAAAAGGGAAGTTGAGAGTGAACATCCAGAAGGGAAGGTGGAGTTGCAAAAAGAAATTGAAGAAGAAACTTCGGAGGGGAAGAAGGAGTTAGAAGTTAGCTTAGATGAAAAAGAGCCTGAAGTTGAGGAGGAGTTGGCAAAAACTAATAATTCCCTCCCTATTTTGAATACTTCTGTTTTGCAGGTTACCGAAAAATTATTTCGAGCAAACTATCCAATTGGAATACCACCCGACCCGGGGATTGAATCTCAAATTGACTATCACGGCATGGATTCGAGGACGAATCCTTTCGAAGAGAGAGAGAGAGAGTGATATGATCTGGGCTACGCTAGAAACCATCAAGAATCTGAAGAAATTTATATGCAGTGGATTAAGCAACAAGGTTGAACAGAAGGGAAACGAGGGATCATTTGTATTGACATTATTACAATCACTGAGACATCATAAGATATAGAGAAAGCACAGTGGCATGCTAATGAAGATTATTTTGGGAACATCACAAACTTGCAGAAGGAAGCCGTTGGGACGAGCACACTTTGATCTATGTGCTGGTTATTGGGTGTTCATACTACAAAGGCGGGGAAGAATTCAGAAGAGGTCCAAACTGCATCCTAGAGGAGATGGACCGTTCCATGTTCTTGACTTGATTGGGAGTAAACGGAATAATCTAAGCATTGAAGGTACGGATTCGAGGACGAATCCTTTTGAAGAGAGAGGGGATGATATGAGCCAGGATAGTCCCCGGGCGATCAAAAGTGCAATGTTCAATGAGAAGAAGTTGAGGGCTCGTTCGAAGGTGTTTAGGGCCGATAACGTGGTTAATGACGTCGCACAAAGTCATACAAATGCATGCTCAGAAAAGGGGACACATGGGGTTGAAGACAACATGTCAATGAACAAGTTTCATGTTTGGGTCGAGGCCGGAAATCAATTGGATCAACACGAAAGTTAGGCAATTGTTTTCAGTCTCATATTGAAACCTGTTTTTGACATGGTAAATGATCGAATTGGAAGATTATATCTGAATAAAAGTTGTACATCTTTAAGTAATCTTTCCAACGCACTTTGAATCACTTTAATCAGATGCTGGTAGAGAAAGTTATGACCAAAATACTGAACGCTGTTCGGGGGGGTCATCCGGAACCCTAAGCGACCGCTTAGAGTAATTAACCAAGCTATCGCCCAGCCATTACCGAAACCAATATGGAGAAAATTTGGTCTTCCAAGCTACCGCTTGGTACAAATTTTGGGCAAATTTTCTATTTTTGGCGAGGTTGTTTATTTTGACTATAATTCTTATTTTTGATAATTTCTATATTTTAGGACTCTAGAATTTCGTATTTTCCATATTTCTTAGGATTTATTGTTTTAGTATAACTAGGATTTTATTCTCATTGTATTAACAACTTTGATATTGAATTAAATTGAAAGACTTTTGCTTTCTACTTTGTTCTTCCATGAACAATTTTATCGAACTTATCAAAGATGAATAATCTTTATGGCGTTCAAATATCGGTACGAGAGTTCTTCAATTATGTAATCAAGGGGTTCAGCGCATCATCGTTATCGTTGGGTTTTTTGGTTCACTTTGTTGGGTTCAAGTCCAACCCGGGTTTTATTTGCGTTCTTGGGTTCCGCATCAATCTCGTTGTGGGTTTCGTAGTCATCGTTGCTCAGGGTTCGCATCATTGGCCTTATCCCCTAAAGAGAAAGAGAATAGTCGAAGTTTGATTGCCTCATCACTGACCCCATTCATCTTCACCGTGTCGCAAATTTCCAAAAAAGAACCCAGATGAGCATTTGGGTCTTCTGTTGGAGCTCCCCCAAATTGATTCTGCTATACCATATGTATGAGTCCTGGCTTCAGTTCGAAATGGTTGGTAGCAATAGCTGGGCGTGCGATACTGGAATAGTTGTCATTAACAACTGGTATGACATAGTCCCTTATAGCCCGTTGTTGAACATTATTTTCGTTAGCTGCCCTTGCATCCTATTCTGCCATTGCTTCCCAGTTGTGTCTCTGAATGCCCCTTAAAAAGATGAAGTTCGTTTTGGTTCAGGATCAACAGTTAGTGGTCCAACGCTCCTTGATCTTCGCATAAACAGCTGAAAATAAAAACAAGGGAACTATTAGAGATAAACAAAAATAAATAAATAGCGAAAATAAAAATCTAAATTAAAACAAAAGCTACTTGGTAATAATAATAGTGAAAATTAAATTAAACAATCTCCGACAACGGCGCCAAAAACTTGTCACCCGTTTTATGTAACGTGAAATTGCTGCAAGTGTACGGTGTCAAGTTTTGTAATATAATAAAAGAGTTAGGATCTCGAACCCACAGGGATTGTAATTTAATTCCACCAAGTACTACAATTATGTAACTTTTATTTTATCTAGATGAGTGAATGATTGTTTTAAACTAAACTAATGAGATTGGTTGTGACAAATATGATGAATGCAAGTATTAAGCTAAGAAAGCTTAGAGAATTATTTCACCTTACTCTTGATTATGTTTCAAAGGTTCCACTTATTTCTGATTAATTTTCCCATATTTAAAGGCAAGAATCCTAGTATAATTCTCTCCTCTCTCTCGAGTACCGGTTAGAATTTAATCCTAAATTTCAATTCCAATATCTCTATTCCGAATTAAAACCTAGAATTTACAAAAGTTCCGATTCTTTTATGAAGTAAGCCTCATAGATTTTATATTTTCTCTCGAAACCCATAAAACCTACGTCGTGTCAATCCTATGATCGTGTCTAAATTCCCCTCTCTCGAGTGCCGAAATTTACTAGCATCTAATCATTCAATTAGTGGCCAATTAATTGAAAGCATTAAAATGACGACACAATTAAATATAAACGAGAAAATCAAATAGAAATAATTAATGAATCATCAATCCACAATTTCAAGTTCGGCTAATCAAACCCTAGATAAATTGTTTAGTTCATAATGGAATTCATAAAGTCAACACAATTTATAATGAACAACATAAAGGAGAAAAGGAAGAAAAAAACTCATTTGAAGCTTTAATTAAATTTCCCCTTTGTTCTTCACGTGTTCTTCAATAATTTCTTCAATTTCTAATGTTGACTTCTTTATTCTTTTCTTCCAGGTCAACCGTCTCCTTCCTTTCTTCCCAGAAATAGCTGCCAATTCCAGAAAGTCTATGCGTGTTGTCCCCTTTGAACTCCACAACCTGCTGCCATTTGTATATATTTCTGTGTCGTTTCCAGCCTTGTTATTCTCGCAGCCCCCTGCTTTCTTCACGTGTGTTTTATCTCTAGCCAACCTTCTAATTTTCTTTGTAAATCCGGCTGCCAACCTCTCTAATTTCCTTTTGTTTTTGTCCCGCACCAATCTCTCTATTATGTCTTTTTTCTGCCCTTTAATAGTGCATAGGAATTAGGAAGAAATAGATGACTAATTGGGCCCACGAGATGACCAAAAATTGAGTTGGCGCCTTGGCACCCGGCTTGCTGCTAATTTTCTTCTTTGTTTTCTCTTTGTCTTCTCAACTTCTTCACTTGGTTGCCTTTTATCCATTCTTTTCACCACTTCATTCATCCTACAAATAACATTAAAAAAACATATTAAGACATCTAAAACTCCTAAGAATTAACTAAATACAAGCTTAAACGGCATTGATCGAATGAGTGAATTATCACTCATCAACCAGCTAACCTTTCCAACATCTAATCAATGAATGACAGAGAAAAATGATCCTTGCATTTTTGAGTTTACGATAGCCAATGCAAACTCTCCATCCCATAACAGTCCTGGCAGGTATTAATTCATTCTTTTCATTCTTCACCACTGTAATATCTCTCTTCTTCGGTACAACCTGAACTGAGCTGATCCATACACTGTCTGAGATAGGATAAATGATGCCAGCATCTAAAATTTTAATCACCTCTGTTCTTACTACCTCTTTCATGTTTGGATTGAGCCGCCTCTGACTATCTATACTTGGCTTGAAATTTTCCTCCATGAGGATCTTGTGCATGCAAAGTGAAAGACTGATCCCTTTTATGTCAGCAATAGACCACCCAATAGTTGTTTGATTATCTTTGAGTACCCAAAGCAGTCATTCCTCTTCCACCTCGTTAACTGAATTTGATATTATGACCGAGAGTGTAGAAGATTCCCCCAAGTAAGCATAACGTAGATGAGGTGGTAGTTGCTTGAGCTCTAGATTAGGCGGTTGTTGTATTGATAGTAGAGGTTTTGTAGGACCGGTTCCCAACTCCTCAAAATTTCATTTTCTGGCATAAGGTGGGTTTGTTTATATGAATCTTGCACAAATCTTAATCTCCCTCGAGTTAGTGTGAGTAGATTGAGAATGCATGATGCAAGCCTCATAAGTGTCGGCTAGATGCTACAACTGAAAAGTTTCTTGAATTGCTCTGTCAACCACATCAATCTGGAAACAACTATCAGTCTCTGTAGGAAATTTCATGGCCTTGAAGACATTGAATAAAATCTGTTCTTCTCCCAATCTTAAAATAACTATCCTCGATGTACATCTATGAGAGCCCTTCTAGTAGCCAAAAATGGTCGACCCAAAATGAGTGGCACATATTTATCTTTCTCCATGTCAAGAATGAGAAAGTCTGCTGGAAATATGAGTTTCTCCACTTTAACCAAGACAGCCTCGATGATTCCTCGTGGATGAGTGATAGATCGATCAGTCGCCTGTAAAGTTACTGTAGTTGCTTTAGCTTCTCCCAATCCTAGTTTTCTAAAAACAGAAAGTGGCATTAAGTTAAACTGGTACCAAATCACATAAAGCTTTATCAAAATGAAAATTTCCTATAGTGTAGGGTACAGTAAAACTCCCTGGATCTTTTAGCTTTGGATGAAGCTTTTTCTGAATCCTTGCATTGCATTCCTCTATTAGCATCACCATTTCATGCTCTTCAAGCTTGCGTTTATTGGATAGAATGTCCTTGAGGAATTTGACGTAACTGGGAATCTGCTTGAGTGTTTCAGCAAACGGAATGTTGATGTGAAGTTTCTTGAAAACCTCCAAAATTTTCATGTAATGTTGGTCCAACATGTGCTTCATTAACCTTTGAGGGAATGGGATTGGAGGTTCATATGGATTAACAAGAATAGTTGTTTTGACCTGTGAAGTGTCTGAACCCTCTTTGGTGGATGTCATCTTAGTTTGGTCTGCTTTTTCCTCATTTGTAGGAGATACTGCTGCTTTGTCTGCGCCCGGTCTCTTTACATGAATTTCTGGTAGCTGAACCCCGCTTCTTGTAGTAATAGACTGAACATGCTCCCTAGGATTTACCTTAGTATTGCTTGGCAAGGTACCTGGTGCCCTTCCATTCACCACAAGTGCTATCTGTCCTACCTAAGTCTCAAGGTTCTTAATTGCTGCACCTTGATTTTGGAGAGTTGTTTCTGTCTTCTTCATATACTTATCAGTTTTCTCCATAAATTTTGCAAACATCTCATCCAGCTGGATCTTCTTTTCGGGTTGAAACTGCCCCTGAGGTTTATTCTGATTTTGGAACTTGTTTTAGTCTCCCCTCCAAGAGAAATTTTGATGATTTCTCCACCCAAGATTGTAGGTTTTAGAGTTAGGGTTGTTCTGTTGGCGTTGACCCTACTATACATAATCGACTTGCAATAAAACTAGTAATCTACTTATGCAAAAATGAATGAATTAATGAAGTAAATGAAAATTTTACTACATACAATGATATAACTAAATGCAAGTTGGAGATAACAATCAAGTAAAAGGCGTACTAGGTTCACAAATCCCCATGTAACGATCTATTTCAACCCTAGTTCTACACTTTGAGAACACGTTTGAATTGTGACGAATCTATTTCAACCCTAGTTCTTATTTTATTCAGGACTCTCTTTCGATTAAGTTTGAACCTATTTTCATATACGACACCGACTATATCTCCATGACGGGAGCAAATATATATAAAAATGCATGAATATTTATGAACACTTAGAGATTCACGTAAAGTATAGCGGTATATCTCTATCCCCTATCAGACTTGATAATAGCACATTTAGTACGTTTTTCATCCATTAATACCTGCATTCCTATGATTATTTGATGCCTAAATGCACTAAGTACTTCTATATCTTTGTTTAGATTACAAATGGATGAAAACGAAGGAAACTAGAAGAACTGAGCGAAAAATGACTAAAGTGGAGGAAGTGGAAATTCGGAGACTAAAGTGCAAATACGCTAAACTTGTTTCTAACCTTGTGACAAATATTCGAGAGTGTTAGAGGTCAATTGGATAATGAAAGGAGTCAAAGGGTTGAAATAAAGCCAAAACATTATCACATATCAACGTTCAAGCTGAAAAGTTTTGCACCGATTTTTAGCCTCATATTCAGACCTGTTTTTGACATTGAAAATAATGGCTTTCGAAGATGGTATCTGAAGAAAAGTTGTATCCCTTGGAGTTATCTTTTCAACGCATCTTGAATTACCTCTATCTGACATCAGGAGAGAAACATACCATCGAAATACTGAAGGTTGTCCGGTAGAAAATTGGAAAAACCACACGGTTGCGTGGTTGTAAAT
The DNA here is from genome assembly GCA_019395295.1 of Osmanthus fragrans. NCBI lineage: Eukaryota > Viridiplantae > Streptophyta > Magnoliopsida > Lamiales > Oleaceae > Osmanthus > Osmanthus fragrans. Next base: position 23,842,149 of record CM033345.1, on the reverse strand, counting down.
CCATGCGATCGCATGGATATTACCGAGAACTCAAAAGCTGAATTACTTTGTTCCACGCAACCGCATGTGTTTATACCACATGGTCACAATGGCTTAAAAAATGTCAAGACTTCTTATTTTTGGAAAATTGCCTAAACACCTATGGAAACGCGTTTTGCTTGATTTTCTCGACCTAAATACATCAAAACACGGCTAGAAGCCATTTCTTCGACATCTTGGACGTTCTTCAACACATCTTTGACCACAAAAACTCCATGGAAGGCTAATCAAATCATGTGAAGCAAGGGATGAACTCACTCAATTTTGGAGATTTCATGTTATTTATTTATATTATTTGGTATTTATTTTGTTAAACTCTCCTAGATCTAGATTTTTATCTTTAAGAATTATTTGTGAAATTGGTTTAACATGTGTTAGGTTTTTCATAGAATTAATCATGTTTTTTCTATCGAATAGTCGAAATATGTGTTGAATTTCAATTCTGTTAATATTATTGGTGTGATTATTTACTACCTTTTGCTATATGTATATGATTGATATGTAATCTAATTTCAATAACTTGTTGTGGAAATTGTGTAGAGAAACTAGAATCTAGGAGTACATTTGTAAATCATATTGGTCTTGAATGTTATATTTTTCGATTAAAGAACTGGGATGAAAGTCTCTAATTGTGTTATCAATTTGAATAAGTGACGTTGAATGATCTGAACCGGGTGAGGGAATTCCAAAGCTACTACATTAATTCACTGAATTTTATCTCAAACTTTGATATCAATTTAATTTATCAACAACCAAATCTCTTGCGAACTTCAAGAGGATAAATCACCCCTTTTTAATCCTTTGAATAATTTCTCATCTCCCTGTAGATACGACACCCCAAAGCTATACTACGACATCGCGTAACACTTTGGGTATAATCAAATTTTGGCACCATTGCCGGGGAGACGGTACAATAAGTTGAAGGATTTTCTAGCAAAATGGTGACTTCGTTCCCCTTTTCAATTTTTTTTAGTTAGTTTATTTTCTTCGTTGTTATTTCTTGTTTTTTACATAGTTCAAACTTGTGTTCGTGTTTATGAACAGGAATCGGGACGAACAAGGACGATTCATTGCAGGACTCTTTCTAATGTTTGAATCTCTTCCTAACCCTATATTTGATACTGTATCTGTTGGCACAAACACCACACCACACAACACAATGAGTGAAAGCGAACATGATGATGCACCTTATAGGACTTTACATGATTATCTTCACCCCATGCGCACATCTACACCATCTTGTATTATGTTTCCACCTAATATGCTATGCGTAGATTTTAAACCGGGAATGATTCAACTTCTTCCAAATTTTCATGGACTTGAAAATGAAAACCCGTATGTGTATATTAGGGAATTCGAGGAGGTAGTAGCAACCTTCCACAATCAACATGATTTGATAGATGCAATTAGGCTTAAATTCTTCCCATTTTCTCTTAAGGAAAGGGTAAAATGCTGGTTGTATTCATTGAGAACACGTTCGATTGGAACTTGGGCAGAAATAACTCAGGCATTTTTTTAGTAAGTACTCCCCACATCATATGTCTCGTGCCTTGAAGAAACAAATCAATTCATTTGCCCAAAAAGATAATGAAACCCTATACCAAGCATAGGAAAGGTACAAAGAACTCCAAGCTCTTTGTCCACACCATGGTTATGAGAGTTGGCACATTGTGAGCTGTTTTTATGAGGGTTAACACATAGGGAGCGTCAGTTTGTTGAGATGATGTGCAATGGTAAATTTTTGCAAAAAGATCCGGATGACGCTATAGACTACTTAGACAACTTAGCTGAGAAAGCCCATATCTGGACTGGACCTGGTGCCACTAAAAGTACTAATAGGTCACGACCCACTGGAAACCCGAATAGCACAGGTATTTATCACCTTAGGGAGAAAGACAACCTTAGAGCTAAGGTAGAAACCTTGCTAGAGAACTAGAAGCCCTACGTGCTAAGGAGTCAAAAACCACTTAGTCTGTTTCCCGTGCTGAGACCTTAGAGCTTTGTTTTGTATGTGGAGAAAGTTGCCACCTTGCGCAAGAGTGTGCCACTTTTGCTGAGATGAATGGAATTTATGAGGAATACTCCAATGCCTTAGGTACATATAACAAACCCTCCACTATTTTCTCTGAATTTTACAACCCAGGTTGGCGGAATCACCCTAATTTCAGCTAGAAATTCGACAACCAGCAACCTGCCCAATCCAATGGAGCTTACGCTGCACCTTCGCATCAACCCACGTCATCTAGAAATTCCTTAGAAGACACTCGAGATGCATTCATTGAGGCACAAAGTAAAACAAACCAAAAGTTTGAGACTATGATTACCCAATTTGCTGAGGAAAACAAAGAAATCAAACATCATATGTCTAAACTGACTAATGCCTTAGTAGTAGTAGAACGTGGAAAATTTGCTGCTTGAGCACAACCAAATCCAAAAGGGCAACACATGGCACAAACTTTAGGACCACGGGAGACCAACTTTAGGGAAGTGAATGTCATAACCACTCGTTCAAGGAAAGTCTTAGAACCAACTCTCAAACCTAGGAAAACTGAAAAAGAGTCTCGTGAGCAAAAAGTGAGTAGTCCTAGTGAGGAGGTAATAGAAAATCCAGTGAGAATACCTTTCCCCCAAGCTCTTAAGTCTACCTCTTAATCTGCTGGCCATCATAGTGAGATTTTAGAGCACCTGAAGCAAGTAAAAATCAACCTGCCACTCTTGCATGTAATTTCACAAGTTCTTACCTATGCTAAAGTCTTTAAGGACTTATGCACTGTCAAAAGAAAATACCATGTCAAGAAAACTACTTTCTTGACTAAACATGTGAGTGCCGTTTTTGAGCAAAGGACCCCACCAAAGTATAAGGACCCTGGTTGTCCTACTGTTTCTTGTATCATCGGGAACCATGAGATTGGACAAGCCCTTCTTGATCTAGGAGCTAGTGTCAATATCATGCCTTATGCAATTTACTTGTCATTAGGTTTAGGTGAGATGAAACCTACATATGTAAATCTACAATTGGCTGATCAGTCCACTATAAGATCAAGAGGTGTAGTTGAGGATGTCTTAGTACAAATTGATAAATTTTACTACCCTGTCGATTTCTTGATTTTAGTTATTTTAGTTATTTTTCTTGTATTACCATCTCATTGAGAACTTTCAGGCTTCTTATCATTCAATCTTGTGTCACTTCAATGCAATACTCAGGTTATACCTTTCCATTCTTTTCATTTGGCGTATATGTTATACATTGAGGACAATGCAATATTTAGTTAGGAAAGGGTCAACTTAGATTCTGTTGTGAATTGCATATGATCAGCATAGTTATCACAGAATGTTGAAATTTTTTTGTTTGAGTCTTTGATTTGCTGCATGCTTATGCTTTTGAATGACAAAATATACCACCAGGAGCTAATGTTGTTTATGAGAATCTAGATGTTGAGACACTTGCTGAACTATTTTTGTGCACACAAGCCTTGTGGTAAGATTATGGTTTAACACATGTAGTTAAAGGATTCTCTTGTTGAAGTTTTCATGTGAGGGAATTGGTAAGCATTAAGAGCTACAATACACTAGAAATGTGATGAGCATTCATTGATTTTGTGAATTGGAAACTTCTTTGAGAATAACATTATACGGTTCGTGGTAAGATGGTGGATTATACTTGGGAAATGATAACAGACAACTTAGGATAAAATTTGAGCCTTTTCAAGCTAATTTGCAGCCTTCTAGTTGCCACTTTAAGCCAATACACATATATAGCCTTTTCTTTGATGTAACTATGTTATTCTATACCTTTACACATTGGAATACAACGTAAACAACCTTCCACTTTTATACTTCCAAGTATATAGTAGGTAATACAATTTCATTCGAGAAGAAAAACAATGAGTAAAGTGATAAGGGTTGATAGGTGCTCGAGTAAATCAGTCTTTAAAAGAAACAAAACAAAAAGAAAAAAATGAAGACTGACTTGTTGATGAGAATGTTGAAGAATGCACTGGTTAAATGATGGAGTTTTATTGAAATGCTTGATGAAACACCTAACTATGTACTTGGAAGTTTTGATTCATTAAGCCTTTCATTTCATATAGCCGAACCTAAACCTCATTACAACCATACACATTGACTGTTTGATTCCAAGTCGGTTTGTGGTAAGAATTTGATGAACTCTCTTTTGACAGTACACCTATCATAAGATCAATGTTTGCTCATTGTTTGTTCATGAATATATTAGCCACCATATTTGAGTGTATCTCTTTCTCAACTCCATAGAGAGAAACCCCGCACTCAACACTTTTATACCCGTTAGTTATAGAGTTGAACATTTAACTCGAGACATACTTGATGTTGCATGTGTTAGGGTTAGCGGTAAGATGATTATGGCTTGACACACACTTATACATTTGGCATGTGTTTTTGACATTTCGATAATTGCGACAATGTTAGTTTCTTGTGGTGTTGAGTTTGAAGGGAGCATGAACTGCAGTTAAATTAGAACTTGATAATTTGACTTGAAACGTTGACTAGTCTTTGATTGCTCATTCTGCATTAAATTGCTCGGGACTAGTAATAAGCAAGTTGGGGGTGATAATAGCACATTTAGTACATTTTTCATCCATTAATATCTGCACTCCTATGATTATTTGATGCCTAAATTCACTAAGTACTTCTATATCTTGGTTTAGATTACAAATGGATGAAAACGGAGAAAACTAGAAGAAATGAGCGTAAAGGACTAAAGTGGAGGAAAGTGAAAGTTCGAGGACTAAAGTGCAAATATGCTAAACTTGTTTCTAACCTTGTGATAAAGATTCGAGAGTATTAAAGGTCAATTGGATGAGGAAAGGAGTCAAGGGGTTGAAATAAATCCAAAACATTATCACATATCAACATTCAAGTTGAAAAGTTTTGCATCGATTTTTAGCCTCATATTGAGACCATTGACATGGAAAATGATGAAGTTCGAAGATGGTATCTGAAGAAAAGTTGTATCCCTTGGAGTTATCTTTCCAACGCATCTTGAATCACATCAATCTAACATAGGGAGAGAAAGATATCATCGAAACATTGAAGGCCGTCCGACAGAAAATTTGCAATTAATGTGTAAAGGCAAAATCTTATCTTGCTCAACATAAAAGTAGTAGACTAGTAGAGTTGAGATTCAAAAAAGGATTTTACCTTTGCAATGATTTTTATGCACTGTATACTGTTATACACAAATATAGGGGATTTTTTTTAAAGTTGTTTCGTGTGTGAATTTGTTAAGATTTAAGAGACTTGCTTTATAAGAGTATAGCAATCCAAAGTGCTTATATATTTAGTTAATTCTATCATTAGGTACCCTCCGTGTTATAATTTTAGTGCTCTCCATGATTATTGTTCTGATTGCAGTGGTATTCCTTCTTGTTTCTCTTCTTCAACTTGTATAACATATATTAGTTATGACCTATTGAGTCTGGGAAATGAACATAATTATAATCTGGACTGTAAATATATTGACAACTACGGACTATAAGAGGTCTTCTGACAATCTGTTTTAAATTCATACTCAATATGGTTTTATGCATTATACTGGTTTCTTTATTTTTATATGTTGGGAATTCATCATGTGGTAGAATCGGTTAAAAACCTAAATTTCTGGCCTTTTATTAATGGTAGCATTGTTCTTTGTCTTGAATAATGCAGTGAAGGCATTCCCTAAGGATGATCCCACCAAGCTCTGTAGGCTAACTACCTTCTTGGATTAAATTCTACAACATGTAGTATCCTTAACCAAATAGACTCATGTGCAATATTCTTCCTTTCTTGTAGACTGTAGTGCATAAATAATTGTAATGTAATATATGTATTTGGTTTATTCATAATCATAATTTTCGGTAGAATATGTTGGTAGATACAGATGTATATGTTGGTAAATATGTAATCGATATCGGATAATTATTTTGATGGATATTTGGTGGACTAAACTTTTTAGTATTGTATATTTGTATATTTGAAATTTATTGATATTGGAAGACTATATTAATGTTGCTTTAAATTCATCATTTTGGTGAGTTGGTGACTTTAATATTTGTTGACAGGTTGTCCTAAACCGACCAACCCAACCGACATTTGGTTGGGTTTCAATCTTTACACGGGTTGTGTTGAATTTCAATCAAACCGACCATGTTGGGTTGGGGCAAAAACCTACCAAACCCAACCCACGCCCATCCCTAATGATATGTGGATGTCTTTGCAAAAAAAAGAAAAAGAAAAAAAAAGAAGGCACATTGTTATAATACTCGAATTAAGGTTTTATAATTGCACAATTTCTCTTAATCTTTATTGTAGTAAGCTAATTAAGTCTCACACCCATACTAGAGCCAAGAGAGAGACCTAACCAAACACACAAGATCCAAACTCCAATAGATGTTTCTAATTGTGTCAACTCTTGACCAGTTAAGATACATATACTAATCCTAGCTTATTCTACTAAAAAATCAAATTTGCACTCTCGAGTCGAGTGATAATTATAGAAGCAAATTATAATTCGATAATGATATACTTCATTCATCATTCCACAAGTCAATCCCCGTTTGATCGTCAATATATTGAAACCTAAAAGACCATTTTGCCCTTTCAACATGTATTACCCTAAAAGTTCCAATTTCATAAGCTAAATCCGTTGGGAACAAATCATAAAATAGAGTCCAACGATCCCATCATTGGACTACTGAGCTCAAGTTTAAATGGCTATAGAAAATGCCTATATAATCTCTAACCATTTTTTCCTAATTCTCAAAGTACTGAAATCAATCTTTTAATCCAGACTTCATTCATTGGTACCTTAAAGAACTTGACTAGCAATCAAATATATATTACTCACTTAAGATTTAGGTGACTTGTTTGATGATCGGGTAGAGTCTCATTCCTAGCAATCACAAATGAGTCATCCACGCGGTCTCATTCAATGTACACCAAACACATCAGTATTTTTTTTATCATGAATCTATGTTGCGTGTTATTACAGGTGCTTTTGGTCGATTCTTGAAGAGGGACAATTTCACGGCATGTGCATCTCGCACAGATGGAGCCCGTGTGTGTGTGGAGATGGATATATCCAAATCGTCTGTTTATTCTTTCTGGCTAGGAGTACCATATCACCCATCAAGCTGGCACCAAGAGATAATCTATGAAAAACTTCCAAAATTCTGTCAATGGTGTAAAGCTCAGTATCACATGGAGGCAACATGTAAAAATAAGAAGCAAATAGATGAAACCAACCAACCAGAACTTGCCCCGAAGGCCTTCAAAAAAATGTGGCAAAAAAAGGTAGAAGATGTGGGTCTAGAAATGAACAACATGGAAGTGGGACTAGCGCTAGAAAAGATGGAGCAACTGGAAACGTGGGGAACCAGAAATGAAGAAAAAAGGACCCGAATATTGAAGCGTAATACCTTAGTCCCGTCGGTAACAAATCTGTTTGTGACAAATGAGGGGAAAATTGAAACAACTATAGAGGAGGTGAGAAATTCAGCCGAGGAAGAAACTCCCCAGGTTGAAGTCTATGAAAATTTGTGAGAAAATATGGAAAAACTCACCCCGCCTAATGGTGAGGCAGAAATGAATGGGGCACATCATGAACTTAATGAAAACACAAGGGAAAACACAACCTCTAAAAACAACATTCTGGAACAAGCCATTTTCAGAGGCGATGCTGATGCTATCCAAGAGGCTCTGGTGATGAATATAAAAACATTGCAGACTTAGTGGTCAGGGGAGAACCTCTTCACCAAGGCAATGATATGGGTGAAATCGGTCAAAATGAAGGGCAGGATTTTCTGAACCAGATCGAATCCGATGGAGAATACGACAACGAATTGCCTGAACTACAAGTCCTCAACTATGACACTGACCATATCATTTCAGGCCGTCAAAGAAGAGTTAGGAGGAGTGCTGGAAAAAAGGTAACTCTAGGAATCACCACGAGATCCAAAATTTTTTATTAATGACGAATATTCTTATATGGAATTTAAGGAGAATACGATCCTCCAAGTGCAGGTTAATAGCGCTAAAAAAACAGTATAAGCCGTCGATTTTGGTATTAATGGAACCTTTTGTACCTATTCAGGTCCTTTTTTCTTCATTTCTGGTTGTTCTGGGAAAATGATATAGCTTTCTCGCTGATAAATGTATCGAGACAAGCGATATCTGGTTGGTTCTCCATTGGAAAGGGTCGGGTGCTTACCTCTTTTGTATACGTGAGCTGCTGTCAAAGGCGAAGAAAGGAGCTGTAGGATCAGCTGAGAACACTAGACAGTAGAGAAAATGGATGGATAGTTGGTGGCAATTTTAATAATGTCCGTTGCAACGAGGAAAAATTGGGGAGATTGTATGCATCCTCTACAGTAACAAGGGAGTTTAACAGCTTTATACATGATTCATGCCTGACGGATATTCCCTTTGATGGTCCGAAATTCTCATGGTGCAATGGAAGACAAGGAACAGTTTGGGCTCGGTTAGACCGGATATTGGTGGATCAAAATTTTAAAAACCAATTCCCAGCAGCCTCTTTATCATACATAGACCAAACCACCTCTGACCACTGCCCAATGATCTTACAAGGCAGAGAACACTCGAACCTTCAAGGTCCTCGGCCCTTCAGGATTCTACAAGTGTGGTGTTCACACTCGAAATTCCTGCCTTTGGTTAAACAAGTCTGGGAGGTAAACTCAAACGACCTCCAATGGTGTGTATTGGACGAAAGCTTCGAAATGTGAACGGGGCGTTAAAAGAATGGAACAAACTGAATTTTGGAAATGTGCAACAAGAAATTGGTTTCTTTGAGGACAAACTACAGCAGCTAGAAAACTCGCTAACTGAAAATTACTCACTGGACAATGAAAACGAACTCCTGTTATGCCGAAATCAATATGAAATGTGGTTGGACAGGGAGGACACCTTATGGAGGCAAAAGTCCCTCATTAAATGGCTTCGCGAGGGGGATGGTAATACAAATTTCTTTCATGCATCAGTAAAGAATAAAAAGAAAAGCCAAATCATTAATCAAATGATCCTTGAAGATGACACAGTACTAAATTTGGCTAAAAATATTCACGAAGGGGCGGTGCTGTTTTTCAAAAATCTTTTGTCCGTATCACCAATTTCTATGGTCGACCATGACATGGACCTCCTAACACCGGTCATTACAGGGGAGGAAAACATATCCTTGTGTAAATTACCTACAATAGAAGAGGTTAAAGCTGCTCTTTGGTCGATTCCCGTCGATAGTAGTCCCGGACCTAATGGTTTTAGCGCAAGTTTTTTCATTAATGCTTGGGATATTGTTAAAGACAACCTCCTTGCTGTTGCCACTGGATTCTTTGGAGGAAACCCGCTAACCACCGCGTTAGACACCACCAATATTGTATTAATTCCTAAGGTGGAGTCCACTAACAGCTTTGATAAATTTAGACCGATTAGTCTTTGCTCGGTGGTGTACAAGATGATAACTAAAATTATGGTGGCGAGGTTGGCTCCTTTACTTGAAAAAGTGATCTCTCGAGAACAATCTGCCTTCATTCGAGGAAGGAGTATTTTTGACAACATTCCATTGCTCAGGAAATGGTACATAAAATCCATTAAAATGTGAGGGGTGGAAACATTTTATTACAGATTGATATGGCCAAAGAATACGACAGGGTAAATTGGAGATTCCTCCTTATGAGCCTACAGAACTTAGGTTTTTCTGACCAATGGCGAAATCTAATTTTCAACTGCATCTCCTCCCCGTAGTTCTCGATTATGCTAAATGGTACAACAAGGGCGTTTTTTCAAGCCATCTAGAGGATTATGCCAAGGGGACCCACTGTCACCATATTTATTTATTTTGGCGCAAGAACTCTTGTCAAGAATGATCAATCGAGCGTTCCAAAGAAACCAAATTCAGCCATTTCAGTCGGGAGGTATGGTGGCCAGTCACTTATTTTACGCTAACGATTTACTTATTTTTGTAAATGGAAATAAAAAGTCTTTTGGTTATCTCCTTATGGTGGTTAAAAATTATGAGACTAGATCAGGACAAATGGTAAGTCCTATGAAATCGTCCATTTTTTTCTCTAAACATATAAATGTCACACATAAAAGGAACTTGTTGGCATGGTCAGGTTTTAAAGAAGGCGTCTGGCCTTGTACATATCTGGGAGTTCCGCTTTACACTGGAAAATTAACGAAGCAACTGTTCGAGCCTATGTTGGAGAAAATTCAAAAGAAATTGGCTGGCTGGAAAGGTCGCCTACTTTCCTTTGGAGGAAAAATTATCTTGATAAAGCATGTCCTTTGTAGTATGCCTATCCATGTATTGTCGTATTGAACTTGCCAAAGGGAATCCATAATGAATTAAATCGCATTTTTTTCGTCCTTCCTATGGAATGCAATTGAGGGCTCCAAGAGACGAAAATGGGTTGTGTGGCTAAAAATATGTTATCCTTTGGAGGAAGGTGGACTGGGCATTCGGAACTTTAGCGAAGTGCAAAAAGCTCTATTTATGAAATTTGCATGGAAAATGATGGTAGGCAACTCTTTTTGGGCTGAATTCTTTGGAGCGAAATATATGAAAAACACACATGTTGCGTTGGCGAAAGTGTCTCCAACACACTTTCAATTTTGGAAGTGGTTCGTTTCGGCTTTGCCTATTGTTTGGCAAAACTCATATTGCCGAGTTCGAGATGGATCATCAAATTTTTGGTATGATAATTGGCGAGGTACTCAAAGCTTGACTGAGGCTGGGTTTGACGTCGTGGAACCTCAATTAAAAATCAAAGATCTTTTGATGGCTAATGGAAGGTGGAATGGAGCTCGGCTAAGGGAGTTAGTGGGCAACACCCAGGCTTGCTCCATTGAAGGGATGCAAATGAATTTACGAGAGGAACGTGACACTTTTATTTGGATGCCCAGCAAGGATGGAATTTTTCGACTAAATCTGCATGGGAGCTGATCCATAAAAAGGCCTTGGCATGCACATGAAAAAGATGGTTGTGGCAAAAGCAAGTGCCGAAAAGAATATCTTTTGTACCTTGGAGAGCTAAGCTAAATTGCCTACCAGTTGACGGAGTGGTTCAAGCGATTGGAATCCCGATGGCCTCTAAATGTGAATGTTGTAGGAACCCCTTGGTCGAAACAATTGATCATGTGCTTAATGGCGGGGAAGTGGCAAGAAAGGTCTAGCATTATTTTGAAATACACTCTAACTTATCCCTTCCAGAGGTCTCAACGTGGAAGGGAAGAATGAACCTATGGTGGCGGCACACATCTACCTCATCACAGCTTGGAGTTCTTAGAGACATCATACCACTTACTATTACATGGATGCTATGGAAAGCAAGGTTCGAGTCTCGGCTGGAAGGGTACCAATCATATGGCAAAATTTAATATGGACGATAAGTCACTTTTATCACAAATTGCAATCATGATTACAAAGGTCAGGAAAATTTCAGCTAGTGATGTCCAATTTTTATGTGCTTTAATTGCCCGGTTTAGGCTATTAAACAACCAAAAAAGCAATGGGTGAGTTGGAAAAAACCACTGGGGAACACATTCAAATTAAATGTTGATGGTGCATCGAAAGGAAATCCGGGGGAAACCGGCGGTGGGGGAGTTCTTCGCGATTCCAATGGAACCTGTTGGGTTGGTTTTTCTCGCCACTATGGTTTTGGTACAAATATGGTAGCTGAAACCCAAGCACTTCTTGACGGATTACGATTATGTAGGGCTATGGGAATAAGGGATCTCATCGTTGAATCAGACACAAAGATTTTGGTACATTGGTGAACAGCGGTGCTTGTTCCTTATGGTGGCTTTGGGATTTTTAGGATGATATTATGGATTTAATTCGCTTGCTTAACGCCCAGGTCCATCATGTGTATCGAGAATGAAATATGGCGGCTGGTTTTCTAGCAAAAAAGGCCAGCGAAGGTTTGCCTAATAACCTATTTTTTGGCGACGACATCCCGACACTTCTCAGAGGAATATTACACACGGATAGTTGGGAACTACCTTATCTTAGACGTTGAACTCATTGTGTGGTAAATTGCACCAGTTTCTTTGTTGTGAGTATTTGGTAGTATTTTTATTCTTATTTTTTGCAATTAAAAATTCCATTGTAAAGGAAGTAGTCTTGATAATAGCTCAACTATCATGTTTATCATCCATTAATAATTGCATTTTCATGATTAATTAGTGCCTAAATGTTCTAAATGTACTTATATTTTGGTTTAGGTCACAAATGGATGAAAACAATGGAAATTTGGAGAAAAGAGTGAAAAAGGGCCAAATAGAAGAAAGCGAAAGTTAAAGGACCAAATTACAAATACAAAAAGATGACTCGGCAAGGAAAATGAAGATATGAAGATTTGAGAGTGTTCGGCATCAATTGGAGGAAGAAAGGAGTCAAAGGGGTGATATATAGCCAAGACATTCTCACACATCAACTTTCAAGCTGAAAACTTTTGCACCGGTTTTTAGCCTCATTTTGAGACCATTTTTTTACATGGTAACCGATCGAATTGGAAATTTACACCTGAATAACAGTTGTAGCCGTTTGATCTAGCTTTCCAACACAACTTGAAACACCTCAATCGAACATTGATAAAGTGTGTTTTTACACACTTAGTAGGCACTTTTGATACTTATTATTCATAAAATTGAGTAAAATTCTATACATAATTGTGTAATCTGTACTTTTGTAGGCTAAAACCCCGAATAGACGGAGAACGAAGCAAAATGGAGTGAAATAGGACTTCAATTGCACAAAAATGTGAAGTTGAGGACCGAAATGCACTTGACCAAAAGATGGAGGGCTTTGACTGCAATTTGGTAGGGGCTTAAATGAAAGAAAGTTCAAAATCTGAGGACCAAATTGTACTTGACCAAAAGATGAGGGACCTGGCGTGCAATTTTGGAAGGATTGAATTGCATATGTTTTATTGGTTTGAGCCATGCGGCCGCATGGATCATAACCATGCGACCGCATGGCTTGGGCAGAGACTTCAAGTCTTTGCCCTGTTTCTTCCATGCGGCCGCATGTATTTTAACCATGCGGCCGCATAGAGTAAAAAGTTTGAGGCGGTTTAAATTTCGGCCAAAATTGATTTTGATCCAACTTGCATTATTTTCCTATTGTTTATTGATAGATATTTTTGTTGTGTCCTAAAAAATCTATTGTATCTATATTATTTTATTATCCTATATATAAGAGATAGCTCTCTCATTTCACTCACTCTCCCTTGCTAGAAACTCCATTTTCTCTCTATTTTCTCTCTAGTTTCTCATTTAGTTTTCTATTTACATTGCATTCTTGGCTCATTTTGGGAAGGACATTGGAGATAGCAAAGAGATACCTTCAAGAAACTTGGTGGAAATCATTGGAGGAGTGCAAACCTATGCTAAAGAAGGGTTTATCTACACATTTGTATTCCTTTAATTAATTTTCCCATGTTTTCAATGTTTTGTTTAATTAAATCTCTTTGTTATCATATATCTATGATGAGCTAAGTACATTGTGTTGGAATTTATGTAATAGCTTAACCAAAGTTTTATTTATATCTTGTTTTGGATTGAATGATGTATATTTTATCAAAAGCATGGTGTTTTGATTATTGTTTTGTATTACACTTCATTTACTTGATCATTAGATGTTGTGGTTAGGTTGTTTGGGCAATTATTGAGAAATTGTTGCACTAACTAGACCAAAATAATTAATCCCCTAAGTTGTGTAGTATACTATGCTTGTTTAGGTGTATAGAAATATACATCTACCTTAGGTGACCCTTGGAGTATTCTCACAATAATTTAATGCTATTGGTTAAGTGTTAATTGACATAGAAATATTGTGGATAGGCTTAATCGATTAGGGTTAATTTCGCTCGAGAGAGGTTATTGGCTAAATTTGGAGAATCGGGTCTAGCTTTGTATTTTTGGTAAGATTGCATCTATGCGTTGTTGTTTTGATATAAATGAAACGGCGGTTAAGCGAAAATCATAAATTCCAACATCTTTCAAATCAAAAATCTTTTCACCTTTTTTATTGTCAATTTATCGTTTTAATTAAAATCGTGTCGTTTGTTTATTTTTCAATCTAAAAATCAAGTTTTTAAATCTGTGTGTCCATTTCGTTAACTTAATAACAAGTACACTTGTAATTGAGATCAACACTCTTCGAGGGATCGATATCCGGACTCTAAAAGTCCATTATATTACTTGTTCTCGACCCGTGCGCTTGCGGTGTAATTTTTAGCGAACAAGTTTTTGGCGCCGTTGCCGGGGAGTGTTTTTATCAATTTACTAGTTTATTTGTAATTCACTTTAACGAACTTTATTTGTTGTTTCTTATTTTATCCGTTTAGTCCAATTGTTAGTTTGTTGTCGGGGTTGTCAATTTCCTTAATCTTAGATTGTTTATGAATCGCTCGCGAAGTTTCGATTTAGTTGAATTTGATCCTGAGATAGAAGAAACTTTGCGAAGGAGATTAAGGGAACAAAACGAATTGAGAAGGCAACAACGTGAAATGGATCGACAAGGAGATCACGTTGACCCTATCATTCAACCCGGACAAGCTCCTCGAGAAGGTATACCGCCTGGTTTTGGATAACCCAGCAGGTAGGGTTCAGAATCCCGTCATAAATGAGGAAGACATGTTATTCAGGGATTACTTGAATAGACCCGTGGTTGAAAATCTAGGTGGTATTATTTACCCTTCCTATGGGCATCCGAACTTTCAACTTCGCCCGGATGTTATCAATCTTTTCTCCAGCAACATATCATTCTATGGGAGATTAGATGAAAATCCCCATAATCACATTGCACGGTTCATGGAAATGGTTAGCAACTTTACTTATGAGGGTGTGAATATGGAGGCAATCCGGATGAGGTTGTTTGTACACACTTTAAAAGATAAGGCAAGAGAGTGGCTTGACACTCTGCCTTCGGGGAACATCACGAGCTGGGTAGAGTTGGTACAAAAATTCACAACCAAGTTTTTCCCACCCGCTCGTGTGGTTAAGCTCAAGCACGATATCACAACCTTTCGCCAGCATGACACAGAACTTTTTCATGAGGCGTGGGAGAGATTTAAAGATATGCTCAGGAAGTGCCCGAATCATGGGATTACTCTAGGAGAACAAGTCCGAATTTTCTATTTTGGTTTGACTCAACCTTACCGTTCCAATGTGGATTCATCTTCGAATGGGTCACTCCTTAATAGAAGCATGCGAGCAGCATATGATTTATTAGAAGTCATGAGCGAGCAGAGTGCCATGTGGCCGGACAGAGGTGTACAAAGGGGAGTTGGTGGAGCTCGAGAGAGTGAAGCTTACTCTCTAGTTTTATCCAAGATCGACTCTCTTGCTCGAAGAGTAGAAGGTCTTTCTACATCTACATCCTCATCTGGCGCTCACTCTGCTCATATGATCCAATCCCCACCAGTTTGTGATTTGTGTGGAGCTAATCATCCAAGTCCAAGTTGTCCATTAAATGCCGGTAGTTCGGGACCCACCGAGCAGCTGGCATATGCTCAAAATTTTCAACGTCCGGGGTACAATCCATATGCTCAAACTTATAACCCTGGATGGCGTAATCATCCTAATCTCTCTTATGGGAATAACCAAAATGTGTTAAACCCTAAACCACAAGAGAAGAAAGAGGGTTGGGAAGAGGCCATTGCCAAATTGGCAAACCAGCAATTGCAATATCAAGAGCGCAATGATGCCTCTTTGAAAAATTTGGAGCGACAAGTGGGTCAAATTGCAAAAATTCTCTCTGAAAGGCCACAAGGGGCGTTGCCTAGCAACACCGAAACAAACCCCAGAGAGAATGTACAGGCAATCACTACTAGGAGTGGGCTTCAATTGCCTGGTCCTACGGTAGTACCCCCAAAAATCCAAATTGATAAGGTGCCGATTGAAGAAGAGGAGGTAGTACAGGAACCTCAGGCAAGTGTTGAGGAAGCCAAGAATCATGACCAGGAGCCATCAACATCGAAGGCTCCACCGGTAGTAAAGGCTTATGTACCTCCTATTCCCTTTCCACAAAGACTCCAAAAGCACAAAGTGGATGCTCAATTTGGTAAGTTTTTGGAGGTGT
The DNA here is from genome assembly GCA_019395295.1 of Osmanthus fragrans. Classification (NCBI taxonomy): domain Eukaryota; kingdom Viridiplantae; phylum Streptophyta; class Magnoliopsida; order Lamiales; family Oleaceae; genus Osmanthus; species Osmanthus fragrans. The sequence continues at coordinate 23,825,993 of CM033345.1, read as the reverse complement.
TTAAGAAGCTACACATTAACATCCCATTCGCTGACGCGCTAGCTCAAATGCCGAGCTATGCCAAGTTCATGAAAGAAATCCTTTCGAACAAAAGGAAATTGGAAGATCATGAGACAGTGATGTTAACAGAAGAATGTAGCGCTATCCTTCAGAACAAGTTACCACCCAAAGTCAAGGATCCAGGTAGCTTTACTATTCCATGCGCCATTGGCGATGTTAATATCAGTAATGCCCTGTGCGATCTCGGAGCGAGCATTAATTTGATGCCACTTCCCATTTTTAGAAAGTTGGGAATAGGGGAAGTGAAGCCTACCACGGTGTCTTTACAATTGGCTGATCGGTCTATCACATATCCTCGGGGTATCATTGAGGATGTACTGATCAAAGTGGATAAGTTCATCTTCCCAGCAGACTTCATTGTTCTAGACATGGAGGAAGATGAAGATATCCCTATAATTTTGGGACGACCGTTTCTTGCCACTGGTCGGGCATTGAACGACGTACAAGAAGGAAAACTCATTTTGAGAGTGCAAGATGAACAAGTCACTTTCAATATTTTGAAAACTCTCAAGTACCCTTCTGAACCCAATACTTGTCTTCGGGTAGATGCTGTTGATCAGCTGATTGCCGAATCTCTTTACGGTCGTTCTGAGGACCCACTTGAGACATGCCTTGTGCGTTCTGCACATGTCAAAGACGAGGATCCAGATGTTGAAAAGATGGCACATTACTTGAGTGCTGTACCTTCCCAGTACCACTTCAATCGACGGGCACCATACTTTGAGGAGTTACAAAAGACTTCTACACCACCGCTTCCATCCTGTCAAAAAGCCCCCACACTTGAATTAAAGACTCTTCCTCCTCACTTGAGATATGCTTATTTGGGAGAATCATCTACACTCCCAGTTATTATTTCTAATTCCTTGAGTGAGGTAGAAATAGAGAAATTACTTCGGGTACTGAGGGAACACAAAGAAGCCATAGGATGGACGATTGCAGATATTCGGGGAATCAGCCCATCTGTATGCATGCATAAAATACTGATGGAGAATGACTTTAAGCCATCAGTTGAGCATCAGAGGCGATTAAACCCGAATATGAAAGAAGTGGTGAGAGCGGAAGTCGTGAAATGGCTTGATGCAGGCATAATCTATCCAATTTCTGATAGTCCATGGGTAAGCCCTGTACAAGTCGTACCAAAGAAAGGTGGTATCACGGTGGTGAAAAATGAAAATAATGAACTCATACCTACCAGACCTGTTACAGGTTGGAGAGTGTGCATAGATTACCGCAAACTCAACACTGCGACCAGAAAGGATCACTTCCCTCTTCCTTTCATTGATCAGATGGTTGAGCGATTGGCGGGGTATTCACATTATTGCTTTCTAGATGGGTACTCGGGCTATCACCAAATTCCAATAGCCCCTGAGGATCAAGAAAAGACTACATTTACATGCCCATATGGAACTTTTGCATATAGAAGAATGCCCTTTGGCCTTTGCAATGCACCGGCTACTTTCCAACGGTGTATGATGGCGATTTTCTCTGATATGGTCGAACATTGCATCGAGATCTTTATGGATGATTTCTCAGTATTTGGGAGCTCATTCGATAGATGCTTGAAAAATCTCGATAAGGTGCTGAAAAGATGTAAAGAGACCAATTTGGTCCTGAATTGGGAAAAGTGCCATTTCATGGTCCAAGAAGGCATAGTTCTTGGCCATCGCATTTCGCTGGCAGGTATTGAGGTTGATAAGGCAAAAATTCAAGTGATTGAAAAATTGCCGCCACCAACCACTGTGAAAGGAATAAGGAGTTTCCTTGGACATGCTGGGTTTTACAGGAGGTTTATTAAAGATTTTTCCAAAGTTACGAAACCTCTTTGCTCCCTACTTGAAAAGAACACTACTTTTGATTTCTCCAAGGAGTGCTTGAATGCTTTCAACATAATTAAGGAGAAACTCATCACGGCTCCTATCATCGTAGCTCCAGATTGGAATCTGCCATTCGAGCTGATGTGCGATGCTAGTGACTATGCCGTTGGAGCAGTGTTAGGGCAAAGAAGAGATAAAACCCTGCATGTTATCTATTATGCAAGCAGAACTTTGACGGATGCACAATTAAACTACGCCACTACTGAGAAAGAGATGCTCGCGGTAGTATTTGCATTTGATAAATTTCGGTCATACCTCATTGGCTCAAAAGTCATCGTCTATACTGACCACTCGGCTATCAAATACTTATTGGCAAAGAAAGATGCCAAGTCAAGATTGATTCGGTGGGTCCTCCTTTTGCAAGAATTTGACTTAGAAATTCGCGATAAAAAGGGGACCGAAAATGTTGTCGCCGATCATTTGTCACGCCTAGAGCAGGTCGAAGAGGTCGTAGATGGGGAAATTAATGAGGTATTTCCTGATGAGCAATTAATGCAAATTGTGCAGCTGTTACAAGTCACTCATACACCTTGGTTTGCGGACCATGTGAACTTTCTTGCGAGTGGCATCATTCCCCCAGATTTAAGTTATCAACAAAGGAAGAGGTTCTTCGCTGATATCAAGTATTATTTTTGGGAAGATCCTTTGTTGTTCAAAAGGGGACCGGATCAGATCATTCGGAGATGTGTGCCGAAAGAAGAAATGGAGCCAATTCTTGAACAATGTCATTCCTCTCCATATGGTGGTCACTTTGGTGCTGTGAAAACAGCATCAAAAGTTCTTCAATCTGGTTTTTATTGGCCCACATTATTTAAGGATGCTCACACACTTGTCTCCAAGTGCGATAAATGTCAACGTACTGGTAATATCTCCAATCGCAATGAAATGCCGTTGAATTCGTTACTGGAGGTAGAGATATTTGATGTGTGGGGTATTGATTTTATGGGGCCATTTCCGTCGTCATTTTCAAATCAATACATCCTTGTGGCGGTTGATTATGTGTCAAAGTGGGTAGAAGCGGTTGCTTTACCTACTAATGATGCTCGGGTGGTAGTGAACTTTCTAAGGAAACATATTTTTTCTCGTTATGGGACCCCCCGAGCTATCATTAGTGATGGAGGTAAACATTTTTGTAATCGCCTCTTCGACTCACTTTTGACCAAATATGGAGTGAAACATCGAGTAGCTACCCCCTATCATCCCCAGACCAGTGGCCAGGTTGAAATTTCAAATCGGGAGTTGAAGAGAATTCTTGAGTTGACGGTAAGTGCGTCGAGAAAAGATTGGTCCAAGAAATTGGACGATGCATTATGGGCTTACCGTACAGCTTTTAAAACACCGATCGGTATGTCTCCATATCGGCTCCTATTTGGAAAAGCGTGTCATCTCCCGGTAGAACTTGAACATCGGGCTTATTGGGCAATCAAAGCTTTAAATTTTGATATAAAATTGGCCGGTGAAAGAAGATTGCTCCAATTGAACGAACTAGATGAACTTCGCCTTGATTCATATGAGAGTGCTCGGATCTATAAGGAAAAGACAAAGAAATGGCATGATCAGCACATTGTGAAGCGGGAGTTTGTTGTTGGCCAACAAGTTCTACTCTATAATTCTAGACTCCGGTTGTTCCCCGGAAAGCTCCGCTCCAGATGGTCAGGTCCTTTCACCATCTTTAAAGTTTTTCCACATGGAGCGTGTGAACTTTACCACGAAAAGGGGAACTTCAAGGTAAATGGCCAAAGATTGAAACCATATTTGGGAGGTGAGTTTTTGAAGGAAAAGTCCACAGCTCTTCTTGCCAATCCGGAGTGATGATGTCATTTAGTCGAGCTAAAGACTATAAATAAGCGCTTGTTGGGAGGCAACCCAATATTTTGACCTGTATAGCTTTTTAATACTTGTTATTAATACTTTTGTTACTGTATTTGTTGAACTGATATAATTGTTTTTGTAGGTTATAATTTTTGTAGTCCCAGCCATTTTTGGATCTCTCAGGTTCTGGAGCAATGTGTATACAAGAGGTCAAATGCATAACAAGTCCAATACATACATGAGTTCCTCTTCACAACTGGCGATTCAGGGAAGTTTCGTTATCCCTCTTTGCTTTATCTTATAATTTACACATTGAGGACAATGTGGGAATTAAGTTTGGGGATGAGCCTTGCCGGCTTTTGATGTTATTGATTAGATGTGAGCCTTGCCGGCTGTTGTTGTTTATGCGTGAATTGATGATTGTGTGTTGACATATTAGATGACCTTGCCGGTTTAGGAATGCTTGATGTTTGAAATTGTTATTGATTCATAAGCTATGCATGACCAGATATGCTATCGGTACCTAAATTCTTAGAAAAATTGCTTGTCCAAAGGAGATTTTGATTTATCTTGAGCACATAGTCATGTTAGTATTTTCATTGAAGATGGTAGTAACTGAATGGTGTGAACACAAAAGCTGGTGAGACTTTGAGCCTATAGATTGATACATTTATTACAATCTCATTACTTCTTTCATGTGTGACATTCTTTCATGATTTTGCTTCTCTAGAACTTGCATTGATTCTCTTCAAGATTACATTGACACATGTACGCGTGAATATGATTAAGGCCATCTTTTGTACATTTGACTTGCCATTTTTAGCCAAATAGCTTACCATGAAATTAATCTATCCTTTGATAAACCCTGTTGAGCCTATTTGCCTTTTCTTTGGTTTACCTACATTACAAGCTTTCATATCCAGAAAAACAATTTTTTTTTACTCAGCTCTCAAAGCTAGTGGAGTGTTGTTTATTACTTTGAATGTTGGGTGAGCAAGAAAAATAAGTTTGGGGGTATCAATATCACAGGTGAAGCTATGTTTGGATTGAAAAAAAAAAAAAAAATTTGATGATGAGATGATTGGGTTGTAAAAAAATGTGTGGAGGAGACTGATTTGTATGTCTATATGTATGATTCCTCCTGATATTCAAAAGAAAAAGATGATTGTTCTGAATTGATGATAATGAGTGAGAAGTCATTATTTGGAGGGATAGGGTTGTGTACAGATCCTATCTAAGTTGTTCTGAGTTGAATATCTTTACTCCACTGATCTATATTTGAGGCTTCTTTGTCACTTATCTAAATGTTTCCACACCTTAACCTTTAGCCACACTTCAACCCTGAAAAGACCTTATGATTTGTGTTGTACATGTGTTCTAAGTGGTGGCGATTGAGAAAATATGCAAGCTTATGGTAGAACATTTTCACTGGAATGATTTTGAGCGAAACAGTACCCAATCTTATACACTTGAGATTTGAGTGATCATACTATCTGTGAGGTTCTACATTTTTAGTTACTCTATCTTCATCTGAAAATGCTCGACAATATTTTCGTAGTTTAAGTGATAATTAAAAATGACTTTGCACACACACCGATTGAACATTGGACAAGCTTAGCATGTTTTTGATAGCATTATTTGGAATATGGTTGTGAATTGATATACAATTTTACACTCTTGGTATTTTTGTCAAGGTATATAATGTGTTGACCATTATCGCATTTGCATGATTATGTTAGAAGTTAATCTTGCTCGAGACGAGCAAGAGCTCAAGTTTGGGGGTGTGATAAAGTGTGTTTTTACACACTTAGTAGGCACTTTTGATACTTATTATTCATAAAATTGAGTAAAATTCTATACATAATTGTGTAATCTGTACTTTTGTAGGCTAAAACCCCGAATAGACGGAGAACGAAGCAAAATGGAGTGAAATAGGACTTCAATTGCACAAAAATGTGAAGTTGAGGACCGAAATGCACTTGACCAAAAGATGGAGGGCTTTGACTGCAATTTGGTAGGGGCTTAAATGAAAGAAAGTTCAAAATCTGAGGACCAAATTGTACTTGACCAAAAGATGAGGGACCTGGCGTGCAATTTTGGAAGGATTGAATTGCATATGTTTTATTGGTTTGAGCCATGCGGCCGCATGGATCATAACCATGCGACCGCATGGCTTGGGCAGAGACTTCAAGTCTCTGCCCTGTTTCTTTCATGCGGCCGCATGTATTTTAACCATGCGGCCGCATAGAGTAAAAAGTTTGAGGCGGTTTAAATTTCGGCCAAAATTGATTTTGATCCAACTTGCATTATTTTCCTATTGTTTATTGATAGATATTTTTGTTGTGTCCTAAAAAATCTATTGTATCTATATTATTTTATTATCCTATATATAAGAGATAGCTCTCTCATTTCACTCACTCTCCCTTGCTAGAAACTCCATTTTCTCTCTATTTTCTCTCTAGTTTCTCATTTAGTTTTCTATTTACATTGCATTCTTGGCTCATTTTGGGAAGGACATTGGAGATAGCAAAGAGATACCTTCAAGAAACTTGGTGGAAATCATTGGAGGAGTGCAAACCTATGCTAAAGAAGGGTTTATCTACACATTTGTATTCCTTTAATTAATTTTCCCATGTTTTCAATGTTTTGTTTAATTAAATCTCTTTGTTATCATATATCTATGATGAGCTAAGTACATTGTGTTGGAATTTATGTAATAGCTTAACCAAAGTTTTATTTATATCTTGTTTTGGATTGAATGATGTATATTTTATCAAAAGCATGGTGTTTTGATTATTGTTTTGTATTACACTTCATTTACTTGATCATTAGATGTTGTGGTTAGGTTGTTTGGGCAATTATTGAGAAATTGTTGCACTAACTAGACCAAAATAATTAATCCCCTAAGTTGTGTAGTATACTATGCTTGTTTAGGTGTATAGAAATATACATCTACCTTAGGTGACCCTTGGAGTATTCTCACAATAATTTAATGCTATTGGTTAAGTGTTAATTGACATAGAAATATTGTGGATAGGCTTAATCGATTAGGGTTAATTTCGCTCGAGAGAGGTTATTGGCTAAATTTGGAGAATCGGGTCTAGCTTTGTATTTTTGGTAAGATTGCATCTATGCGTTGTTGTTTTGATATAAATGAAACGGCGGTTAAGCGAAAATCATAAATTCCAACATCTTTCAAATCAAAAATCTTTTCACCTTTTTTATTGTCAATTTATCGTTTTAATTAAAATCGTGTCGTTTGTTTATTTTTCAATCTAAAAATCAAGTTTTTAAATCTGTGTGTCCATTTCGTTAACTTAATAACAAGTACACTTGTAATTGAGATCAACACTCTTCGAGGGATCGATATCCGGACTCTAAAAGTCCATTATATTACTTGTTTTCGACCCGTGCGCTTGCGGTGTAATTTTTAGCGAACAAACATCGGGAGAGAAAAATATTGTCAAAATACTAAAAGTTGTCTGGCGAAAAAATATTATAACTAAGCGGTCGCTTAGAGTAAATTGGCAAGCGGTCGCCCACAACCCTACCGAGAATTCAAAGGTAGCTACCATTGAACTAAGCTACCGCTTGAATGTACACAAAGCGATAGCTTAGTGATTTTTTTTGACAGATCTATTCTAATTCTGAAAATTACCTAAACACCTATGGAAACGCGTTTTGCTTGATTTTCTCGACTTAAATACATCAAAATACGTCCAGAAGCGATTTATTATTCATTATTCATCATCTTGGACCTCTCAAACACCATTTTTGGCAAGAGAAACTCCATGGAAGGCTAATAAAATCTTGTGAAGCACAGGGAGGAACTCATTCGAGTTTAGGATTTTCATGTCGTTTATTCATCAAACTTGGTATTTATTTTGTTAAATAAACTTCTAGATCTAGGTTTTCATCTTTATGAATTAATCGTGGAATTGCTTTAGCATGTGTTAGATTTTCATAGAATTAATCACGTTCTCTCTATCGAATAATTGAACCATGTGTTGAATTTGTATTTGATTTAATCTATTGGTGTGATTGTTTATTACTTTATGCCTGGTAAATTTGTAATCTTATTTCAATGGATGATTGTGGGAATTGTGAAGGAAACTTAGAATCTAGGAGTATAATTGTGAATCATATTGATCTCGAATGATAAATCTTCCGATTAGAGTGTCGGGATGAAAGCCTCTAATTGCGTTATTAAATTGAATAGACGACATTGAATGATTTGATCCGGGCGAGGGAATTCCAAAGCTTCACTGTCTTAATTTACTAAATTTTATTCCAAAACTTTGTTATTGATTTAATTGTCAACAACCAAACATTCTTGCGAACTTTGAGATAACAAATCACCACTTTTGAAGCCTTTAATAATTTTTCCATCTCTCTGTGGATACGACACCTCAAAGCTACACTACAACACTACGGTAAACTTTGGGCGTAATCAAATTTTGGCGTCGTTGCCGGGGAGACGGTACAATAAATTGAAGGATCTTCTAGCAAAAGGATGACATCGTTCCTTTATTTTTGCTTTTAGCTAATTTAATTTTCTTCATTGTTAATTTTTTTTCATTTTTACTTTTATTCTCATATAGTTAGCTTTCGTGTTTTATGAACATGGATCGAGGGGATCAATGAAGCTCTACCGAAGGACATCCTTCAGTGTTTGAAAATCTTTTTAACCCTCTTTTTGATACTGAATCTATTGGCACACATAACACAATGACTGATAGTGAGCACGAAGAGGCACCAACTAGGACTTTGCACGATTATCTCCACTCCACACGCACATCTACACCGTCATGCATTATATTTCCACCCAATATGCCACCTATGAACCTTAAACCAGGAATGATCCAACTTCTTCCCACCTTTTATGGTCTTGAAAATGAAAATCCATACGTGCATATTAGGGAATTTGAAGAGGTGGTTGCAACTTTTCACAATCAACGTTGTACAATGGTTGCAGTCAGGCTAAAAAATTTCTCATTTTCACTCAAAGACCGACCTAAAAGTTGGCTATATTCATTGCGACCACGTTCGATTGGGACTTGGGCTGAAATGACTCAAGCATTCTTTAGCAAGTACTTTCCCCATCATAAAACAACTGCGTTAAAAAAGCAAGTTTCTACTTTTACTCAAAAAGAAAGTGAAACTCTATATCAAGCATGGGAAATGTACAAAGAATTGCAAGCTTTATGTCCCCACCATGGTTGTGAAACTTGGCACGTGGTGAGTTTTTTTTATGAAGGGTTGTTACCTAGGGAGCGTCAATTTGTTGAGATGATGTGCAATGGTGAATTTTTGCAAAAAGATCCGGATGAGGCTATAGAATACTTAGATGAATTAGCTGAGAAGGCCTATACTTGGACGGGATCTAGTGCTACTGAGAGCACCAATAGAGCATGACTCGTAGGAAACCAATGTGGTAGTGGAATTTACCAATTTAAGGAGGAAGACAACCTTAGAGCTAAGGTAGAAACCCTCACTGGAGAACTAGAAGCCCTACGCACTAAGGAGTCAAAAACCACTCAATCTGTTTTCCGAGCTGAGACCTTAAAGCCTTGTTTTGTATGTGGAAGAAGTGACCACCCTGCGCAAGAGTGTGCCACTTATGCTGAGATGAGAGGAGTGTATGAGGAACACTACAATGCCTTAGGCATATACCAAAAGTCATATGCTCCTTATTCTGAAACCTACAATAAAGGGTGACGGAATCACCCCAATTTTAGCTGGAAATCTGACAATCAACAGCAAGCCCCACCAAACAGGACCTACACTACACCCTCATCTCAACCTACACCTCCTAGGAACTCCTTAGAGGACACACTCCATGCTTTTATAGAAGCACAGGGTAAGACCAATCACAAGTTTGAGACTATGATTACCCAGGTTGTTGAGGATAGTAAAGAGATGAAAGCCCACATGTCCAAGCTAACCAATGCTCTAGCTGTAGGAGAGCGTGGAAAATTTAAATAAAAAATGTTCGAATTAGTGCCAAGATAAATAAAATCAAACTAAAACTCAATCCCCAACAACGGCGCCAAAAACTTGTTCACGAAAATATCTTTTTTGAAAATCATCGCAAGTGTACACTTCGCTAAAAAGTAATAAAGTATATTTAATTTAGTTCAGTTTTAATTATCACGACCCTAACCAAAACAATAATAATGTGATGTGTTTGTTTGCGATAAAATTACAACTAATATAATCTACTTATGCAATTATGAGTAAATTAACTAAGCTAAATATAAATTTATGTTGAATGCAAGTCGATATGTTCTAATGAATGACAAACACATTTGGATCCCGAATTTCCATGTAATAATCATTTTTTTAACTTTAGCTCTACAATTTGACAACACGATTGAATTTTGAAGAATCAATGTTCATGTTTTATTTAACAATCTCTCTCGAGTATTGTTAAACCTATTATCATATATGACCTCACTATATTTCTATGACGGATGCGACATACAAGAGTGCATGAAATTTTATGAACACTTAAAGATTCACATATAGCATAGCGGTATATTTCTATTCCCTACCAGACCCTATGACGATTTACACCATGTCGAGTCTATTTTCCTTCTTTCGAATGCATAAAATAAGTCATCAAATTCATACAACTACCGTGTACAATAATTTTGGAGAAAAGATAATCATATAAATAATTCAAGATCCAAAAACATGCTTTTAATGTCAAATATGTAAAACGAAATATCAAAAACTCATATTAAAAGGTTCATCATTATCCTAGTGCAAAGAAATCTAGCATAACATGTTATGAGGAAGAAGAAAAAAAGAAATATTGAATAATCGACATCGCCCAAATAAATCTTACAAAACATAAGTTATATAGAATTAAGCTATATTTCAATATATTTACCAACAATAGTCCATGTTTTGTGGCATAATTAAGTGTGTAAAACGCACTCATCTCTACTAGTCCATCGAGTTGTGAAAGAAATTGGAGTTCTTTTGAAGGGGTAAGTACTAATTAGGTTATTACGTTTTAATTACTAATGAGTAATAAATAATTACTTGAATATGCTTTGCTCCATTAAATCTACCTTTATTTCTACTTCTTCTTTTTTCCTTTTTTTAGATCCACACCAAGAAAATGAATAGAATTGACACAACAAGGATAATCTTGCTTATGTCCAATTTAATGCAAGATTGGTGAACAAGAAGAAGATGAACGGCAAAATAGAGACTCTATTAACAAGTGATACTACTAATATACAATCTTGGATTGTAGAGGGTTGTGATGATAAGGAGGAGGATAATGATGGGGGTGGAGAATGATATCTTATAGCCTACAAAAGGTACTTGAAACACTCATAATGAAATAAGGGAGCTCGAGAAAGAGGATTTTGTATCGACCAACACAGAGGACAAATTAGATGAAGATGATATTGAATTGGAGTCCGATAAAAAATTAGATAAGATTAAAGTTCATATGCTATCTACAATATGTAATTATTATTTTTAAACTTATATTTTTGTTGGAAACTTTGAAAAATGTATAAAGTCGTATTAATCTGTTTTAGATGTTTGATAGGCATTACTTTTAATTATTAAATGATTTTTAGATAGATTAAAAATTAAAAATAATATTAAAATATGAAAAACATTTTTTTACGCCTATGCCTACGCCTCGCCTAGCCTAAGCTCGCCAAGTTCGAAACATGGTCTTCATTCATCACCACACATTAAGCCTTTTAGAACACTGGTCAAAAGATATTAAACAATCAAGTGAATCTCGAAGAAGTAAAAGAGTTAGAAAAGAAAAGAGTTTAGGATCGAACGAAATAGACTTCCAACTTATTTCTCTCTACTTGGTCGAGAGAGAGGAACGATGTTGTGAAAATAATTCCTTTTATTTTTCAAGTTGAAAGTGATCATAAAACTTATAAAGAAACTACATCTTCTAAGGATTACATATGTTGGAAATATGCAATAAACGATGAGATGTATTATACTATATCTAATCATAATTGGAAACTTATCGATTTACCACAAGGATCAAAACCTATTGATTGCAAATGGGTGTTTAAAAGAAAATATAATTCTGATGGTACTCTCAACACCTATAAAGCTAGATTAGTAGTTAAAGAGTATCAACAAAATGAAGGAATTGACTATTTTGACACGTATGCACATGTAGCTAGAATAACCTCGATAAAGATTTTATTTGCATTAGCATCTATTTTTAATTTGCATGTTCATTAAATGGATATCAAAATGGCATTCTTAAATGGGGGTGTCGAAGTGGAGATCTATATGAAACAATCAGAAGGGTTTGTTCTACCAAAAAATGAACAGAGTATGCAAATTAGTTAAATGTTTATATGGATTAAAACAAGCACTTAAAAACTAGTACGAGAGATTTGATTCTATATCATGTCACATGATTTTACTCATAACCTGGTCAATAAATGTATGTGATAATCTTTTTATATTTATGTGTAGCTAATTTTATGATATATTAGTTGCTAGTAATATCATGGAAGGAATCAGAGAAACAAAGAAAAATTTATCTTCCACATTCGAAATGAAGGATCTTGGAGAAGTAGATATTATCCTAAGTATCAAAGTTAAAAAGTATAGTGGGAGTTATTCATTAAATCAATCACATTATATTGAGAAAGTGGTAAATCAGTTCAAATATTTTAACATTAAAGAGGCAAATACCCATTGGATCCAAGTATCAAATTAGTAAAGAATGATGGAAACGCAATAGAACAATTTGAGTATGCAAGGGCAATTGGAAGTCTTATGTATGCAATACAATGTACAAGATTGGACGTTACGTTTGCTGTTACTAAACAAGTAGGTTTACTAGCAATCCATGTTCAAAACATTAGAAGGCCATTGAGAGGGTTCTTGATTACTTAAAGAAAATAAAAAACCTTAGACTACAATATTCAAAATTTCAGACAATGCTAGAAGAATATATCGATGCTACTTGGGTATATAGTGCAGGAAAAAACAAATCTAATTTAGATTAGGTGTTTACTCCTGGAGGAGGTGCAATTTTCTGGAACTCAAAGAAACAAACATGCATTACACACTCAAAGAGATTGAATGGCTAAATTATGGAAAACTAATATAGTGAGGTCATATATGATAATATATGACCTCACTATATTATCATATATGATAATAGTTGTTGTAATCAATGGTGTGTTGGAGTCGACACCACCACCAAACATAACCTCAACATTTTGCAAATAGTTGTTGTAATCTATTTGGTAAAAGAAGAAATTGGAAACTAGACATAAAAATAAAAAGTAAAACGTAATAGATGAAGACTTGACCTGGAAGTGATCAAATATGAACTAGAAAATAATCTAATTGAACAATTATATAACTTGTGTTTTTATGAGAAATATTGAATAAGAAAAAAAATTAAGAGTTGAGAAATTTAGATAGTAGATAGATTTTAGAAAATAGATGTTAAACAAAATGAAATAGAATGATTGGGAAAAAAAATACCAATATGAAAATGCAACTATTATGAGCCACTCCCCTTTCGAGCAAGCTGAATCAAGTTCAGCTCATAAAAACTTTTTGGGCTTAGCTCGAGCTCGAGCTTGAGACAAGTCTGAGCAGTCCATAGATCAAATTTTGATGAGATGAGCGGGCAAGCAAGTTGATGAGCCACTTGACCCAAGTGCCATTCATACCAACTTAATATTTAACTAGGCTGATTATCCAGTTAAATATATTCACCTGGTCAAACTAAGTCATCATATCGTGTTTGGTCACAAGGCTGGCCATTGGATCAAGCCACCCAGGCAAGGGCATAAGGTCTCAAAATTGTAGCTTGGGCCTAGGCCTCAAAATTCTGATTGGCTTAAAAAAGGGGTGAATCATAGTTATTAAAATCGAATCGGATTGAGAATCATCGAACCGAATAGTGGTTCGGCCCGAGTAAATTAATTTATCAAGGAATTATAGGATCGTGGAAGTGATTCGAACCTTGGATGGCAGTATGATATTTCACCTTCATGACCATTGTGGAAAACTCTTGTCTTATAATGTAAGCAAACTATATATATTTAGATTTAGTAAAATGAATTTCTTTTTTATTTCAAAAATAATTTAATTAAAATTAAAGTCAATTAATGACCCACCTGTTGAATCATTAGCCTGTTGACCCGATGATTTCTCCGTGTTGACTACCAAGTTGAGTTTAAAGGGGGTGCATTTAATTGAGATTTTTAATGATTTTTTGAAATTTAAAAAGTTTAGGATTATTCAATGTAAACTTTTTTAGACTTTCTAAAAGTATTTGTGTATTCAATTAAGATTTTTATAGATTTTTAAAAAATCTCTAAAAGTCACGATGTATTCAATTAAAACTTTTTAGAAGTTTTTATAACTTTTGGGATATTCAAATTTTAATGACTTCTAGAGACTTTTAGTACTAAATTTTAAACAGAAAGTATTCATATAAATTCTCAAAATTTATCTCTCATTAATCACGAAATTTTGATAGATTCTTATAAAAAAATAAAAAAATAAAAAATCAATATTTCTTTCATTTTTCCTTCTACAAATATTAGAGGTATGATCACAATTTATTTATTTTTATATTGGTTATCTCCCTATCTTTTATCGTTTATCTCTAATTTCTATGAAAAAATTTAAATTGAATTCTTGTAACTTTTTTCATTCTTTTTTTTTTTTTGTAAAAAATATCTATTTTTTTAATAAATTATGAAATTTTATATAATAAATTTATAATTAAATTGAAATATATTGATTTTTATTTATTTTTAAAAGTGTATTATATTAATAATATTGCACATTAAATTTACATATGTATAATTTTGATTATTATTTATTTAATTAAAGTCTTAAATTTTTATTACTTTAATTATATGATGAGAAAAAATAGAAAGAAAATTATGGAACTACAATATCATGTGTGAGAATTTTACAGAATCCACGTAAATTCTATTTCAGATTAAAGTCTTTAAAAAAATATTTTGAATTCTACAAAAATCTATAAAAATTTTGATATGAAAGTCTATCAAAGTTTATGAAAAAATTTCACTAATCCACTGCAAATTTATAAAAAATCTTTAAAATTCCAATTGAATACAACCGCTAATATCTACGGGTGAATTATTGTTTATACTAATGATTTTACATAACTGCGCACGAAGAAAATTGTACAAGCTGTTTCTTGAATTCTCCTCTCCAAAGTTTTGACAAGGGTTTCAATTCTATTCCTTTGGTTTCAGTCTACTTCCTCTGATTTCTCTGCCTCTGCACTTCCCGAATCTCCCATGAACCGAATTTCCCATGAAATCAGTTGGGGGCCGGTCCTCCAAAAGTTCTTCTCCAAAGGTACAAGATAACTTCAAGAAATGATTAATTTTTCTCTATATTAGGGAGATAAATCTGGTTTGTTGGAGTTTTCGAGAGAAGGTTTTTGATATACCCTCATCTCTTCCTGCCAGTTCTTTCCATCTGATAAATGAGTGCAGCGACAGTGTCTTCCTCTCCAAAAATCACAGAGAAAATGGCACGAGAAAGCCCCGCAGAGCAGGCCCATGTCCTCCTCAAAAGTAGAATCTGCAATCCCAATTTCATCTTCTCTATTTTCTCCAATTCGCCCGACTCCAACTACAGGTTCAATGTGGTGGTTTTTCATATTATCGATTTCCTGGAAATTAATTGAAAATATTGTTCTTATGATATGACAGTAAGAAGCGCCATAAAAAATTTTTTTGCTGGACATTAATGATAGGATTCAACTTTTGTATTTATTCGTAGAACCATATTAAAATTTCATTCACGTCACCGCATTTTTTTTTTTTTTTGTTCCGTATTTTCAGTAAATTGAAATATATAATATCGAGTTCACTAACTGAGGCGTGCAACAATTCTGTTCTGCTTCTGGGTCCTCGTGGCTGCGGAAAAGTTGCGGTGTGTTCATCTTGCCTTATTATCTTTATTGCACAGAATTTTCGAAGTATTAATTTTGTAGTTTAATTATTTATCTTGTTTTATAATTATATGTTTGTGTTGAACTTATATAGATTTTAGAGCTAGTTCTTGAAGATCTATTGGATGAATACCCTGACATGATTTCAGTGGTAAGCCTTTTTTATTGTAATATTGACTGCATTATCCTAAATATGAAATGAGGTAATTACTTTTGCTCAAAATGTCCAGTCAAATATATTTTTATGTTTTTTGGGTTCTCTAACTAATATTATGATTATGGATTCAGATTAAACTCAACGGGCTTCTGCACTGTGATCATAGTTGTGCACTCAAGGTTGGGTTATACTTAATTCCCCTCTCTACATGTTTACAAGTGTTTCGATGCATAATAGTTGTATGCAAAACTGATTATGCAAATGTAGCTTTTGAGCTTGACTAACCACCCTGATTTATTTCAAAACTAAATTCAAAGTGTACACGCTTAACAAGAAAAGCTTCCAGGTATCTAAACATAGCTTTATTTTATTTTCAGCTAGAATTCCAATACATGTGAAGCTTATTGAAAAAAATCATGTGAAAAACAAGACCTGTTAAATAAAAAGTTCACTAATAACGAGTGCAGATATTTAATGGTGGTGAAATATTTGTTAGTTATGCAAACTTGGAAGAATACATTTAATGACAATGAACTTCACATCTCAGTTAGATACACTGCCTAGATGGCCACCTGTATCTTTCTCTTACAATTCCTAGTTTTACATCTCTTGTAATCTTGGATGCATGATTGCATTGGTTTGTGGTGGCGCATGTGTCCAGAGAAACATTTGTGTTTTATACAAAATTCTTGGTTTTGTTCTACATTGTTGTTACTTTTATGTGCAAATACATTGTTGAATTGTATCTCCGTTAGGCTGTAATTTAATGAGTTTATATAAACTCGGTTCAACATTTTAAGACCCTTTAATTAAGCTTTCATCATATTATTAAAAAGGAGAATCTTTAATAAATTTCTGTATGTCATTGTAATGTATAAAATCCTGTATTCTTATAAATGCAATTAATGGATCTTATGAAATTCTTTCAACTATAAATATTTGTAGGCATTGAACCTACATCGCGATTAAATTTGTTAATCAGGATATTCAAGTCTTAACATACATTAGTTATAATAATGTATTGTTGATTGTTATCAGCACCAGTACTGTAGTACATTACTAAAATGTGCATATTAGTTATAATTTTTCAAATGTTTTAGAGCCTCGATAAGGTGTGATATTGTGGTCCATCAAAAAGAAATGTTCTATTTACATGTCTCTTTCATCACTTTTTATAGCCTTTCAATCACGCAGGAGATATCTAGGCAGTTGTGTCAGGAACATCAATTGCTTTTCTCCAAAATGGTATCATTCTTATGCTAGTTATAATTGCATAATAGTATGTATCAAATATAAAGCTACGACATTTTGTTCACTCTCTTGGATAATGTTGGCAGGCATCATTTGATGATAACGCCCAATTTATGGTATCCATGTTGCGGTAAGTCCACTTAGTTGCTATCCCCTTTTCCACGAGGACGAACAGATCCTTGTTATTTTCATATGTTTTTTATTTTTTCCCTTTCAGAGAAAGTTAATATGGTTTTTTGTACATTTGTTAACAGAGAGTGTGGATTAGCTCATAAAACAATTATTTTTATACTTGACGAGTTTGACCTTTTTGCACAGGTAAGATCATAAACTCAAGAAGAAGTTTTAGAAAATTAATTAACTTTATGGAATTCAATATTTGACACAGTGTACCTAGGGTGCTTATCTTACTCTTTGCAGGGTAAACAACTATTACTTTATAGCTTGCTAGATGCAATGCAATCAGTAACATCACAAGCTGTTGTTATTGGTATCAGTTGCAGATTAGTATGTTGCTTCTACTTCTAATTTTATCTTCATTGTCCCTTTTTAATGTATCCCGTCAAACATTATTTTGTTATTGTCATGATTACAAGTCTATACCTGACCACGAACAATCAGAACCAAGAAAACCTTGTTTATGGTTCACAACTAGTATTGGTTCCATGAATTGCTTAAAATCAAACTTTACAAATTTGAAAGCCATCTATGTGCTTGGGTATCTTGGTTCCTGTTGGTAATGTACTGACTACGTATTCAGAGAACATTTGAAAATATCTAAATGTTTCAGTGGCTTGAAAACTTTGAAAATTGTTGAGAAACCCAGTGTGATTTGCAGGATGCTGATCAGCTTTTGGAGAAGAGAGTAAGATCTCGTTTTTCACACAGGAAGCTGTTGTTTCTCCCTCCCTCAAGGGAGGATACACAAAGGTTAATAGCTATCGCCTGCTTCATACTGAGATTCTTGGACTTGTCGCCAAGAATGACGTCACCTTGATTTATATGTTTCAAATGTGCAGGCTGTTAGAACACATTCTGCTATTGCCAACAAATTCAAGCTTTCCACGTGAATATATGACTGCTTTCAATGTCAATCTCCTCGTATCCTTTTCCTAAAATTATTTTCTTTACTAAGGGATACATTAGCCTTTCAGATACAAGATAAAAATATCATCGATGCACCAGTCATGGTATTTAGCCTGAGTGAATAATCCAGGGGTATGATATTGTAGTTTTAGAATAGCATACAGCAAAAAGGTAACCTGTTTGAGCTATATTTGCGTAAGAGGAAAGATTGGAAAATAGTGTGTTTTGACTGAAACCTATAAAGATCCTCCTGTTGTTCTTAGTGAAATTGTCAATTATAGAGTTCCTCTATGCGCTGCATCCTTGGACTTATATCTGATCAACTGCTTTCATCCCAACATTGATATTCCCCCATGTATTGTCCAGCAAGTTGCCTTTGTATTACAAGGCTTGTCATGCCAAAGTTTGTTCTTGCCATAATTACTTCCATTAGAATTTTTTCCCACCAGATAAAACTTTTCCTGGCCTCATTTCAGGTCTGATAACAGTAAGGACGGAAGTTTCAGTTTTGGTGACATTCAACTAACTGAACAGCAATGAATGCTGAAATTGATTAGCAAAGAAGGCTAGTCAGTAAACAAAATACTCCAGTAAGAAGGGAAAATTTCCAGAACCCTAGATGGCTCTGATATCTTTCTGCCCAATTCAATCCTGGTGCATAAGCTCTCTGCAATTGTTTACATATTTTGGTTTTGTAAGTTTCTGATGAATTATCCAAAGGAGAAGATCCTAGAGTATAGAGTGTTCAATGCAATACTTCAAACACTAACAAAGTGAAGAAGAATAACCATGCTTGACCTTTGTATAACAACATCTTGGACCATGTAACAGAGAGATTGACCGTCAAATCGAACATTTCCATCCACTTTCAAACCATGACAATAGAGTGAAGCACCCAAATCATGATTGATGGCATCGCATCCATTTAGTTCGTATCCTCATCTTATTTCCTTGCCTCCTGTTTATGTTTTCTCCTTCCCTTTCCTTGTGCTTTCTAAGCTGGGGTGGAAGCTATTATGCTCATTCCTCTGCGCATTACTTGTCATTTATGCATCAGAGCTGCTGCATTTCTATCAGTGTAATAGTGTGATTTGCTTTTAACGTTAAATGAAATTGGTTTCTTTGGAGAATTGAACCCTGATCCACTATTGTTTTTAAAAATGACCTAGTCCTGTTTTAAGGAAAATGTTTTTTAGGCAATGCATAATTTCCTGTTTCCTGTTCATTCTAACACATATTGCTAATGGTCCTTGACATTTTACAGAAGATATTCGCAGATTGCAAATTCAAAGAAATTGTTGATGCCCTATCTTATTCTGATTCAACTGTCAACCACCTGCAAAGATTTTTGTAAGTGTAACTAACTTTCATGTCTAGAATTGATTAGCATGTAGGGTGTTGTTTTGCCTTGAAGAATCGCATCATATGTTCCTTTGGAATAGGTTTTCTGCAGTTTCTCATATGGATTTGAAATCTGGTCTCCTATCACTCGAGAACTTCAAAGCTGCGCTTTCAACCATACAAAGGCAGCCAAAGCTTGAGGGTCTGAAAGGTTTGTCCTCTCAGTCTTAGTTTTATCTTTTCCCAAATTGATTTATTTCTAGTCTTATTTCATTTCATTTTATTTATTTATTTATTTATTTTTTACATATTCATGGATTTTTCAGTTTTAAGGCGTCGTATCTTTTTAAGTACTTTTACAGTACTGTTAAAGTGCTATTTTTGTCACGTTTAGATTATGCACTTGTGTACATATTTTACTTGCTTATATGCCTATTTTTCCTTTACCTCAATGGAAGAAAGGACTAGCGAAAATGTAATTGCTCTTATTATGTGGATTATGTTAGCTTTATATGATACATGGATCTTTAGAGAGAATGGATCTCAGAACTGTGAGAGTAAGCTAATTCCATAGATGGAAGCAATGGAAGAAAAACTAGTTAAAAGAAGAAACAAAGCCCACATAGGAGATTGTAGTTCTAGTCAACAAAATCACATAAAAAATCTTGTAAAATGAAAAGGCTTGATTTGGAGGTGATCTGAGTATTCAAATACAGCTCCCAAATTATGCATCAAGAAACTCTCTCTCTCTCTCTCTCTCTGTGCGCGCGCTCGCAACCTTGTATTCCTGTTCAAGATCCTTTCTCCTCTTCAAAATATTATCCTGGGATTTAATAGGAGATAAGACAACAGAGAATTGTGAAAACCACTTACTATAACAAAAGGCAAAAATGCTGGGTCGTCTGTTGTCAT
The DNA here is from genome assembly GCA_019395295.1 of Osmanthus fragrans. NCBI lineage: Eukaryota > Viridiplantae > Streptophyta > Magnoliopsida > Lamiales > Oleaceae > Osmanthus > Osmanthus fragrans. Next base: position 23,805,529 of record CM033345.1, on the reverse strand, counting down.
CATAAAGGAAAAGGGTAATTAATTTACGTGCATTCTTTAGTCTCTGTAATTGGTCCTGTTCATTTCACACACTTGTTAAATGTTCTGATATTCAATGAAACAAATTTTACTATACCATTTAGATGATGTTTTGCTTTTGATTAAAAAAACTGGAAATTTTTCTATCTATTTTGCGACTGCAACCCAAAATCTGTTTTTCATGGAATCGAAGTGCATAAATTGCAAATTCAACTTGTTTATGCAGATTGCTCCATTCTAGAGCTTTACATTTTGGTTTGCATGAAAAGGTTGGAGGCCAAAGAGCAAGAATTACGCAACTTTAATTCGATAATGAAAGGTGTGAATCCTCCCCCACCCATGCAGAGTAGTTCAATAATAGCAAATAACTTACTTTTATCGTTTTCAGAGTACAAGAGCATACACGATACGTTTCAAACATCTGATTATTATGCACGGAACGTATGCTTACGGGTACTTCCCATTTGAACTATTATTTAATTAGTGGAGGATCTAGATCTGCTTTTCAGTTTGAAGTTCATAAGTTGCTTGCAGGCATTTGAGCATCTTTTGCAACGAGAACTCATCTCCTTTGAGGACAACAGAGGGCACGGGCAGTCTGCTGAATTTCGTCCAGTAAAACTTTTAATATCATGGCCTGAATTATATCAAGGCCTCAAATCATATCCCTCTTGTCCGGTTAGTTCTTTTGACAAAACATCCCTTCATGTCTACATTTTCAATAAAAAGTTAGTTTCTTCAAAGTCGTGATCATTTATAGCATCAATTGTCCTCTGAGTATCACTCTTTTAATTCTTACTTTTTGACAGGGTTTTGTAAATATCAAAATCTTTCTGTTCAATACTAATTCTTCACTTCTTTTTCTGAGATATTTTTACGCATCTTCCATTAATTGTTGATGGACTTTGTTTCTGCAGGCGATTTTGCATAAACTAATGGATCGTGATGGTTGAGCAAACTGAAAAGACGGTATGGATGAATGGATGAATTCAGCCGTGAGCTCTGACTTTCGTCCCGTTTCATCTTAATTTGGCGATTTGTGTAACGGTCAAATGATATGCAACTTTGCCTTCTGCTTTCTGCTTTCAGCTTTCTGCTTTCTGCTTTCTGCCAACGCCTAATAATGGGGAATAATTTAATTATTTATAAATGAATAATCAATGGTGCGTTTTGTTTGTTGTTTTCAAGCTGTTTTCAATTTTCTGTTTTGTACAACACTGAAAAGGTGTTTGCTTGATATGATATTTGTAAAAATACATTTTTTTCAAAAATAAGGATAAATTTAAAATTTAAAAATGTATTTTTGATGTTTTGAGCGTTCAGAATTTGAGGTTTTTAGTGAAAAATTTTAAAAATGCTCAAACAAGGAAAACAAATGTTTAAATTGTTATAAACTAGAGGAGGAGAAGAAGAAGAGAGAATTAGAATCAATACCTTGTGTGTATTTTATTAATGACCAAAATTCTATATTTATAGGTAAGAATTAGGGATACAATGATAATAATTTCTAGGGTTACAGGAGTATAATTGTCATTCATTACAAACCTTAATAAACTTTTCTTTTACAACACTCCCTCTTGAATGACACATTACAAAATATCTGTCTCGTTAAAATCTTGTTTGATAAAAACCTAATAAGACAAAAAAACTCAAACGAAGGAAAAAGAGTACAGTTATTTTGGAGTATTAAAAATAAATGCTGCCTCATTAAAACCTTGCTAGGAAAATCCAGTGGGATAAAACCTATGCGAAGGAAAAAGAGTACAATTACTCCCCTTGATGTTGATCACTAAAAATCTTTGAGTCGACGCATTCCAATCCTATGGACTAACTTCTTGAATGTAGATGTTGACAGTGCTTTTGTGAATAAGTCAGCCAAATTATCACTTGAGCGAATTTGTTGAACTTCGATGTCGCCATTTTTCTGAAGCTCGTGTGTATGAAAGAATTTTGGAGAAATATGCTTCGTCCTATCGCCTTTGATATAGCCTCCTTTGAGTTGTGCAATACAAGCTGCATTGTCTTCATACAAAATTGTTGGACTATCTTTTGTTGAAGTTAACCCGCATGATGCTTTGATATGATGGGTCATGTTCTTCAACCATACACATTCTCGCCCTGCTTCATGGATTGCAATAATTTCAAAATGATTTGAGGATGTTGCTGTCAGGGATTGCTTTACAGATCTCCATGATATAGCTGTTCCTCCACGTGTAAATACATATCCTGTTTGTGATTTAGCTTTATGTGGGTCAGATAAATAACCTGCATCTGCATATCCCACTAAAGTAGATCCCGACTTTTGGGAGTAAAATAATCCTAAATCAATCGTACCCTTTAGGTAACGAAAAATGTGTTTAACACCATTCCAATGTCTTTGACTTGGTGTAGAGCTATATCTTGCAAGAAGATTTACAGAAAAAACTATATCGGGTCGAGTGCAATTTGCAAGATATGTTAATGCTCTAATTGCACTAAGATATGGTACTTCAGGACCAATAACCTTTTCTCCATCTTCAAGTGGACGAAATGGGTCTTTTTTCACATCAAATGATCGAACAATCATAGGTGATGCCAATGGATGTGCATTATCTATATAAAATCGTTTTAAAACTTTTTCTGTATATGTAGATTGATGAACAAACAATCCTTCTGGGAAGTGTTCGATTTGCAACCCGAGACAAAATTTGGTTTTTCCTAAATCCTTCATCTCAAATTCATTTTTCAAATAATTAGCAGTTTTGTTGAGCTTTTCAGGAGTTCCAATTAAGTTTAGATCATCAACATAAACCGGGACAATTGCAAATCCAATATTTGTTTTCTTTATAAAAACACATGGGCAGATATCGTCATTTTTATAACCCTCCTTCAACAAGTATTCGCTAAGACGATTATACCACATGCGTCCGGATTGTTTCAATCCATATAATGATCTTTGCAATTTAATTGAGAACATGGTTCTCGGGCATGTATCGTTTGCTCCTGGTACTTTAAGTCCTTCGGGGACTTTCATATATATGTCACTATCAAGTGAACCATATAAGTATGCAGTTACTACATCCATAAGGCGCATATCAAATTTTTGTGACACAGTCAAACTAATCAAAAATCTAAAAGTGATGGTGTCCATTACGAGAGAATATGTTTCATCATAATCAATACCTGGTCTTTGTGAGAAACCTTGAGCTACTAGTCGGGCTTTGTATCTTGCAATTTCATTATTTTCATTTCTCTTTCGTACAAAAACCCATTTGTATTCTACAGGGATTACATTTTCAGGTGTTCGAATTACAGGTCCAAACACTTATCGTTTCTCTAAGGAATTCAATTTCGCCTGTATGGCTTCTTTCCATTTTGGCCAATCATTTCTATTTTGACAATCTTTAACTGACTGTGGTTCAGGATCCTCATTTTGCATAATATCAAGAGCCACATTAAAGGTAAAAATATTGTCTATAACAACATTAATCTGTTCCCATAATTTATGAGATAACATATAATTTATTGAAATCTCATTATTTTCGGACACTTGTGGTTCTTCAGGAACCATATTTTCAATATTTGATTGATCAATCTTTTCTAATGTTACTTCTTCCGAAGTTTTTGGTTGGTTTTTCTCTTGTACTTTTCTTTTTCGAGGTACAGAGTCTTTTGAACCAACTGGTCGACCACACTTCTGGCGTATGTTAGATTCATTTGCTACAGCAGATTATCCTGCAGGGACATCAATTTTTGCTGAAATATTTTCTGCTGGTATATATGACTTTGTCACTCTTTTCGTGTCAACAAATATATCGGGTAATTGATTTGCAACTCTTTGCAAATGAATGATTTTTTCAATCTCTTGCTCACATTGATTACTGCGGGGATCAAAGTGAGATAGAGTTATTTCATTCCAAGAAATTTTACCTTATTTTTCAGAATGTAGTTTTTTCCCTCCCAAAGTTGGGAAAGTCATTTCATCAAAATGACAGTCTGCAAAACGTGCAGTAAATAAATCACCCGTTAAAGGTTCCAAATACCTAATAATGGATGGTGAATCAAAACCCACATAAATCCCAAGTTTTCAATTGGGACCCATTTTAGTACGTTGTGAGGGTAAAATAGGGACTTGGACAGCACAACCAAAAACTCGTAGGTGAGAAATATTAGGTTCATAACCAAATGCAAGTTGCAGAGGTGAATATTGATAATAGGCAGTTGGTCTAATACGAACCAATGATGCAGCATGTAATATGGCATGTCCCCAAACAGATGCTGGTAGCTTTGTTTTCATAAGTAATGGTCTAGCAATAAGTTGTAAGCGTTTAATAAATGACTCTGCTAAACCATTTTGTGTATGGACATGCGCAACTGAATGCTCAATTACAATCCCAATTGATATACAATAATCGTCGAATGCTTGTGATCTAAATTCACCAGCATTGTCAAGACGAATAGTCTTGATTGAGTAATCAGGGAATTGTGCTCGTAATTTTATGATTTGAGCAAGTAGTCTAGCAAATGCTACATTCCTAGTGGAAAGTAGGCAAACATGTGACCATCTAGTGGAAGAATCAATTAATACCATAAAATAACGAAATAGTCCACATGGTGGGTGTATTGGCCCACATATATCTCCATGAATTCTTTCCAAGAAAGTTGGAGATTCAATATTGACCTTTGTAGTCGAAGGTCTAATGACTAACTTGCCTTGCGAACAAGCTACACATGGATACTCATTTAGTAAAAGAATCTTCTGGTTCTTTAAAGGATGTCCATGTGAGTTGTTTATTATTCGACGCATCATTATAGCTCCTGGATGTTCAAGTCTATCATGCCAAAGTATAAAACTTTTTGGGTCAACGAACTTCTGGTTCGTGACATTATTTGATTCAACCATTTTTATAAATGTATAGTACATGCCAGATGGAAGTGCATGAAATTTTTCTTTTATCTGCTTCTTGCCAAATACAAAGAAAATTATGCAAAGATATTCAACACTATTTTCTTGCATCGTCTCAATGTGATATCCATTGCAGCGGATATCTTTAAAACTAAGCAAATTTCTTATGGATTTGTTAGAGTAAAGTGCATCGTCAATATATAATTTTGTATTATTTGGTAAAATAATACAAGCTCTTCCGAAGCCTTTAACGATATTCGATGCACCAGATATTGTATTAACATTATTTTTTGCTAATGTTAAGTCCAAAAAATATTTTTTGTCTTGAAGAATTGTATGTGTAGTTGCACTATCTATCAAACAAGTATCTTGACAATCCATCATCAATCTATAAATACAACAAAATACACATGTTTTAATAAAAACTTGAATTTATGAATTTAAAGAAGTAAACATGGTTCAATAATATGAAATTGACGATACATAATAAAGTTTTCCCTTTTTTTTTGTGAAAAATAAAAACATATTTCTAACTAAATTTATAAAATAAAGTGAAATGCTAGAAGCATAAAAATAAATTAATCTATATCTTCCATCACACCACCCCCAATCAAGTGGTCAATATTTTCATTTGGATCGGCAAAGAAATCAGAGACATCCAAATGAGTCACATCAATCGGACCATCATAATTAGCGAAATTTGTCTCAACTTTTCCTTTTCCCTTGATTGAATTTTGATAAAGATCCACAAGGTGTTTTGCCGTACGACAGATACGTGTTCAATGCCCTTTCATTCCACATCTAAAACAATTTTCTTCATACACCTTTTTGGATGTGCTACTTTCGTTTGCTTTGTGCCTTTTGAAATTGTTGCCTTGCTGATGATAACTTTGTTGATTATTTCGTCCATAATTTATTTCACGTGCACGTCCGCGTCCACGTCCAAATCCGTATCCATGTCCACGTCCACGTCCTTGTCTTGATATTGCATTTACTTCAGGAAATGCAGTACCATTTGCTTCAGGCAATGGTACAGAACCAGTTGGACGTAACCCATGATTTGTCATTAGAAGTTCATTATTTTGTTCAGCAATAAGCAAACAAGATATAAGTTCTGAGTACTTTTTGAAACCACGCTCACGATATTGCTGCTGCAGGAGCACATTTGAGGCGTGAAAGGTAGAGAAAATTTTCTCCAACATATCTCCATCAGTTATTTTTTCTCCACACAAGATCAATTTTGAAGATATTCTAAAGAGTTCAGAATTGTATTCACTTACAGTTTTGAAATCTTGCAAACGAAGGTGCATCCACTCATAGCGGGCTTTAAGGAGGACTATAGTCCTCTGATGATCAAATCTTTCAGTCAATTTTTTCCAAAGAGCATGTAGATCTTTCTCAGTGAGATATTCAATTTTCAATCCATCATGAAGATGATGGCGAAGGAAGATGAGTGCTTTTGCACGATCCTACAGGGATTCTTTGTTTCCTTCTTTTATTGTCTCTCCCAGACCTTTTGAGACAAGATGGATATCAGTATCAAGTACCCATGATAGATAGTTTTTGCCAGATATGTCAAGTGCAGCAAACTCAAGTTTTGTGATATTTGCCATTTGATTAACTACACAATAAAAAAATACAATTAGTTTCGAAAAATACAGAATAATTGATTAAGTAGTCAATATTAACATGACATAAGTTATGTATTTTCCTTCAGGGATAAACACTAATTTAAAATAATATCTTCTTCGAAATATGTGCTACTTCTGGAGCACGTTGTATTTTACTATTGCTTCTTCAAGAGCAATATATCAATATTCTTCTGGAATATTGAAAATTATAATTATAATTTATACTCTTCAGGAGTAAATAATATTTTTCAAGAGCAATAATAAATTATTTGTAATCGATAGATCTACAATTAATATTCTTCTGTAATATTAATTAGATTGTTGTGCTACTTCAGGGAGCAACACCAATATACACTTTAAAGCTTATGCAAGAATATAAAAAAAATTATTAATGAAATTAAGGAAAGCATGAAAGAACCCTGATTTAAAGCATAATTTGGCATTAATTAATATGGTTCATACGAACAACTAAGTAATTCGACATTATCATAGAGAAAATAAAAAAATACATATATTGGATGACAATGGAAGAAGACGGCTGCTGATGTAAATCTTTAAAAAGAAAATCACGCGTGTAATTGAGAGAATCTTTAAAAATCATTTAAAAAAAATCATTCAATAATGCAGAATGGTACATGTAAAAAGATTTACACGCAAACATTATGTATTCTGTAAAAGAAACTATCATTATGTATTATGTAAAAGAAACAGGCACTGTGTAAAAAAAGTTTTAAAAAAAAGGTACAAGTAAGGAGCAGAGAGATGACAGAATCTAGGTATACAATTGTATATTCTTGAGACTTGCAGTAAACTAAGTCAACCACTTGTAAAAGATGAACCTAGGTATAGGTATATGTAATGATTACCATGTATATGAAAAAGAAAGGTACAGGTACAGGTAATTAACGTATATAAGAGACAAATTGAAAAATAAGCTTTCGTGCTGATAACGTGTTATAAAATAGAGAAGGAGAAGAAGAAGAGAGAATTAGAATCAATACCTTGTGTATGTTTTATTAATGACCAAAGCCCTATATTTATAGGTAAGAATTAGGGATACAATGATAATAATTTCTAGGGCTACAGGGGTATAATTGTCATTCATTACAAACCCTAATAAACTTTCCTTTTACAACATAAATAATATTTTATTTTATTATAATTTTAAAAATAAAACTTTAAAACCTAAAAAAATAATAAATAATAAAATTTGAAAAAAATAGAAATAGTTGAATCTCTTAATAGATTATTTATGTAAATTCAGATAAAAATACCTTCCACTAATGTCAGTAATTTTGACTTTTATTTTATATATTTTGAACTCAATTTATTATTTATTTTTGTTTTGCTTTTGTAACAAGAAAAAATATTGTAAGATTCACCAACTTTAAAATTTATGTACTACTTGAGAATTTATTAATATCAAGAGGAAGATTTGTTCATATTCATATTGTATCATTATGACCTATTGATAATGTCATACAACATATTTTTTTTTTCAACTAAGTCCTCGGGGGTAATTGTACTTTCAGTCCTTCAACTTTCATCTCAAACATTTTAGTCCTCGAATTTTGACTTTTCTTTCGATCACGTCCTTCAAAAATTGTAACCCTAGGTCTTTCAACTTTTGACACTTATACACTCCAGTCTCCAAGTTAAATTTTTTTACACTTTTGGTAATTTTTCCTTTCTTCATCCGTTTTCTCCTCCAATTTGATATTTTGGCATTAGATACCTACAAAATAGAAAATAACTAAATTAAGTAGTAAAATGCAAATGAAAATCTACATATATACATCTATATCTATATCTATATCTATATCTATATCTATTTTATATCTGACTTATTGATGATATCATACAACACTAGGAAACAAACCTCATCTTTTATATATTGCAACTAAGTTCTCGGTAAATGCGCTTCTAGTCCTTCAACTTTCATTTCGAACATTTTAATCCTCAAATTTTGACTTTTCTTTTGATTACGTTCTTCAAAAATTACAACCCTAGGTCTTTTAACTTTTGACACTTGTAAACTTTAGTCGCCAAAGTTAATTTTCTGTGAACTTTTAGTCCTTTTATCCTTTCTTCATCATTCATTTCCCCTTTCTCCTACTATAATTAGAGTTTCCTTTGATTTTATGTTGAAAGTTGGTTACTATTCATAACGCATCATCAATGATGTCATGCTAATATCATATTTTAATATCAATTTTATCCCTTTTATTTTATCTCAGACACGACATTATTACATTATTTTGTTCATTTCTTATTCTTCTCTAACTCTTTTCCCATTTCTCAATGCAATGTCTCATACTTCCTCCATTCTCCACGTAACGATCCATATTGTGCAAAAAAATTCCTTTCTTCTTCCGTCTTTTACTTTTTCCCACGATTTTATCTATATGTTGTGTAATTTTGCCAAACTTTTTTGGTATTCACCAACTCTCTATTTTTGCTTTCTTTTACAGATGTTTGAAGTTTTCATCATAGATCAATCGAAAGAATTATTGAAACAAGATTTTTTTGGTAAGTAAATATAGATTTTTGCTATGAATCGAAGGTATGGTGGTTCTATTTTACTGTATCGTTCCAGATATGCAAGAATTTTATTTTTTAAAATAAAATTTGAACTCGTGTGAATTTCATGGATTCAATTTTTTTAGAAAATTTAGGAATAAAATAATGTTACACACAAATTCAAATTTTTTTCTTAATTTTTAATCACATTCTCCATCAATCTATTAATCCAAAATACATTCTCTTATCAAAATGGGGCTCAAACAAGGGCTTATTATCCATTTCCAGGCTGTCAATTGAGACTTTATTTGAAACTATTATTTTATATTATGAACAATCATTGCTTTGTGACACGATATTATTGAGTATCAGTCTTTAACACTGAAAGGTCTTGAGACAATCATATGTTTCATATTCATTTTGAAAATGATAAAGACGTATCAAATTTAATTCCACAAAATATCATAAGGCTCTCTATGGACAAAGTTTGGTTTAGCACTGCAAACCAATGAGATAATGCAAAGACAAATGCTTTATATTTTTACGTTTATTTTTCACATTTTTATATTCAATTTTTTTTCTTGATTCATCTTTCATTTATTATTTGTTTTTTTTTCTATAGTTGAGATTTGATTCTATTTATTTTGCACGGATTGATTATCAAGATAGCAAAATGTGAGGCAGATAAATTTGTTGAAGTTATATGGCAGACTTCCAGGACATTTAACTCCTCTTATGAGATCTGCGCACATTCTTTCTATTATGAATGGTTTGGAATTTATGATGGCATCCAACTCATGGAAGGTATACTTCTCAAATTTATTTTACAGTAAAAGTAAAGAGTTTTCAATAGTTTAGCCTTTCAAAGATGTCATTGACTTCTATGATTTCATCAGTCTTTCTTAATTTTTTATTGATCCCCTTTCTATCTCTCATGTCTCTTTTAGAGAAATACATTGAGAGACTTCCCTTTTCAACTTCTCATTCGCTTGTCTTTTTTTACTAGTTTTTAGTATATTTTATTTTTACTGATTAACATCAATTTCTTCTTGGTGATTTCAAGTAAATTTAATTTTTAGGAATTGTAAGTGCAATTACCACAAGTAAGCCTCTCGGAGGGTTAGCCAGAGCCCCATTTTAACGATGTTAATCATATAGTTGCATCCATTGCTAGAGGCAGAACCTGAAATTAATCTTTGATTTGATAGGATCTTACTACATCCAACTCATTTTCTTTAAATTTTTTTGTCTTATCATATTGCATTTTACATCTTATGATAGGCATTAAAGTATTGCCCTTGTAATTGAAATTACAATTGGCTTGTTCTGTGATGAAGTTATTATTCTTCTTAAAGAAGTGAAGTCATTTAAGATTGTCATACTTATCTTTTTTGAACTCTCTGTTTGCTTACATGGAGTAGGGGGATTGTTTTCAAAAGTACATATGAATATATTTTTGAGTTTGTCTATTGATGACTTTCATACAATATACATTTGTATCGTTAGTAATATAAAATACATTAATAGTCTAAATAATTAAATATTTTGATGTTCCAAAAATCATTTATCTTTTTTTAACAAAATCACTTGTAAAATTATAACAATTATCGTGCAACGCACGATCTCTACTAGTAAATTTAAAACTCAAAATTGAAAACTAAAATACAAGCCAAATGGGCCTTAAATCTTTCGTGCTATTTTGTTTAAGGAATTTGATTCTTACTTTCTAAAATTCATTTTTTTTCAAACACATTTACAATTGCATATTTCATGGAATCTACAACTCATTAATTTTTCAATCACATATTTTATCAATTTTTATTAAAATCTACTAAAAATTTAATTTTTAGCCAAATTAAAAAGGGGTATAATGCTATCATTTGCAGGTCAGTCTGGACACTGTAAATATAGCATACTTGCAAGAGGTTCTGGTTATCAGAGACGGAATGTGTATCGATTTAGTGTAAAGTGTGTTTTACGAACATTAGAGGCCCGAGTAACATAGAGTATTTACCAATTCAAGTGCAAGATGTCGTTAACCCAAAAAACCTTGAAAAGTATCGAATCAAGCATCAAATTGTCAGAATTGGAACATAAAAAGCTTTACTCTTGCTGCACATACATTATTCTTCTAATTGACATTTTGCTTTACATTGTACAATCTGGTACACAATTTTACCATTGATTCATCCAATACTTAAAACAATCAATGACCTCGATTTTGTCACCTATTCAAATATCATCTAAGTTGTACATAAATAATGTACAAGTAGCATAATTCAAAAAGTTTTTTGAGGCATTTTCAAAAATGTCTATAATTAAGGGGTGAATTGAAAAGTGTCATTTTTTCATAATGTTTGCAAAAATGTCCAATTTTGGCATCAAATTGTCTATTTTACTCTTATGAAAAGATGAATAAAATTTCTATATTTCTTTTTCAATTTTACACAATTTTCGAGGATTGTCATTTCCTAGGTTAATCCACTTGAATACAAATTATTTTTCATATCAATTATTATATGAAAAATGAAGATGAAGAAATTCCATTAGTGGTGGTTGAAGTAGAAGAATGTATTTATCTTTGAAAATATATATATATATATATATATATATATATATATATATATATATATATATAAGTAGCAATATGTAATTGTTGTATATTTAACTTAAATGGATTAGATTATCCAAAAAAAGTAGGTATTTGTTGTGTCAATCATCGTAAATAAGTTTCGTGGATAGTAATTACATATACTTCTGTATTTAGAATGTCATTAATAGTGTAATAAATTCTTTGCAAAAATGGCGATTGAATGTAGATGAAGATGATAAATGCATTTGGTGAATTGGAATTCCGTCTCGATATTATATAAATGTCGAAAATGAGATTATAAATATCATTCTAGACACTTAAAAACGTCGATAATGATACTGAAAATAAAATTCGTGACACTTTGAAATGTCGACATTAATATTAAAAACTTTCCTTGAGGGTTGACATTTTGTCTATAGCATTTCACAGATTGCATGCGTGTAGCATCTTCTTTTTCGGTTTTCGTTAGTAGGTGGTATTATTTTTTTTATGGCATGCAAAAATGGGAGATGTCATGAGATTTGTTGTCTCGTACAGTGGTAGATTTGTCAACATGGAAGACGGGTAGCACCAGGTCGACCTCCTACCCAACGTCGACGGTCAACAACTGAAAGGTCTAAAATTTCAAGAAGATGTGGCCGTTGTGGGGGTTCCGGACATAACAGGCAAACATGCAAGAACCCGATACTGTATACGTGACACATATTGAACGACAATGTGATGTGGTCCAACAATTCATCACTGTGCAAACATATATCTTCGATGTCTATGAATATATTTTTTGTACATTACTTGCCAACTATTTCATGGATCGAAAATGTAAATTTCATTATTATGACAATGTGTAATGCTCTTCTAACATGGCTTCTCAATGTTTTTAATATAATTAGGTGAATTGTTATTTTAAAGTAGAAGAAGATGATAAATGCATTTGGTGATTTAGAATCCCGTCTCGACATTATATAAAGTCGATAATGACAATATAAATATCGTTCTCGACATCACAAAACGTCAATAATGATACTGGAAATAAAATTCTCGACACTGAAATGTCGACGTTACCATTAAAAAATTTCGTTGCTGGGGAAAATTAGTGCGTGTATAGCTTTTTACATGCTACTCCTTTCAAGAAAAACTTCGCAATACACACAACTTCACATATTTCTATAAATATTCACTTGTACATGCATATTTTCATAGATACTACAACACAAACGTATTGACCAAGCTGGTTTTGGGAAACTTTAACGACCATCTTCACTTCTAATATAAAAGTGGTAATGGATACAAAAGCAAGCCATGACCGACTCATTACCCTTAGTCACTTTATATACAAATGGTAATCACAACGCAAGGAGGCCAGAACTTCATTGCATGTTCTATGGGACTGATACAAAGAATGGTGATCACCACAACATACAAAATATACCATTTTTGAATTTTATAATACTAACCCTGCACTTCTACATTTAACTTATGAGGATCGCATCCTCTACATGTCCTCCACAACGAACAGATCGAACATATCATCATCGGACTCGTCGTCGGAGCTTATGATGATCACGTCTTCATTTTTTGCGGGAAATGCACCAACATTTTTGTCCAACATCTCATGTCGTTCTTCCGGCTGGACATCTACTACCACTTCAACATTTTCCATGGGAAATGCACCAACATTTTCGTCCAACACCTCATGACGTTCTGGCGGCTGGACATCTACTTCAACTTCAACTTGCTTCATTTCGTCGATTAGATTTGGAAAAGGAATGGGATAAAGGGAAACTCTACGATGGAGGTTCCAAGGTTGAGGAACATATGAAACAAAGAGATTGATGTCATCATCCGAGTCGGAGTCTATGATGATCGGGTTGTCCACGGACGACCCGGGGATGGAGAAATCAATAGTAACATGGTTGATGGGAGTATGCTCATTCGATGAAGTTGAGGAAGACATTTTACCTTCAAGAACTACGTACAGGAATGACTTTCTTCACATATGCTAAAAGTGCATATAGAAGCAACTCCATTTTATACTGGTCAACATGGAGCCAATCAACATTAAACACCCTCACAAACCACTGTGAGTAGTATCTATTCCATTAAATAATATTTTTTACATCAATGTGGTTGTAGGAATGACTTGTGTCTGTCTCACAAATATTAATTGTTGTACTCCATAATATATTTTGTCATCCACCATAGATTGTGTAGGAATTCACGCTTTATTCCGATTGTGTGGGCGTATCTGTTGTCTTGACGTTTGAAGACATTCTCGACATTTACAATGTTGTTATAAACATTTTCGTTCCGTTAATCTCGACACTTGACATTACATTTGGCTAGAACAACATTTGGACCGACACAGTATATTTCTCGACATTTCCATTAGTTCCTGACATTTCATTTGTCGTTCTCGTCAATAATTACCTGTAAATCTCGACGCTTGACATTTCAACTGTCTAGAATGACACTCCAATGTTCTATGACCACACTGACCTCCAATAATAAATAAAAAAAGAATACATATTTCATTCTAAGACGAAAACCAAAATATGCAAACAAATAACCAAAACACGACCTGTTTAAATTCATAACGAATCGTCATGTACAACCCTAACATCACATTTCACAAAATTACTCCATAATATATTTTGTCCAACCCTATCACATGCCACCATGAAAACCAACATATGGACCTATTAATGTTTAAGCAACGTATCATTCACTACAAAATAAACATATTGACAGAATCCATCATAATATGCCGACCAATACTTAGACCAAATTACATAATACGTAGCCTGACATTAAACCGAAATATGCAAACAACTGTAAACTGAAATTTGGTAATATTTGAACGGGCTGATGACCAGCCAGTAATCATAACCCACAAGCTACTCATCCCTATTACCCTTCTTCCGACCGGACCGGGTGAACGGAATCTTCGTGTTGGCAGAAGCCTTTTTGATCCTCAATGATCGAGCTCTGAGTGCAGGTGAATTAGCTTGCATGGAAGGTCCAGCCACGATGATATCTTGAATAACCTGATCATCGGTGGGCACATTACCGATCAGACAACAATTTGGTGCCACTTTCACGATATCACAAGATACATAAACTGATCCAAGTACGTCAACCCCACCTGCTGACGTTATGGACACATCAGGGACATTGCAAGCATTCGTTTCCACATCAACTTTGGGATTCTGATAATCCCCAAAAGCATTAGGAGTGAAAACATCAGTTGGCACATCTCCACCGTCATCATGATAACCAAATCCACCATTCGCGTCATCATAATTGTGTACCCTCATTTCTGTAGCAACTTCGTCAAATCTATGGCGAATTTCTACCATCTTAGCCGTGAGATGCTATCTCAAACCAGTCACATGACGTCCTAATACACTTTCAAACCCACCGAATCTTGTGTTCATCTCCTCCCTCATATCAACCAACCTACTCTCAATTTCCATGCAAGAACCACTAACATGCTCGCGTATACCAGTCCCTCAACTTCGCAGTATGCATTCAACACCCTCGAACTTTTTGTTCATTTCTTCTCTCAAATCGCCCAACCTGCCCTCAAATGCCTCTCGTTGTTCATTCAAGAGAGCTCGTATATCGTCTACAGACACGTTTTTCGATTGTATGGTGGAAAGTGGTAGATGTTGCTGGCAAGTCGATAATCGGATCCCCATCCCCTTCTTCTCCGCCTTCAGCGTGATGCAAATCCCGATGACGGAGTCCACCTGTGTTGCCTCTACGAGATTTATGTCGTCGAACGGATATGTCATCGTTTCGTATGACATCCTCATCAACTGGACACTTTTGTATTTCTGTTGATTGAGCAATGAGTAAGTCGAGAACGAGATCGGTGACATCTTCCAACGGAACAAGGTCGGCGAAGCACGGCTGCAATAATTCTGCCGCATTTGTGCGCAATGTGGCCCACAAGTGCACCTACAAGGGAGTGAAGAATAAACGAAATGAGAATATTATATATTTAGAAAGAATAAGTGCATTAATGTTTAGCGAATGTTGCTTACCTTTGTCTTCTCAAAAAAAATATGCATATGTTCTTGAATGTGGTTGTTTCGTGCCAGACCATCGCAACATCCTCGGTATATCGTCGCAAGTCTTACTAGAGAATCGAGCTCCCAACTCCAGGATCGCCTTGTAAGCCCATATCTGCATGACATTTGTAACAATAATGACCGTAAAAGGAGGTAGATAATACTGTGCCGCGAATTGAAATGAAATGAATATAGAAACATGTATACCTGGACAGTAAAAGGAAATCCATACAATGCGTAAGTCATCTTGTCACAATCGTTAACTTTCGCCAAGTCAGTCTTTCTTCCCCATCCACGTAGGAGTGACTTGATAAGAAGTGTAAAACATACTGTCCCCCAGGGATAGGAATTGAAGAACTCCAAGTCGTCGACGATGGAGAGGGTGTTGGGATGTACCCCTACATTTCGGTCTCTTGAATTGAATACTCCTTCAATAATTAGAGCCAATCCAAGCTTGTAACGATCGTTACGGTTGGCGCACTTCAAGAAAACTTTCTCCAAATCGGTACAAGTAATACGGTCCATGTTAGCAAACATTTTATCTTGTAGACGAGTTTTCTTTAGGATTTTGTCTACTTCGGTACCTGTAGGTACTGGACCGCACTTTAAATCGGTGATTAATGCGAACTCCGGTAGTCCAAATCGTGCTAACCTTTGGTTCACCATGAACCAAGCCTCAGACTTCTTTCGATAGTGCACAAATCTATTTACCATTTCATGAATTAATTAAGCGAATAGTTTTAGCTCTGGTTATCTAGCAACGTGTCCTATACAACCGTTGTGGAACGTAGATTTTTGTTGTGTGTCCAATTTGTCGAGGACAACCAATATGTATTTTGTGTTGCTTACTTGTGAGACATGGGCGGAACGCGCTCTTCCTCTGGAATTTTATATCGGTGGGATGAAGTCATCTACAAGTTAAAAACAAAAAAAAAATTACTATACTTTAGGACAAATAGGAGGAGAAAGTACTAACGAGTTAAAAATATATTAAACAACGGGCTAATAGAGAAATGAATTACAAAACAAATTGAAATAAGTTACACGTTATTGTCCAGCTATCGAGAGGCTCGACTGTCTCCCTCACAATACTCAATAACGAGCCCAATGTCTCCTTCATTTCTGTTTTGCCATTTACCCAGATAAAGAAACTCTTATAACAATTTTATAGGAATATAGATTCTGCAGATTGAATACGTAAGATATTACTCTATTTGGACCAACTGTATAGATCTTAAGTGCTGCTTGTTCAGAGATATATTTTGTAATCTGGAAGAGAATTGATTGTAAAACTAAAAAAGTGTTACAAGTGCATCTATATTTTCATGTATTTCTATGTACTGAATTGAAAGAACAAATTACGGCTGAAAATGAAATGAACTACAAATAAATGCTAAGCTTTCTAGAGGTTTATCTTCTTTCCCAAACCCACCATTAATTTATCCATAAATGAAATTAACGCGCTATCCCTATGTATTCTAACTCATAGATTCTCTGTGACCTAAAATGTAAAATTGACCAAACCATTTTTCATAGGTAATCATATTTAATTTCAAGTTTTGCATTCATATCTCGTAAGTTTCCACTAGTCCAAATGAGTTTCCCTTTGATGTGTTATTACTGCCCAAAAGTTGACTTATTAACTTATAATTTAAAGTAAATACAAAATAGAATAACACTAATTAATTCTCATACAACTCTATTCCATGTTTGCTTTTGATGTACCTAGATTTTTTTTCCTTTAATGCCGACTTGTGACATTGGAGCAGGGAAATATAGCTTCATAATTATGTTCTCGTCTTCTTCTAAGTAAACAAGAAAAATATATAATCCTGGGGTTGGTAGTACAATGTGCCTAATGTAACACATAAATGAGACATTCATACAATGGGAGACTAAAGGCAAGATAGAGATCCCTGAGGTTAATCACTCCCCAGCTTCCATATTAGACATTTTCTCTAGCAGAGTTAAAATGAATTGGGCATTAGTTTAACTTCTTATACCATTGGCAATACTAATTTTGGCTTGTCAAATAAGAATCTTTTGGGTTCTTTGCCCTCAATCTCGTGCTCCAGATCCTGCATTCTATCTATAAAGATTAAATTTTTTTTTTAAAAAAAAGCCCTTATAACATACTCATTTTACTCCTAGTACCCACGGTTCTCTAGTAGCAATAAATCCAAGATACTACCATCAACCTCAAATTCTCGAACTAATAAAAGTTAAGTCGACATCTGCAATCATGACAAAAAGTCATAAAAAAGTAACTTTGAAGATGATTTTGGTTGTGCTTAAATAAATCAAATTTATTTTTAAGTTAGTTATCTTGCAAAATATGATCTGTGAAATAACTTTTCATTTACGAAAATTACTTTCTTTCAAAGTCTCTACTCGCTTTCTTTAAACACAGCCAAAAATGCACTTAGGTTCAGCCTTTTAGCCTTTCTGTTAGACCATTTGTTTTTCCATGAAACGTCTTTTTAGATGAGAAACAACAATGTTACAGCTTCTCCGATATTCCAGCTGGGGGATGTGCCAAAAATGTGGGCAAGTCAAAGCTAGGATGAGTATATCATGGAAGACAATTTGATGGTAGATCCTAATGAATATTCTGGGACGACATATATAAACTAGACATGCATTTTTCAAAGCAATTTTTGATAACAAGAGCAAACCAATAATCTCTAAATGGCACATTAGCAGCAATATGCATATGTTCTTGGAATTCAAAAATAAGATGAAAACTAGCCATGCTAGGAACATTATCAGAAGTATCGAAAAAGCAAAAGTCTTCGTGACACAAAATTACATCTAGTGTATAACACTAGACTAGGTGCTCAAAACCTTACCAAATAAATGATGATTTTGAGGGATAATTCAATGTATACAATCAATTCCACACACAAAACATGTCTCGACCATTGAAGTTATTGACGATAATTGGTATCACCTCCACTTGTTAGCATATAGCTTAATCATTGAACGAAATTGTTAACATCAGTAACACGGATATTAAAGATAAATGGCAACTCTAGTTAGGCTCGACGGTGTCATATAGAACTAGGGTTCCAAGTTTGACAAACTATTTTATCGACAGTAAAGAATTCAAATAACCCTCGAATGGTCTTACCATAAATGGATGAGAAACACGTCGACTTCAAGAAAGATTACCAACAGCACTTCTCCAAAAGGTAAGCTGGAGTTGATATACAAAAAAAATTATCACAAAGAATACTCGAATCACTAATAAATCAACGCTGGAGGGAAAGTGAAATGAATCTAGCATACAAGTAGACATTACAAATGTGCACCAAATAGATGAACTTCAAAGATCAACAATGGACATTTCAAAGGAATGTGCATTGATGAGACGCTTATTTGGAAAAATGTGATTTTGTATCATAGAGAATTGTCAGTAGCTAATGTATATCACTTGTTTAAGGGTTTTTTTTTTTTCATCTTTATGAATTACAGATATTTCAGTTTATCCCAAAAAATTGAAAATAAATTGATCATACTTAAATAGCTATACATTGGAAAACCCCATAAATAAACAATCTTATCAAATAACACAGAATAAAGATAAGATAAAACCTGCTCTGATGATATCTACCAAGGATACCTGGAAAGAGTATAGTTTTCTTTGAATCTGTTATTTTCTTCACGTTCTTTATCTATTCAAGCGGAAAATGTAATTTGCAGCTAGATACCAAGATGGATCTTTTATTTTCTTCACGTTTCTCTATCTACCAATTGAACTTTGTTTTTAACGGATGTGTGTGGCTCCGAAAAATGTAATTTGCATTTCACAAAATTTTGAGTGCACTGTTCTGCGTTAATTTGTACATACAAGTAACATATTGAAATATTAGAGAGACACAATCTTCTCCATTTTTGTACTTCTTTTCTTATGATTCTGATCATTATGTGCTTTTGATTGAAATCTTTAAGAGAAGGCTAATATTGGGCATGTAGATGGTGCCAAGCCTTTGAAGTTAGATGGTGGTGGTAAAGAGTACCCAAGCACCATATATTACACAGAAAATGAGTATGCCCTTTTGTTACATATAAATATATGACATTGACCATTGTATTGGTCTTTTCTCTTACCATTTACCAATAAAGTTCACCAACTCATTTATTGAATTTTTTTGGGGTTAGAAGATATAGAATGCTGAACCAATATTTGTCTTTCCTACATATATGTGTACATATGTTTTATTGGAATTGCTTACAGCTTGTGGAAGTTGATGTATCAGTGTTAAGTACATTCATAGGGCGAAAACATTGTGTCAGAAGCATGTTTTAGAAACTTTCCAATTGAACCTTGTAAAATGGCTGTAAACAGCTTACTGGTTGATTTGATGCTATTTAGTATGCAGTATAATTTTCAGGGAACGGTATGAGAACTCCCCTTATTTTGATAAAACTATTTTTCACCAACCATCATCACTTCTAAAATAAACAAAGCAAATGCCCCGTTACATAGTAGACAGATAGCTAATAGATGAAGGTAAAGCAGAACCACAAATGCTCTCGTAAGTTGACAAACTTATTCCCTTTCTTATTTACTTGTAATAAATCAAACCAACGAAGGTATATAAATCTCTATTGTTTCCTCATTTTGCCTTTTTTCATTAAGATAGATAACAAAACCAGTTAATTTTCCCATTTCTAGCAGGATAAAAATTAGAAAGCCAGTAAAATTTAAAAATTTTATGGCGTAAATATCTAGTTATGGCCTGGAATGCTCAAAACACATGAAAGTAACACTAAGAACCATCTTTAAAATCAAATGCAAGTCACAATATTACAAAAAATGCATCCTACACCCATGATTAGCAAAAGCCCATGACATAAATTAAAGAAAGAACAAAATTATTGAAAAAAAAACTCAAGAACTAACCGTCGAGGATGAACACTTCGACGCGATTTTTGCAAAAATTGAGAGAGATTCACCACTGATTGGCTGTGGGAGATCGGCGACTAACTTTGGCGACTGGAAATAGTGGGTGAATTCGACGATTGAAGTCGAAAAATTTCAGAGTCGAGAGAGAGATTAGGGCTGCCGTTCTTAGAGGTTCTCTGGTATGAAATTCTTTTGTAATGGGTTGGGTCAAATGTTGGTGTTTGTACTTTTCAAATAGATAAAAAATTTGTTTCTGATGGAATTTTAAATTGTCATTGATGGTATTTTGGTCTCCATATTAACAAAATGGACATGGAATAAATTTTGAACATTTTTACAAATGGACATAGGAAAGTGGACATTTAGTGAAATTCCCTCAAGTTTTTTTATGCCACACAATTTGATAATAAATTGCTTAAGTAGTTTATATTTGTTGAAGTTAATGAATTAATTAACTCTCAAATTGGGCTTGATTTTATTTTGAAAATGATTTACATTTTATTGAGTAAAATTCTTTTTTCATTTTATTTTTTTGTAACTGCTAGTATTCTAAAAAAAACCCATCTAGGCTCTAGCAAAACACTTCGTTTTGCGCCTAGACATTTTTTTTTTTCAATTTCTAAACAGTTGAATTTTTCCTTCATTTCTTACGTCTTCTGTAGACGTGCTTTATTAGTTTTTTTTAAAAGTATTTTATTTGACTTTTGCTTATTATTTTAAATAAAATCATTTGATTTTAATTTCAAGTTTTTAAAAGATTTTCTTTATACAAAAGTTAAAAATGACTTAAATAGTTAAATTAGATTTAAGTTATGGTGTTATTTACATTATGTAATTATGATCTTGAGACTCATTTTATTACAAACTTCAAAAACATATATGAAGTTCCTATACATTTATTAAGTAGGATTTGTTTAATTGAAAATTGAAACTATGAGAAATATTCTAATTTTTTCATTTCGAAAACTTGAAAATTATATAATTGACTAGTAGTAGGATTTATTAAGTAAATATTGCATTTTATAATTTTAAATGTTTAATATATATTATTTTAATTTTTAAAATGATTAAAAATTTAAAATAAATGAGTAAACGTTTTTTTATGCCTAAACCTCGCATAGGATCACTGAAACTAGTAAAAGTTGAAGTTTCAACTCCACTAGTAGCCACACTTTACGCTTTTTTAGAACATTGGTAGCTACAAAGAAAGTGAGAACTTCAAAAATTTCTTGCTTTAAATTTATTGAGGAGTTATTATTGTCTCCACTTTAAAGTAATTGATGAAGAAACATTCATTCAAATTCACATTCATCTGATCTTGGTTGTCAAAATGATAAAATGTTGACATCAATTTACATAAAGAAGTTGCTGAAACCTTGAAAAGCCTACCAAGACCTAAACGTTGTGGTTAAATCCAGTCTTCTACTTTTTTGTTAAAAATTATAATTATAAAATCTCAACTTCAAATTTATTCTTCAGGGGCGGAACTAGAAATATCGTCATTTAATCAAGGTTGAACTTTGAGTTTTCGAAACCTGATTTTAGTTAATTTATAGGTCAATTTTAGTGAAACGTTTGGACATCGTAAAAGGGAGAAGCACAACGTGTTTGAAGTAGGAATTTTTTTCCCTAGACTACAAGAGAAACATGTCATACTCAAATTAAGTTTCCCAGAGAGAATCAGAAATGAGTATTATTATACGGTGTCAAAGCGATAAGAATTAAAGACTCGAGTAGCCATTATCATCTAAACTCCCAGTAAATTATACAATGTGGTCGGATAAATAATCACCAACCAACTTTCTTGTAACATGAATGATAATATAAACTCATCAGAAACAACTGTGCGAATGGAATCCGACCAACACAAGCTACCACGCGCTTCCAATGCAACCAAAATCTCCCATAAATGGCAAATCTTACAGATTTAGTTTCTGTAGGAGTAAGTTAAGCTCTTTTGGGCCATAAGTTGCAATAAATTTTTTTATTTTTTATTTTTAACTAAAGGCGGACTGAATTTTATTCTGTCAGACCCAAATTCTGCTTGCACTCTGGAGCGGACCCATTAAGTGTCAAGCGTGATTGGCCGGCCACACTGAATTTCCAAAAACCTTTGATTAGGCTTTTTTAAATTTAAATTTTCAGATTTTTTTGATTCCTTTCACAACTTATTTATGCTCATATACTGTCTCGTCCCCATTGAACCAATATTCTGGGTCCGCCCCTACTTGCATTGGATTGAATGAAGCTCCAACCCCTGCAAAGCTTTGTTAATTTTATTTTTTTTGTTATAAATTTTTTAATTGGTTAACATTCAACACGTGTTGTGTGATTTTTAACCACAAGTTTTTATCAAAATTTGCTAAGATTTTTGTTAAAAACTTTGTCAAACAACCCCATTGCTAATATAATTCAAAAAATTTAGTGCAAAGCTTAAATTGAACACACTCGAACTCGAGGATAACAATTTATTCATTTTCAGTTGCATGGTTGAGATCTCATCGGAGCCAAATACAATAATACATTTGTTGGAAAAACTGAGTTTATGGCCTGACTTTGGCACGAGTTTTGAGTGGGATCCGGTTGTTCAATTTGGAAGATGAAAGTTGATTTGTGTTCTCCTCCGTGAGTACATCGAAATCATATACTTACTTGCCAAAGTTGATGCTCGGGTGAATGAGAAATTGAGGCTCAAAGTGCACCACTCAAAAGGGAGTTTATGTGGGAAAAATGAATTTGTCCCACATAGGAAAAAGATGAGAAACTCCAAAGGTCATTGTCATTGATGGTAGCCTAGCCTATAAATAGTGGCTCATTTTCCTCATTCCAACACACAAAAAAAAGCAAAGGCTTTCAAGTCTAGAATAAATAAGAAATTCATTTGCATAGAGTTTTTTTTTTCCTGCATTTCGGTCTTGGTGGTGGTGTAGTTCAGGCACTAGTTCAGTTCGCCGGAGTGGTTTCCGTGGTGCTCGGAAGCTACTGGTTCTACCGTTGTATCCTGGGAAACGGACGCTCGTTGTAAACCTCAAGCACGAACGGTGAGGGGGCGAATCTATTTTAAGGAAACTGTGTGCAACACAGGCCTCGGGTTAAAAGTTTTCGGTTCTATTACTCGTTCTGCGATTTTTATTCGTTCATGTTTACATTCTGTACGTATATAGTATTAAGCATGATATATGTATGTTGAATTTGCGTTCATCGTAGTTATTATATTGCTAAATTGCATACCTAATTTCGCGTATATCGAATTTCTGTGCAATTTACCGGATTTCTGGAGTACCAACAGCATATACGGTAATTAATCTGTTAATACCGGATTTAAGTCTATTTCGATCGACCGAAACTCTAGTTCGGTTGATCGAACCATAATTTTCGGTCGATCACCGCTTAGTCGGAACTTGTCTAAATTTTGCCTAATCATATAACAACATTTGCACAATGTGGCTTGGACTTAGATTGGAGCCTTCTGTCTTTAGTAATAAATACATCTCAAGATGATGTAAAACAAATTTTATTAACAAGAAATTCAAAATTCCATGATATGTGTGTAACCGAAGACTATTGAAAAAAGATTGAATTGTAAGCCTCAATTTATATAACAAGTCTCACCTTTACCATGCAATTCCTTTAAGTAACTTGCTTCCCATTAGTTGTTCATTAACCATTCCATTTACAGTTATTTGGCAGATTTTCGTTTCTATTAAAAACGAGCTTCTTTACTTTTCACTTTCGTTTACTTTCCGTTTTGTTTGAATATGTTTATTTTTTAGCAGCAAACAACAAACAATGAAATCATCAAACCGTAAAATTGAACTGAAATCATTTTTTTTTTTAAATCGTTGGCTTGGGTCAACGTGAATTCGTCAACGTTTTAATTTTGAATCAGACCAAATCGCTTCAAAATAGTTTAATTTAAGTTTCAATATTTGCAAATCGTTTCAAATCGCCAAACCGTTTACTAAAAAATTTAAAATAAATTAATATAAAAAAATTTCAACACGATTAAGTACCCGTTTGATTCCCATTTTGATAGGAAAATATATTTTAGAATAGTAGATAGACAATTATTCATCCCAATTAATTAATTAAATCACACCCAAATTTTCATCGGTCATCACAAGTGTAAATGCAAAACACTTAGATTGGATAAAGTATTGAACAACTATTACTGAACAATATTAATCGATCGTCCATTACAATTTTATGAATTTGAGATTTAAAACGTTAATGGAATTAGTAACAATTAAGCTACTTGGCCAGCGCCAAACAGACCCCCCACCAATAGGTGGCGGCCTTGGATGGCCTGGGCCCATCAAGCAAAACTCAATTAGTAATTAACTTTAATGACATATAAAATTGATTTTGAGAAATATAATAAAATGAAGTTCTATTATTTGAAACTAAACAACGAAAAGGGATTCTATTTTAAAAACTATAAAATATAAGGGGTCCAAATATAATAATTTTCTTGAGTGACATGTTATCTTTAATTCTATTAAATGAAAACCACCAAAATGGTGGGAAAACTAATTTATCAAAAAGGTAAAATAAAATGGATCACGTGGGGGGTTGGGTGAAAAATCAATTGCCAAAAAAATTTGGCCAAAACAAACATGCAAAAAGTAGAAGTTGGATGAAAAATAATGGTCTGTCAAACAGGTCCTAAGAGATCTTTAATGGAACCAGATAATGAACAGTAACCAAGGGATTGCATTGTGAAAATGAGGGCTACATAAATGAATATTAATTCGGTCTTAATTGTCATCTTTTAAAAACATGCTGATGTGTAATTTCCACCTTGCATTATCACTTGAAGCCCAAGAAGAAACAGATCTATTTAAGACAAAAGCGCCAAAATAATAGATATTGGACCAGTCCCAATTAGAGTGTTTAATATAATTGTTTTAAAAGTAGGTCACCAATTCGATTTTTCATTTTTGTGAGTTTATTTATTGTCTTTTACTTATCTGGATGAGTGATTTCCCATTAATACGTCGTTCATATAGTAGGAGAAAGCATTGCTTAGGTAACTATGTATGTCATGCATTCGTGATTAATTAGGTACTCGTCATTAAATTCAATTTAAATTGATTGAAATTTAAATTAATTAGGTACTTCTTTCATAGCTGGATTTAACCTTCTCTGATGTTCGATGGATGGTTTGTAAGAGTTTTCCATAAGGATTTTGTGCATGCAAATAGTAGGACTTATACCCTTGATATCAGCTATAGACCAACCCAACGCAGCCCAGTGTTCTCTCAATACTCTTAATAGCTTATCTTCTTCATCCATGGTGAGTAAAGAAGAAATTATCACTGGACATGTAGAATTTTCCTCCAAAAAGGCATATCAAAGGTGATCTGGAAGATGTTTTGTTGTTTTCATCACGCTTGTTGTTATCTGATTCTGTTGATTGCTGAATCCCTTCACTCTGTGATGGATTATCTTCACTTGGCAAAGATTCAAGAGCCAATATGCAATCCACTAAGTCCTTACTCCCTGTGTACTCTCCTAAAGTGTTAATGACATCATTTGTTGCACTAAACATCATACAATGCTCCAAGGGGTCTTCAATAAATAATTTCTCTTCTTTCACGACAGACTCGATGAAGTCAATTCTGTGGCAAGTGTTGGCATCATCTGGAAACTTCATTGCTTGGTAGATATTGAACATCACTTCCTCGTCATTCACTATCAATGTTCACTGCCCTCCTTGTACATCAATTAGGGTCCTTCATGTTGCTAAAAATGGTCTACCCGAAATCAATGGAATCTCCTGATCTTCCTCCATGTCCAATGCAACGAAATCAGCAAGAAAGATAAATTTGTTAACCTTGACCAAAACATCTTCAATGATCCCTCGTGGGTATGTGAGGGATCTATCAGCTAGTTGCAGAGTTACTTTTGTTGATTTTACCTTCTCAAGGCCCAACTTCTTGAAAACTGATAAGAGCATCAGGTTGATACTTGCTCCAAGGTCACAGAGGGCTTTATCAAAAGAAGAGCCTCTAATGGAGCATGGAATAGTGAAACTGCCAGGATCTTTTCTCTTCTGGGGGAGTTTCTTTTGAAGAATAGCGCTGCATTCCTCTGTCAACTTCACTGTTTCATATTCTTCCAACTTCTTCTTCTTCTTTGACATCACCGGCTTCATGAATTTAGCGTAGTTGGGCATTTGTTCCAAAGCATCTGCAAAAGGTATATTGATATGAATTTTCTTGAAAATTTCAAATAATTTAGCAAATTGTGCATCAAATTTCTTCTTTTGAAAACGCTGTGGAAAAGGAAGTGCTGGCTTGATGATTGGGGGGTTATCAGGGAATGATATGGAGTAAGGCTTGTGAGCCTTCTGTGCTTCCTCAGCTTCTTATTGTGCTACCACTTGATCTGCCTCTTTGTCAGGTGTAGGACTTGTTACTTTTTCGGGCATACTTTCTCCAATCTGTTTACCACTCCTCAATGTAATAGCCTTGCAACGCTCCTTTCGGTTGATTTTTGTATCACTTGAAAACTTTCCCTATTGTTGAGACTTCATTGATGTTGCCAACTGCCCTATATGAACCTCTAGATTTTTCAATGTGGCTCTTATGTTTGACACATGTGTTTCGATGTTATTCAAACGTGCCTCATCTTTGTTGATTCGTGATCTTGTTTCTGAAATGAAAGTTCCAAGGATGTCCTCTAATGATGACTTCCCTTCAGCATTTTGAGTGTTGAACTTATGTGGAGGTTCTAGTGTGTTCCTGCTATTGCCATATGATAAATTTTCATGATTCCTCAGCCCTGGATGATAATGATTTGAAGAGTAGTTTTCCCTCTAATTGTAGTTCCTGCTGTTGACATATTGAGCTTTGTATCTGTCTCTTAATGTGATGAGGAGGCAGCGATAACTGAATCTGATTTCTGTTGATTTCCTTGAGTGGTAAATGCAGCTATCTGATTAGTAAGTGATGAGACCTGAGCTGCTAATGCTGTGATAAGGTCCACTTCATGAAAGGCCACTTTTTTAACGCTTGATCTCTCACTCGGCCATTGATAGCCATTTGCAGCTATGTTATCCAACAATGAATATGCAGCATCTGCCGTTTTAGCCATTAGAGTGCCTCTTGCAGCTGCATCTACTATGGTTCGTATCTGTCCATTAACCCGTTGTAGAAGATCTCAATCTGCATCCAACTCTGAAAACCATGTTCAGGATATTTTCTAAGCAAGTCCTTGAATCTTTCCTACGCCTCATAAAATGGTTCGAAGTCAGATTGTCTGAATTGACCAATCTCGCTTCGAAGTTGAGCTAATTTGGAAGGTTGGAAGTACTTGGTGAGGAATTTCTGAGCTAGAGCATCCCAAGTTGTAATTGACTCGTACGATAGTGACTAGAACCAAGTTTTTGCCTTATTCCTTAAGGAGAAAGAGAATAGATGAAGTTTAATTTCCTCGTCGGTGACTCCATTCATCTTCACCGTATCACAAATAGCTAGGAAAGATCTCAAATGAGCATTTGGATCTTCTATTGCAGCTCCCCCAAACTGATTCTACTGCACCACGTGTATTAGTCCTAGCTTCAGTTTGAAGTTGTTTGCAGCTATGGCAGGGCGTACGATGCCGGAGTAATTATCATTGACAATGGTCTAACATAGTGCCGAATAGCTCTTTGTTGATCATTTTCGTTAGCTTCGCTTGCATCCTATTCGGCCATTGTTCTACGTTCGTTTCTTTGTTTATCCCTTAGATAGCGAAATGTGGGCTCTGGTTCAGGATTAATAGGAAATATGCTGGTGTTTCATATAAATAGCTGAAATAAACATTACAGAAGCTATTAAGAATAGAAATGAAATAAATGAAACTTAAAATAAAAATTCCAAATTAAAATAAAAACTATTTGGTAATAATATCAATAGAATTCAAATAAATCAATCCCCGGCAATAGCGTCAAAAACTTGTCACGCGTTTTATACAACGTGAAATTGCCGCAAGTGTACGGTATCAAGTTTTGTAATATAGTGATGAAATGGAAAATATCGAACCCACAGGGATTGATACTTGATTTCTACCAAGTACTATAATTGTTTAGTTTTCATTTTATTTAGATGATCAAAATTGAATCAGTATTGTGATTTTAATCTAACGTAGATGGAATAAAAATGGCAAGTGCACGGAAGCAAACTATAAAGAAGTTATCAAATTATGAAAGTCTAGGGAATGATTTCATCGCACTTTCGACAATATTTTTCAACATATGATGTTAACTCAATCAAATTTTTTCTTATTTTATAGGCAAGAAGCTTAAAATTAATTCTATTCCCTCTCTCGAGTGTCGAATAAAATTTATCTCTATAGTTTAATTTCAATATCTCTATTCTGAATTAAATGTATAGAAATTATGATGCACATGGTTCTTGATTCAAATAAGCCTTAAAGATTCGTACTTTCTCTCGAAATCTACGAAACCTAGATTATATTGTTTTTAGATCGCACCTAAATTTTCCTCTCTCGAGTGCCGAAATTTACACATTAATTCATTCAATTATTGATCAGGTAATTGAACGCATTACACACAAACAACATAAATAAATTAACAGAAAATCCGAAAGAGATAAATATATAGGAATCAAAACACGTCTCAAGTCGATTACATCAAACCCTAGATCTAAAGATTTAGTTCATAATTGAAACAATTGACATCATCAATCTAAACATGAATAGCATGGATAAGAAAAAGGGATCTAGAAAAACTGGTCTTTTTTGCCGCTTGATTTCTTCAATTCTTGATGAATAATCTCTTCAAAGTGTCCTAACCGTCCAGATTGTTCTTCAGATTTTTGGTGAGTTTTTACGTCTGTATTCTGGCTACCAAAACTCTTCTTCCTTAGGTTTTTATGCTCCCTTTTATATTGTAGTGGAGTTTTTCGAAGAATTAGAGGTGAACTGGGCCGAGAAAATAACTTAAAAATCGCAGATCTAAAGCCCAGTTGTTGGTGTCTTGGTGTTAGCAGGCCTGTTGAATTTCATAACACATGGCGCCCAGTGCCCTACCTCTTTCGGTGTATCTTTTTGGCGCCATGGTTCTTGCCTTCCATTCTTTTATACATTTTTCAAGTCTCTCTTTAGCTCTTTCTTCTCTTCATTCATCAACACTCCATGCCCCTTTTTATGATTGATACTTTATCCTTCATCCAAGCTCCAAAATGTATCATTTTCTCCCAAGTTGTCTAACTACAAAACAACATGAACACACACATCAAAACGTTCAAAAGCGCTCACGAACAAACCAAAAACAATGATTTAGAGGCGTTTGTTCGATGAGTGAATTATACTTATCACCTATGGTGGAAACTTTACAGTAATTTTTTTACTGAAGAGTTGAAGTAATGTTTACGTTTTTCAATTAATGTTCTAGTCACTCCTTTTAAAGTTCTATGATACCTACCACATCCATTATGCCCACTACATGCAATCGATAAAGTTTCATGAGAAAATTGAACAGGAAGAAGTATGTAGACACATGGTCATGTGAATACGTATTAACCAAGAATTACACAAAAATAGTTATACGAAAAGTTATAGGTTAATGGGAATGTGAATAATCACACGAACAAGAAATCTATAGGTTCGAAATTAACTAATTTCTCGAATTCACATAGAGAAGAGACACAAGAAAAATAAGAACTTTATTGTGCACAAAATGTCAATTTTTTATTGTACATAAGGTGTTGATTCATGGAGTTGGGCTCTCTTTATTTTTACGAACTTTTTTTCTTTTTATCTTCTCTAGTTGCATGTGTACATAGGTAGAAAGTACAAATGTGTGACACATTGAGTAAGCTTACCTAGAACATCCTCCTTAGCTCTCAATCGTTTCATGACACAAGAAATGCCAGCATTGACACTTGACATGACAGCAAAATTGTGGGCTTGTATGAATGGATCTCCTGCAAGAGCCTACAGGCAAAAATGAAGAGTAAGACATTTTTTTATTTTGAATATATGGAGAGTAAGACTTTGTTATCACTTGTCATATTATCTAATTGAACACACACTCATTGATTACTGAAAGCAGGGTACAAAGTACAACAGAAGCTAAAATCTCTGGCATGGACGATTTATTTTTATGGATTCACAAATAAGTTACAACACATCTTCCACAAAGTCTATCTGAAAACTACAATTCCTCAAACTTTCTACAACAAATATCGAAGGTGTGTAATCCAAGCACAAGTATTACCAGAATTTGGTGAATGTAGTAAGAACACAATCTCTAAGTAATTCAATCCAAAAGGTCGAAGACAATAAAATTATGGATCTATTCCAATCCCCACTCAAGAAACCCTCACACTACTTTAGAAACGGCATAATTGAAACCACAACTTATGATGTGAACCCAGTTAGCACGAACACAATCGAACCCACAGGAGAATGAACCGGATCCCAAGAACGCCCAAATACGACCAAGGTTTAGGATTTAACCTCTAAACGTGGAACCAAGTAACCGAAAGTATATTAAACCAGTGACATCTTGATCACAAAGTCTCGAAATCTCACCCGGATAGTTTCGAATTTTGAACCCAACAAGATAAAACAAGAACCCAAAGATAACGATGATGCAATGAACCCCTTGCTCACAAATTGAAGAACCCACAACTCGATATTTTGAACGCCACAAAGATTACTCATTTTTATAAGTTCGGTAAAATTGTTCATGGAAGAACAATGAGAAAAAAATATTTCAATTTTTCATATAATAATCAAGTCCTCTTACAATGAAAATAAAGATCATATTTATACTGAAACAATAAAACACTAAGAAATATGGAAAAGACGAAATTTAAGACTCCTAAAATATAGAAACTACCAAAAATAACAAACTCTTGTCAAAATAATAAAAAACGAGGAAACAGGAAATTTTCTCTGTGTAGCGACCCGAATTTTCAAAATACAAATTTCATAACTTAAATCGTGTCGCTACGACATTCCGTCAAATTTTAGAAATTAACTTGTGCCCGTCGAATTGTCTAGCAAACAATTAATTTAAGATTTCGAAACGATTTTAAACTTAAAATTTCAATATTCACTTATCGAGTCCAATCTCGAACATTTTTAAAAGTATCAAATTCTTATCAATTTAAATCCAATTTTTAAGTCTGATATTCTATTTAGAATCCAATTTCATTAAGTCCAAATTTATCTTTTAATCCAATTTTATTAAATCCTGTTAGCCAAAGAATTATGTTCCAGCCCAAATTCTAGGCCCAAACTTCTATATCGATTTATGTGCCCTACATTCACTGTTCACCATCATTCTTCCATCGACTCCCACGGCAGCTTTCTTCGACCTCACCAATAGCCTCCAATCACCACAGTAACTGGTAAGAATCCACATTCCATCTCCCTTTAATTTTGATCAATAACCAACTGAGAATATCACACAATTTCACACACACACACACGGTTTGAGCCAACTGCAACCACGCACATTGCAACCACCGCCACACTAACCTACAAGCAAACACCACCTCAAACCGCCGCCTTCACGCACCCATTACATCACCATCCCACAGTCGAACCACAACAAACCACCACCACCACATACCGCACCGCAACCACCCAAAACGACAGCCCTATTTTCGCCAAATCGACCCCCCTTTCCACCCATGTCAACCCAAAATTCAACCACAAAACCAAGGAATAATAAAGCCCAAACACTTACCTCGACTCCACCCACGTTTTGGCCGGATTACCCATCGGAAAATCAAGGAAAACCGAACTGTTGGCCTCAGTTCTTGACCCCGATCGACAACCAATCAACCTCAAATCGACCCCCCACCTGCCGGCGCCCTCGCGACGGCGACGCCCCTGATTTTCGGCCGGAAATCAACCTCCTCCACTACTTCCCCGTCGCCGGCTCCTCTTCTTCTCTTGAGCCCTCCCTGTCGCGAATTGAGGAGAGAGAGAGAGAGGGATATGTTTGTTTTGTAAATAATTGATTTTTGAAAAATTACTCCTTCAGCCCTAGTCTTTAAGAGTTATCCATTTTAGCCCAAAGTTTTAAATGTTTATTATTTCAATTTCAAAGTTTTATAAATTGTTTAATTCAGTCCCTATGTTTTAGTAACTTTTAAGTTAGCCCACAAATTCCAAAAATTCATTTTCAGCCTTCAAACATTTAAATTTAAGTTTCAATATCTTTTCAATTTAGTCCCTAAAGGTTTTAAAGTTTTAATTAAACTTAGTATCTTAAATTAAATTAATTTTGTTCTTACTAGACGAGATCGCGGGCAAAGTGTGAAGCACGGTAACATTTCAATTGTTCAATTTCCAAGAAAAACTTTCAAGGCTTCGAGGTGGGGTTTACATTTAAGCAATTGTGGTTATTTGTCCATGTTAATTCTCGATGTGTGATTTTGATTGTGATGTAATGTTTATACATATGAAAAGGTTGCCAGGGACCGTAAATAGGTCCGGGATCGAAATCGGGTCTTTGGGAATGCCCACAGTGCAAAATATTTGCTAAGCGCTTATACCATGTTGTCAAGGATCGTAAATAAGTCCGGAATCGAAATTGGGTCCTTGGGAATGCCCACAGTACATAATTCTATAGTATGTTGTATTGATATTATATTCACTACTTGATTTCATATCTAGACTTGATTTGGACTGATTGTTGTATCTCCACTGAGTATAATTCGTTATGCTCACCCCACTATTTTTCCACCCTTTCAGGTTAAGGAGCTTGGCAGGGCAAGGCAACGAGCGGGGTAATTTTAATTTAATAATAGACCTTTTGAATTTCAAGTTTTGAAACAAGAAATTTTAAATAGTTGATTTCCATTCTGATACTTAAATATCAAATTTTAGTATCTTTGCAATGTTGGTATTTGTTTATTATATTTAGCATTAACTTTTGGATTTGAGAAAATCGTTAAAATGACGTTTCCGCATTTTGTGCTAAATTGCTATGGGTTTTAAAAGTATATGCATGCCTTCGCTTAGTGGCGACCTTTGAAAATATTTATTTACAGGTTACTTTGACTTAAGTAGCGCCTCGAGTTATTAGTGAATTTGGGGCGTTACAGTGTGGTATCAGAGCACGGTTCTACCTTTCTGTAGACTTGTGAAAAAAAATGTGTTTAGTATTTAATTTAAATGCTACACGCTCTTGCCGCGCCGTGGCGCCTACTCCGAAAAAGTAAAATGTTTAGCAAATTTTTATTTGATGAAGTCTGAAAATTTTCAACTGCTGGATACCGTGAATTTATTGTATAACTGAATCTGAAATTGATTGTTACAACAGAAAGTTACATGAGAACGAAATTTTGCTATAGTTGATGCAGTTTGAAATGTTTGAAAGTTTGTATCCAGTACATGTTATAAAAAAAATTTCATGAGTTATTATGTTTGGAAGTTGAACATGTGATGTGAAGTATATAAAAATTTTGGAAGTTATAAATTTGAGTCCTCGGAATTAGGCTAAAACATGAAGTAACCCATTTCAGTAGAATTTACTTTCAGAATTGATATGCGAAAAGGAAAGTATGAGATAGAGATGTGGGAAGAACTATTTGTGAAAATTTCAGTAGGAGAACATATTTCGGATTATAGATATTGGTTGTAATTTTATTATTTGTTTTCCTTTTGGAAAATTTGAGATAATAATAAAATTTACTTTTAGCTCTACTGTTATTTTCTATGATTTTTCCTTTTAGATTTTATTATTCCTAAATGGCCATTGTGAATTTCACAACTTAGAAAATGTTGTTGTGATTTAGGGAAATGTCTCGTAGAACAAATCGAGTTCCCGCGAATCGGGCTGCTGCAAGACAAGCTACCCCAGGCCAGGCTGCCACTGGCGATGCGGGAAATAAATCATTAAGGGACCTCGTGAATGCTCTCCAGGGGCTCATTCAGCAACAAGCCCCAACAGCTCCACGAAATGCCCCTAATCCACAGGCTAATGCAGGCAACACTAGTATGGTTGTTGAACAGTTTCGCCGATATAAGCCACCAACATTCAATGGTCGAACAGGACCCCTAGCTACAGAGGAATGACTAAGGGCATTAGAACAGATCTTTAAACATATAGCCTGTTCGGACGCTCAGAAAGTGTCATGTGCCGTGTTCCAGCTTGAAGAGGACGCAGATCATTGGTGGGAATCATATCAGCGCACCAAAACTGAGGCACAGCAACTTGAATTAACATGGAATAGATTCAAGGAATTAATAATACAGAGGTATTTTCCCCAGTCTTTCCGGGATCAGAAAGAAATAGAGTTCCTTGAACTTAGGGATGGCAATGGGCCGAGCCGAGCCAGCTCGGCTCGTTACTCTACGAGCTCGGCTCGTGCTCGAGCTCGTTGCTCAACGAGCTCGTGGGCAACGAGCCGAGTCGAGCTCGGCTCGTCAAAAAAAAATTGAGCTCGGCTCGTGGGCTCGCCTTTTTTTTTTTTTTTTTTTTTAATACACGTTTTTTTCCTAAATTTTGTTTAAAAAAAATAGATTTTCGGTAAAATTTTATTTTATAAGTATTTTTATTTTGTAAACAATTTATTTAGATTTTAATAAAGTATATTTTTTTATGAATTTATCTTATAAATAATACTTATAAGTTTTTTGTAATTACAATTTAATTTTTTTACTTATAAATAATTTTTAATTAATATATTTTCATTTTCAAGTTTGTTTTGAAGAAAATATATTAATTGAAAATAATTATTTTATAAATGATAAAATTTAAAAAAAATATGAGAAATTGTCAAATAATTTTTCAAAATATTTTTCATTTTAAAAATAATAAAAAATATAAACCCTCCTCCTTTATCCGGGCTTGGGACCGGCTACTTCAATAGTTCAATTTCGAGTAGGCGGAGTTAAAAATTGTACACGAACAACTTGTTACGTATACAATTTTTTTAAAAAAATTATAAAAGTATTAAAATAAAAATTCGTCATAAATATGATTAAACTAAATATAACTTACTTGATTACATGCAATTTCGGCATATTTATCTTGCAGTCGAAAATGAGCGTCTTGCCAGTCCTTCACGCACATTAATGCTTCTAAAATATCTTCTTTTAGTCGATTCCTAACTTCAGAGAGAACCCTAGACCCTGCACTAAAAGTAGATTCCGAAGCTACAGTGCTAACCGGAGGTGTTAGTAGATCTTTTGCCATTGCAGAAACTATTGGCCATCGACGTTCATACTTTCGCCAGAAGTCAACTACTTCTTCTGAATTTTTCCTTAGTACATTGTTACTAGGCCAATTATGATTAAAGTAATCAAGTAATTCAGCAGGCATTGCATTGGGACTGTTACTCGATGTTTGAGTACATGCAGTGGAAGACAAACTACTATGACTGGATGAACCATATGCATATCCAGTTTGACCATATCTATATGAGTTCGTGCCTTCAAATAAATTTAAAATTTCAGCGTCGTCATCTCCTAAATTAGTGGGAGGAGTACTTGTAGAGCCGAAGGGTACACGAGTAACATGTGTACCCATTCGTGAAGCATATGTTACATACATTTCAGATAAAGTTACTTCCAAATTCCTATAAGTAATAGGTACGTTAAAAGTTAAAGATTTTGACATTCGGTCAATTATAAATTTAGTACCCGATAAATTATATTGGGGGTCCATGACGCATGCTAATGGAAATAACATGGGCAAGTCTTCCCAATATTTTCTAAACTTTAATTCCATGGCAATTATAACTGAATTAAAATCGGGGTCATCTTTATATCTATCAAAAGCCCTAGAAATTAGATAAAGACGTTGAAGGACCATACAACTAGTAGGATAATAAACACCAGATAAAATATTTGTAGAATCATAAAAACATTTCAAAAAAGCTTTAATTTTAATAACTAAAGCCCAATCGGATTCATTCAAAATATTTTCGTCGTCGTCCCTCATATGCCTATTGTTATAAAATTCAGTAATTAAATGTTCGAAACCTTCACATGATTTTAATAATAAATATGTGGAGTTCCATCTATGCGCTACGTCATTAGTAAAAGTTTTTGAATACGACACCCCATTTTCGACACAAAAATCCTCAAACGCTTGTTTTCTACTAGGTGTAATAGTGATATAAGTTAGTGCATTCTTAATTCGTTGAATTTCATCCTTAACATATTTTAAACCATCTTGTACTATTAAATTTAAAATATGGCATACACATCGAATATGAAATAAATAACCACCGAATTCGGGTTGAAATACTCTTTTCAATTTCTCGATAACAACCTTATTTACACTAGCGTTGTCGAACGTAAAAAAGAACGAATTTTACTCTCGCATTTATATTCTCTGATAATGTTCATAATAGCACTAAAAATATATTGGGAGCATTGTGCGGGTACTCAATAATTTTAAAAGCAATTATTCTTTTATGCATGATCCAAAGTGGGTCTATATAATGTGCAGTTGCAGCAATATAACCTCTTTTATTAATCCCTTCCCATAAATCCGAAGTAAAAGATATCACACCCCCATATTTTTCTAAATCGGCAATCAATGTTTTCTTTGCAGTTTCAAAATATTCTATTGTATCAGAACGAACAGTATTTCGACTTACCCCAACGTACCTCGGTTGAAGACATTCTTGCACAAAGGTAACGAAATGTTGGTTGTCCGTTTGTGCTAGTGGCAACTCAGATCCGGCAAGGTATTTCACCATTCCTGTTCGAGTTCTTTCTGCCGAATACATCCACGTACTAAGTGGCGTAGTAGTAGCACCGCTGCCTGGACTACCAAATTGTAGTTGCATTTGACCAGCAGGAAGAAGACCATGTTTGGCCGCACATGATTTGTAGTGACGGTTGAGGTGGGTGGTTCCAATGCCTTTTTGTGGGCCAATCGTTGTTGACAGTATTTACATACTGCTTTGGTTTCTTGAATTCCATCGATCACACGACCAGTTTGAATCAATTTAAAATGATCCCAACATTTTGCCTGCTTCTTCCCCTTTCTCTTCCCTCTTGCATCGGGAATTTCAAGAACAGGTTCATCATCCTGTTCCAAATCAATTGGAGCATCGAGATCAACGTCATCCAAATCAATTGGATGACTACTTTCATGAACATTGTAATCTTCAATATTTTCTGGAATGGGTACTTCATCTAGACCGACGAACTCATTCCCAAATTGATTTTGGGGCACATGTGCTACATTCTCGACTCCGACATCGAACAAGTTTTCAATAAATGAGCGTGGATCCATTTGTGAATAATTGAAGTTGAATATTGAAGAAGAAGAAGAAGAAGTGAAGTAGAATTGAGAAGTGAATGAATGAATATTATGTAGTAGTGTAGAAAATATATTGTAAAATCAAGATTATAATTTAATGATATGAATATAAAATGTAGAAGAGTATAGAAATAAGAATGAATAAATAATATTGATTATAATTGATTTGTAGAGAGTATAGTAGAGAATAAGAGATTGATAGTAAATTTGGTGAGAAAAAAATGTTGTAATTGATGGGTATTTATAGGAAAAAAATGAAATTTGAAAAAAAAAAAAAAAAAATTTTGTAAAAATGAAATTTGTAAAAAAAAAAAAAATTTCAGTGACCGTTTGGTCACTGCCAAAAAAAAAAATTTTTTTTTTTTTTTTTTTTTATTTATTGTGGACGAGCCCACGAGCCGGCTCGGCTCATGGCTCGCATTTGGACGAGCCACGAGCCCAAGCTCGTGATCTCGTCCACGAGCGGCTCGGCGAGCCGCTCGTCTATTTGACGAGCCGAGCCGAGCTCGGCTCGTTCAAAATTTTTTTGGTTCGGCTCGTTGCTCGGGCTCGTTTTTTACGAGCCCGAGCGGCTCGTGGCTCGTTTTAGACGAGCCGAGCTCACGAGCGGCTCGGCTCAATTACCATCACTACTTGAACTTAGACAGGGAAGTATGTCCGTGTTGGAATATGAAACGAAATTCAACCAGTTGTCCAAGTATGCTATCTATCTGGTTGACACGGATATTAAGAAGGCTAGAAGATTTGAAAGGGGCTTACGCCCAGAAATTGAAAGAATTATGGCAGGTTTGGGACTCACTACCTATGCTGAAGCAATTGAGCGAGCACAAGCTATATCTTCTCGCTTAAACCTGGAAAAGACTATTCAGAAACCCGCAGAGGTACCAGTGAAAAGGAAATGGGACAGTCAGAATATGAGTAAAGGCAAATATCAGAACAAGAAGGGGAAATCATGGGAAAAAATGGAGGAAAATGCTAGCACTGAGAAACCTGTATGCCCGAAGTGTGATAAGCGTCACAATGGAGAGTGCTTACTCGGGAAGGGGATGTGTTTAAGATGTAAGAAATCCGGTTATTTTGCTGGTGAATGTCCTGAATTCAAGGGTAAGGAAGATGCCAGGAAGGGAAAGGCTCGAGTTTTCGCTTTAACTCAGAAAGAGGCAGAGAAAGATCCAGAAGTGATGACAGGTATTCTATCAGTATTCAATATACCTGCTATTGTTTTGATTGATTCCGGTGCTACGAATTCTTTCATCTCTGCTAGTTTTCATGCTAAGATTGGGAATGTATGTGAAAGTGTGAATGATGCCTTAGAAGTTAGTATCCCTTCAGGTGGAACTATTATCACTAATATGATGTCGAAAGCTGTTAAGTTTGAAATAGATGGGAAGAACTTAGAGGCTGACTTGTACTTAATAGACATGAGGGACTTTGATATCATTTTAGGCATAGACTGGCTTAGTTGCAATCACGCTACAATTAAGTGTCATGAGAGGGAAGTGCTCTTTCAGAAACCAGGAAAATGTGAATTTACCTTCTTCGGGACAAAAGTCAAAACCATGCCCCGGGTTATATCAGTGTTGAAAGCACAAAGGATGTTGAGAAATGTACAAATCAATGATATCTAGTGAGCATCACTAGTGTCTAGGCAACTGAGGTAACTGTTACAGATGTACCAGTTGTGCGTGACTTTGTGGGTGTATTTCCAGAAGATCGAATTGGTATTCCACCAGATAGACAAGTGGAATTTAGGATTGACTTGGTACCTGGAGCTGCACTCATATCTAAAGCACCCTACAGGATGGCACCGAAGGAACTTCAGGAGTTGAAGGTGCAACTACAAGAACTGTTGGATAAATGATTTATTCGATCGAGTATATCACCTTGGGGAGCACCGGTTCTGTTTGTGAAAAAGAAAGATGGATCAATGAGGATGTGCATTGACTACTGGGAGTTGAATCGCCTCACGGTCAAGAATAAGTATCCTTTACCACGAATAGAAGATTTGTTCGATCAGTTAAAGGGTGCCGTTGTATTCTCCAGAATTGATTTGAGATCAGGTTATCATCAGTTGAAGGTTAAGGACGGTGATATACCAAAAACTGCATTTAGGACTCGATACGGACATTACGAATTCACTGTGATGCCGTTTGGGTTAACTAATGCACCAGCTGTCTTCATGGACTTAATGAACCGAGTATTTCATCAATACTTGGATCGGTTTGTAATTGTCTTTATTGATGACATTCTAATTTATTCAAGGGACAAGGAACAACATGAGGAGCATCTCAACATTGTATTACAGACACTTCGACAGGAAAGGTTGTATGCAAAATTCAAAAAGTGCGAATTCTGGTTTGATCGAATTGGTTTTCTTGGACATGTGGTTAACGCAGATGGTATTGAAGTTGATCCAGCCAAGGTTGATGCTGTCACTAATTGGAGGGCACCAACCAATATAAATGAAGTTCGTAGCTTCTTGGGATTGACTGGCTATTATCGAAGGTTCATCGAAGGATTTTCAAAAATTGCTGGACCGATGACCCAGTTGACTAAGAAGGGAGTGAAATTTCAGTGGACAGAAAAGTGCGAGAAGAGTTTTCAAGAATTGAAACAGAAATTAGTATCTGCACCAGTTTTGGCTATTCCAGAAGGGTCAGAAGGTTTTGTAATCTATAGTGATGCATCGAAACAAGGTTTGGGGATGCGTACTGATGCAGCATGGAAAAGTGATTGCATATGCATCTAGACAGTTGAAGCCACATGAGCAGAACTACCCTACACATGACTTGGAATTGGCTGCTGTAGTTCATGCTTTAAAAATATGGCGACACTATCTATATGGTAGTAAGTGCGAAATATACACAGATCATAAGAGTCTAAAGTATTTATTCACTCAGAAAGAATTGAATATGAGACAAAGAAGGTGGTTGAAGTTAGTTAAAGATTATGACTGTACTATCCACTATCACCCTGGCAAGGCCAATGTTGTTGCTGATGCACTTAGCATGAAAGGTAAAGGACAGTTAGCTGCCTTAACCAGTCAAGAACAATTGATCAAGGATTTTGCCAACATGAGACTTGAAGTTGTAGCTCCTCTACATCACACAACTGCAATTATAGCTACTTTGATTGTTCGACCGGCTCTCAGAACTGTATTAAAGAAGCTCAGGGTAAGGATAAATTTTTGTGCAAGATTAAGGATCGAGTACTCGCTGGTAGCGTTAAAGGTTTTGAAGTATCAACTGATGACACTCTTATGTTCAAGGGAAGATTGTGTGTACCGAAGGACGAAGCCTTAAGGAAGGAGATTTTAGAGGAAGCACATTAGTCACCTTATACTGCACACCCAGGAGGTACGAAGATGTACCAGGATTTGCGAATAATTTATTGGTGGAGAAACATGAAGAGGTCAATTGGCTTGTTTGTTGAGAAGTGCATGACTTGCCAACAAGTTAAAGCTGAACACCAACATCCGTTTGGAATGTTGAACCCACTTGAAATCCCAGAATGGAAGTGGGAACACATAACCATAAATTTTGTCGTAGGACTTCCTAGATCAGTTAAAGGTCATCAAGCTATATGGGTCATAGTTGATCGTTTGACGAAATCTGCTCATTTTCTACCAGTGAAAATGACTTTCAGCTTAGACCAGTATGCTCAGTTGTACATCAGAGAAATTGTAAGATTGCATGGTGTACCAGTTTCTATAGTGTCAGACAGGGATTCCAGATTTACATCCAAGTTCTGAGAAAGC
Organism: Osmanthus fragrans; assembly: GCA_019395295.1. Taxonomy (NCBI): domain Eukaryota; kingdom Viridiplantae; phylum Streptophyta; class Magnoliopsida; order Lamiales; family Oleaceae; genus Osmanthus; species Osmanthus fragrans. The sequence continues at coordinate 23,763,892 of CM033345.1, read as the reverse complement.
CTGCAAACAGCTATGGGAACTAGATTGAAATTTAGTACAGCATATCATCCACAGACAGATGGACAATCAGAGAGAACTATACAGACTTTAGAGGATATGTTGAGAGCTTGCGCTCTAGACCTTGGTGGTAACTGGGAAATACATTTACCCTTGGTTGAGTTTGCATATAGCAATAGTTTCCAGTCTACCATTGGCATGGCACCGTATGAAGCTCTTTATGGCAGAAAGTGCAGATCACCAATCCATTGGGATGAAGTTGGTGAAAGGAAGGTTTTTGAGTCGAGAAATAGTGGAACAGACTGTAAAGGTTGTGGAGAAGATCAGAAAAATGATTAAAACAGCACAAGACAGGCAGAAGTCTTATGCTGACAAGCGACGAAAGGAAGTACAGTTTGAAATTGGTGAAAAAGTGTTCCTTAAAGTGGCTCCTATGAGAGGAGTAGTAAGGTTTGGAAAGAAAGGGAAACTTAGACCAAGGTTTATTGGACCTTTTGAAATTTTGGAAAGAGTTGGAAACGTGGCCTATAGGTTGGCTTTACCGCCAGAGTTAGCAGCAGTACATAATGTTTTTCACATCTCAATGTTAAGAAAATATGTTCATGATCCTGACCACATTGTTAATTATGCATCCTTGGATGTTAACAAGGATATGACATATGAGGAAGCTCATGCAGTTATACTTGAGAGGAAAGTTCATACCTTAAGGAACAAAGATATCCCTTTAGTTAAAGTCCAATGGAATAGACATGGTAGAGAAGAAGCAACTTGGGAAAGAGAAGATAAGGTTTTAGTCAAATATCCAGACATTTTCAAATCAAATAAGTTTAATTTCGAGGACGAAATTTATTTAAGTGGGGAAGGTTGTAGCGACCCGAATTTTCAAAATACAAATTTCATAACTTAAATCGTGTCGCTACGACATTCCGTCAAATTTTAGAAATTAACTTGTGCCCGTCGAATTGTCTAGCAAACAATTAATTTAAGATTTCGAAACGATTTTAAACTTAAAATTTCAATATTCACTTATCGAGTCCAATCTCGAACATTTTTAAAAGTATCAAATTCTTATCAATTTAAATCCAATTTTTATGTCCGATATTCTATTTAGAATCCAATTTCATTAAGTCCAAATTTATCTTTTAATCCAATTTTATTAAATCCTGTTAGCCAAAGAATTATGTTCCAGCCCAAATTCTAGGCCCAAACTTCTATATCGATTTTTGTGCCCTACATTCACTGTTCACCATCATTCTTCCATCGACTCCCACGGCAGTTTTCTTCGGCCTCACCAATAGCCTCCAATCACCACAGTAACTGGTAAGAATCCACATTCCATCTCCCTTCAATTTTGATCAATAACCAACTGAGAATATCACACAATTTCACACACACACACGGTTTGAGCCAACTGCAACCATGCACGTTGCAACCACCGCCACACCAACCTACAAGCAAACACCACATCAAACCGCCACCTTCACGCACCCATTACACCACCATCCCACAGTTGAACCACAACAAACCACCACCACTGCATACCGCACCGCAACCACCCAAAACGGCAGCCCCGTTTTAGCCAAATCGACCCCCCTTTCCACCCATGTCAACCCAAAATTCAACCACAAAACCAAGGAATAATAAAGCCCAAACACTTACCTCGACTCCACCCACGTTTTGGCCAGATTACCCGTCGGAAAACCAAGGAAAACCAAATTGTTGGCCTCAGTTCTTGACCCCGATCGACACCCAATCAACCTCCAATCGACCCCCGACCTACCAGCGCCATCGCGACGACGACGCCCCTGATTTTCGGCCGAAAATCACCCTCCTCCACCACTTTCCCGTCGCCGGCTCCGTTTCTTCTCTTGAGCCCTCCCTGTCGCGAATTGAGGAGAGAGAGAGAGAGAGAGAGAGAGGGATATGTTTGTTTTGTAAATAATTGATTTTTGAAAAATTACTCCTTCAGCCCTAGTCTTTAAGAGTTATCCATTTTAGCCCAAAGTTTTAAATGTTTATTATTTCAATTTCAAAGTTTTATAAATTGTTTAATTCAGTCCCTATGTTTTAGTAACTTTTAAGTTAGCCCACAAATTCCAAAAATTCATTTTCAGCCTTCAAACATTTAAATTTAAGTTTCAATATCTTTTCAATTTAGTCCCTAAAGGTTTTAAAGTTTTAATTAAACTTAGTATCTTAAATTAAATTAATTTTGTTCTTACTAGACGAGATCGCGGGCAAAGTGTGAAGCACGGTAACATTTCAAGTGTTCAATTTCCAAGAAAAACTTTCAAGACTTCGAGGTGGGGTTTACATTTAAGCAATTGTGGTTATTTGTCCATGTTAATTCTCGATGTGTGATTTTGATTGTGATGTAATGTTTATACATATGAAAAGGTTGCCAGGGACCGTAAATAGGTCCGGGATCGAAATCGGGTCCTTGGGAATGCCCACAGTGTAAAATATTTGCTAAGCGCTTATACCATGTTGTCAGGGATCGTAAATAGGTTCGGGATCGAAATTGGGTCCTTGGGAATGCCCACAGTACATAATTCTATAGTATGTTGTATTGATATTATATTCACTACTTGATTTCATATCTAGACTTGATTTGGACTGATTGCTGTATCTCCACTGAGTATAATTCGTTATGCTCACCCCACTATTTTTCCACCCTTTCAGGTTAAGGAGCTTGGCAGGGCAAGGCAATGAGCGGGGCAATTTTAATTTAATAATAGACCTTTTGAATTTCAAGTTTTGAAACAAGAAATTTTAAATAGTTGATTTCCATTTTGATACTTAAATACCGAATTTTAGTATCTTTGCAATGTTGGTATTTGTTTATTATATTTAGCATTAACTTTTGGATTTGAGAAAATCGTTAAAATGATGTTTCCGCATTTTGTGCTAAATTGCTATGGGTTTTAAAAGTACATGCATACCTTCGCTTAGTGGCGACCTTTGAAAATATTTATTTACAGGTTACTTTGACTTAAGTAGCGCCTCGAGTTATTAGTGAATTTGGGGCGTTACAGTGTGGTATCAGAGCACGGTTCTACCTTTCTGTAGACTTGTGAAAAAAAAATGTGTTTAGTATTTAATTTAAATGCTACCCGCTCTTGCCGCGCTACGCCTACTCCGAAAAGGTAAAATGTTTAGCAAATTTTTATTTAATGAAGTCTGAAGATTTTCAACTGCTGGATACCATGAATTTATTGTATAACTGCATCTGAAATTGATTGTTACAATAGAAAGTTACATGAGAACGAAATTTTGTTATAGTTGATGCAGTTTGAAATGTTTGAAGGTTTGTATCCAGTACATGTTATAAAAAAAAAAATTCATGAGTTATTATGTTTGGAAGTTGAACTTGTGATGTGAAGTATATAAAAATTTTGGAAGTTATAAATTTAGTCCTCGGAATTAGGTTAAAACATGAAGTAACCCGAATCATATCATCTTCTCTCTCTTCGAAAGGATTTGTTCCAATACACGGTACCCATCCATTTTGCAGGTATGGATGTATTGTAGCACAACTTCAATCAACCATAGATGTTGCGGCATGAACTCCCAGTAACCTTCACATAGATCAAAATGTGTTTGCCTTGATTGCTTGATCTTGCAAGTGTGGAGTGCTCCAATAACAGCTCCATCTGATGGTTGTCCATGTATCCTTCTTGTTTTACTTGGCCCAAGCACATGAATCAATTTCAAACTCAATGCTCGTACGTTGCCCTTCGGATCATCAATTTCATTCGGCCCCCTACATATGAAGTGACTCCAATACCTTTGAAACTTTGTCGTCTCCTCAAGAATCACAAAGTCAATTACCGGTAATAAATAAATTCTCAAAGTAGTGTAGGGTCGGTTAGTTTCATCCACACCTTGATAGTCAATTTGAAGCTCAATCCCCGGGTCGAATGGTATTCCAATGGGATAGTTTGCTGGAAATAATTGTTCGATAACCTGCAAAACAGAAGTATTCAAAATAGGGAGGGAATTATTAGTTTTCGCCAACTCCTTCTCAACCTCACGCTCCTCTTCCTTTAAGATTACTTCCGACTCCTCTTTTGTCTTCGAAGATTCTTTTTCATTCTCTTTTTGCAGCTTAACTTCCCTTTCACTCTTTTGTAGCTCTCTTCCTTTTTCTTCACAACTAACCACCTCACAATTTTCTCTTTTACTCCTTTGTTCCTTCTTATGATTATTCTGTGAGTTGATCAAGTCACGAATTTTTTAGAACTCAAGCTTATAATCCAACCCAGTCTTTCTGCTTGATGTATTGCCAACATGTTCCACACTTGGTGTTTTCTCCTCTCTTGAATATCTAACTCCACTATATCTTCTAGGCTCCTCTCTAAATCCTCAATCACGTCGATCTTTTCTACAAAAACGATTAGGCGCATAACGTTTTCTCATAATATTCCTCAACTCACCCCAAGTTTCAATACGCCTCTCACAATTCCTTCGCCTAGATGTTGTCAACTGATCGCACCAAATAATTGCATAATCTACAAAAGTGTTAACAACTAACTTTAATTTTCTCTTCCTGGAATAATCATGGCACTCAAACCTCAATTCTACATTTTTTTTCTCATGCCACATACGCCTTGGGATCATTCCTACCCTTAAATTGTGGAATTGTCATTTTTATACTTCTATCAACACCATATCCATAATAACTTATACACTACCCTTCAAACATGTTGAATTGATTCCAGTTGAGATGTGACTCAAAGAAAATTGAATTGGACAACCTGTGATTGAATTTTTTTGGTAGATTCAAGAAAGTGGTTCTTGAATTGAATTTGACCCGGCAAAATTGAATTTTGACTCAAAAGAATAGTTGGATAATTTAGATGAGTGAATAATTTAATCCAAGAAAGTGGTTCTTGAATTTGGATTGGATTGAACACAAATGAATTTTGGAATTAAGATAAACGATAAGATATTGGACAATTTCCAAGAAATAAAAAAAATAATAATTTTTTTTTTTTTACAAATTCAAGAATTTGACTATGAGAATGACAAAGAAAACGGAAGTTGATTTGAACTCAAATTGAATTTTTTTAAGATTTTTTTGGATCAAAAACTCTAAAACTGTTACTGAACACAAAAACATGAAGAACAAAGAAGGAAAGAAAAAAACACAAGACTCAAAATCAATAAAAGATATAACCTTGATCTTGGGGCCTAAAATCTGATATCACCTGGTGCGAACCCGGTTAGCACAAACACTATCAAACCTACAGGAGAATGAACTGGATCCCAAGAACGCCCAAATGCGACCAAGATTTAGAATTTAAGCTCTAAACGTTGAACCAAGTAACCGAAAGTATATTAAACTAGCGACCTCTTGATCACAAAGCCTCGAAATCTCACCCGGATAGTTTTGGATTTTGAACCCAACAAGATGAAACAAGAACCCAAAGATAACGATGATGCAATGAACTCCTTGCTCACAAATTGAAGAACCCACGACCCGATATTTTGAACGCCACAAAGATTATTCATCTTTGATAAGTTCGGTAAAATTGTTCATGAAAGAACAATGAGAAAAAAAAATCTTTCAATTTTTCATATAATAATCAAGTCCCCTTACAATGAAAATAAATATCATATTTATACTGAAACAATAAAATCCTAAGAAATATGGAAAAGACGAAATTTAAGACTCCTAGAATATAGAAACTACCAAAAATAACAAAATCTTGTCAAAATAATGAAAAAACGTGAAAACAAGAAAATTTCTCTGTCAATCTGACGACAATCCGGATGTCCGGATTTACGCGTCCGGTTGGACAGACCCGTCAGATAGCTTTCAGTATTTGGGTCATAACTTTCTCTACCGACATCCGATTGAAGCGATTCAAAGTGCGTTGGAAAGATTACTTAAAGTTCTACAAATTTCCTTCAGATATAATCTCCCAATTCAATCATTTACCATGTCAAAAAGGGTCTCAATATGAGACTAAAAATAATTGCATAACTTTCGTGTTGATCCAATTGATTTTCGACCTCGACCCCAACATGAACCTTGTTTCTTGGCATGTGGCCTTCAATATTATGGACTTCATTGTTTGAACATGTAAATGTATAGTTTCTATCAACTCTTTGAAGTCTCGGACTTGTCTCAAATCTCTCTCCAACATGCTTCGATTCTGGGTGTTTCTAGCGTAGCCCGGATCATATCAACTTAAGATAAAGAGATGGTCTTTAGGGCTTAACAATCCTAAATACCCAAAACCCAGAAACTTGAGCTAACCCAAACGGCCACAAATCATTCCAAACCAATATGTGTATATACAATTAAGCAAATATCTATTACACAGAAAGCATACTTCATTTTTTTCATTCAATAAAGGTTCACAAAAAAAATCATCCTACCTAACCAATCTTTTGACACTCGAGCAATGGGGTTAGATTTCTTATTTTCAAAACAAAACACTACATACATCTAAAAAAGTACCAAGATTGAAGACATAAACCTTCACCCGTCGATTCCAACTCCAAACCACGGCCAAAGCTCGAAGATAAACAGAGGAAATATCTAGAAAATGGGAGCTGCTCTTCAATGAAAAGAGAAAGGTAAAGGGGGAGATCTAATTATGTGGAAAAGAGGGAAAATATCATCGACGTAGAGAGATGAGCTCATCCAAAATCAGAGGATGTGTGAAGGTGAGATAGAGCAAAAGCCATTGTTACGTTTGGTCCGTTTCATCACAAGAATGAAATTTGGGTGTAAAGAAAATGAATCGTAGGGAATTGAATTGTATAGAACTTGTTTTATTGAAAATTGTCAATTAATTGTGTTTGATTGATTTATTTTCAGCTGAAAAATGTTGAAATTTTCTATATTTTGATGTATGTTTGACTTTATTTTTTTTATGAAAATTGTCAATTATAGGGAATTGAATTGTATAAAACTTGTTTTTATTGAGAATTATCAATTAATTATGTTTGATTAATATAATTTTTCAACTTAAAAATGTTAAAATTTTCTATCTTTTGATGTAAGCTTGACTTTATTTTATTTTTTTTTATGAAAATTGTCAATTAAAGGGATATAATTTGTTTCAATTATAAAAATGGAAAATTGAATATCATTCTTTTGGCTTTGTTTTTCATGGATATTGTCAATTAAAGTGATAGATTTTTATTTTTTTTACAATTGGGGATATAATTTGTTTCAGTTGCAAAAAAAAAAACCACCAAAATGGTGGGAAAACCAATTCATCAAAAATGTGGAAAAGGGGTCACGTGTTGGGTTGAGTGAAAAATCAATTACCAAGAAAATTTGATCAAACAAACATGCAAAAAAGTAGAAGTTGAATGGAAAATAATGGACTATCAAATAGGCCCTAAGAGATATTTAGTGGAACCAGATAATGAACAGTAATCAAGGGATTGCATTGTGAAAAGGAGGGCTACATAAATGAATATTGATTCGAGATATATATATATATATATCCACTTAATTGTCATCTTTTAAAAATATGCTGGTGTGTAATTTCCACCTTGCATTATCACTTGAAGCCCAAGAAGAACAAGATCTATTAAAGACAAAAGCGGCAAAATAAAAGATATCGGACCAGTCTCAATTAGAGTTTAAATATAATTTTATTTTAAAAGTAGGTCACCAATTCGATTTTTCATTTTTGTAAGTGTATTTATTGTCTTTTAATTATCTGGATGAATGATTTCCCATTAATACTTCGTTCATATAGTTGGAGAAAGCATTGCTTAGGTAACTATGTATGTCATGCATTCATGATTAATTAGGTATTCGTCATTAAAAAAAAAAAAAAAATTTGAATGTTATAGTTGGTTAGAGATGTCGCAGTATGTGCTGATTGGATTTATGTGCAGAGATGGTAATTATTTAAATGACAACTCAAAATTACTTAGGCATGTATCGTATCTTGAAACCTCATCCTGAGGAAGGCTGAAGTTGGATCCCCAATTGGATGATTATCCAAATTATGTTTATTGTTGATATGCACGACACTTAATAAATCTAAGTATTTGGACAAAGGTTGAACACCGAAATCGATTTCACCAATGACCCCCTTATAGAGGCTCTCATTCATGAAATTGATGACAAAACAATATGGTATTGGCTTGTTAAGATATCAATATCTAGTTAGCTGAAGTCGGTGGTAGAGATGAAAATGGGACGTATATGGAACAGATTGGTCATTCCCTCCCTCCGTTCCATTTGGTACTTTTGTCACCTTACCACGTCCCTACACCTAGTTAAAGAGGGACATGACAGGTTCAAAAAGGGGATTGAGGCAGGACGGGGCAGGTGTCACCCGTTTATTTTTTTATTTTTTACTTTTCTTTTTTTAATGTCTTTAGTTAGTAAATATTATTAATTTTATTTTCCAATTTGTTAAGAACTTATGTTCTCTTTAAAATGTTGATAAATATTTTATTTTTGTTCGATTAAAAAATTTAAATTTGAAGTTAAACTTTAAAAAGGAAGGGTAGCGAGGTGGGACTATGTTTCCCGTACCAGCTTCGAGAAAATGATCCCCGCGTCGTTTACTTGGTTAGGCGGGTAATCCTCGTCTCATTCGAGGCGGGGCCATGGGTATTGAGTTGAACGGATTTTTTTGCCATCTCTAATCGGTGGAAAAATCCCGACTTTACATGCATCCACGATGTAGTTTCCTATAGATACGCCCAATGGGATGCAAAGGCTCAAGTTACCCTTATATCTTCATAGTTTTGGATCTTTACGTGCACTCATACATGCATGCTACATCATCCATGCTCAACATTATTTATGCATTTATTTGGTTTTTGTTCAATAATCATGACTCTTACTGAATAAAAAATTGTTTCTGGATAACTAATGGATTAGAAATGCAACGTAAATATTGGTCTCTCATCTAAAAACATTGAACATGTGCTCGAGAAGAATAACCCGAGTATTAAAAATAGGTGACATATGATAAAATGGGTCGTTTTTACTCTGTATCATCTCTATCAATAGTATTGAGAAATATGAGACTACATTTAAAGTAATGAAAAATTAAAGAAATATTTGGGCATAAGGGGAGACGGGCTTGATATGAAGCCATTTGCACTTTGCACAATATGAGTATAAAACCTTGAAAGTTTTTTAAAGAACGTATGATGCAAATGATTGCACTATTTAACGAGGCCGAGGTTTTTGAAGTGAATGATGAACACTCATCACGATATGATATTCAATTCATTGTTTATCTTTTATCACTGTTTAAGGTGAAATACCATATAAATAAGTGAACATGTCGCTCAATGAATTAACGATACAGTTCCAGAATGTAGAAAAAGAGCTAAAGACAAAGACGATCAAGCCATTATTGCTAGTGATGGTTCCTCACAGCCTAAGTCGAAAGACAAAGTAGGCAAGAAGAGGAAGAAACTAGCTAAGAAGGCAGAAACCAAGACCACAACATATGGAAAGTCAAAGGGCAAGTGTCTGGAGTGTGGTCAAAATGGACACTAGAGGAAAGACTGCCCAAGAAGAAGTCCGATGGCAAGTCTTCGCGAAACTACAAAACTCAAGTCCCTCAACGAATAACATATGAGCAATAATTTTAGCTTTAGCAATAGGTTTTTCATTTATATTTTTTTTGGAGTGGTACGCTTTTTCTATTTTTCTTTAAACCTTTTGAATTAGAATTAAGCTTCTCTGGGGTCTGTCAAACCCCATGGCAGAGAATCATGGTTGTTTGAATTATTACTAGTTTGGACAAAGCTCATTTACGGGTTGCGTATTTGATAATGGTCTTTATTTATTCAATCAAACAACTAACATAACATACAATATACTTCTACTTCTCTTCTCTCTCTTAAAAGAGGCACTTGGATGAGTACTAAACATTTTTTTCACACTGTAATCCCCTTACTGTTCATAACTAGTCCCACTAAATATCTGAATTATAACTCTCTCTCTCTGTCTCTCTCTGTCTTTCAAATGTACATAGAAGCCCTAGGATATGGAATCCTTAGAAGACCCGTAACGGGAAGAACAACAATCGACAACGGAAAGAACAACAATCGACGTTGGAACGGATGGGGTGGCCATCATCAACCCTTTGCACCCTTTTACCTCATCACCCAATAGCAAACGTCGCTACTCTCGTTCATTTGTGACGCTGCTTCTTCTGCCGTCGCTACGAGGGTATAATATGAGGTAAGGTTGGTTTTGTTTAAATTTCATGATTTTTTTACTTGTCTCGGTGAATTTCTAGGGATTTTGGTGTTGTTCATCGTTAACGTGACCAATCGTGCCAACCCTGATGCCCCCAGAAATGACGTCAATGGTGTTGTAGATGATCACCACCTGCAGTCTTCCTTTAATCAGAAGTCAACTAAATCAGCCGACCAAAATTTCCATCTGATGGTTCAGAAAATATCTCCTCCGCAATCCAATGGTCAACTGTACTGTATAAATGGAAATGGAGTCTCAACTCTCAAAGGTTAATATTAATAGCAGTAATAACCTGAGTCATAAGAAAATGAACGGTAAAGATTTTGGGACTGAGGTGTTTAAAAGAGAGATGAGGGATTTGGAGAAAATGCTGTCAAAATTGAATCCAGTGGCCCAGGAATTTGTGTCGCTGTCACCTAGGGCGGGGTACCATAGACTGGTGGTGCCGCTGCCACAAGCCGCATGGCACTATGGACTAAGGGCGAGTATCGAAACGGATCAATATCTGTAAAACTGTTGGCCCAATTGAAACAGACTAAAATTTTGCTGCTTTCAAGGGCTAAGAAACGGTGTCTCTTTTCGTGTCAAAATTATTGATTAGTGAAAAAAAAAAAATGCTTTAGGACACAATTGTCTACAAGTGGCCCAAAGGTTTAATTGCTTCTTTGATTTTTTTTTTTTTTTTTTTCCTTGATTGGAGAAATACTTGGAATTTAATCGTAAATGATAAAATTTTAATAATCGTGGTACATAAGTGAATCGCATTATTCATGTAAATAAAGTTTTTTGATCAGTCACGAGGTTAGTTCTAGAATGCAGCTTCATTTTCATGTTGTTCACTTATTTGAGCTGATAAAACAACTCGTTTATGAAAATTGGGGCATGATCAATGCTAAGGAATTTATTCACATAATAACTATAGTAAGCATCTGATGACTTCATTGCTTTTCTAAAAGCATGTTTGGATAAGCTTAAAAAAAGTTTTTCCGCCTAATATGCTTATATATGCTATTTTTTTCTTGTTTCTAAGTTAAAAAAAGTTACTTATTTACTTATAAGTACACTTTTTAAGCTTAGCAAAAAAAATTGTTAGGGACTTTTTATTAACAAAAGCTTCCTAAACTGTGCACGTTATTTATGTTTTACATGTTCGTTGTTGAGATTCTAATTTAGTTATAAGTTGATGTTCTTGATTTGTAACTAAATGATCATCAGAATCACATGGACCTTCTCAGGGCCGGGGGCCGGTTCTGTGATTGTCGGGGCTTGAGGCGAATTTCATAAATTAGGCCCCCCAAAATCAACGTAAATGCAAAATTTAGCGACGTATTATGCAACATATTGCTAACTTAAAACTTAACATTAAAATAACAAACAAAACATGCCTTTGTTGCAATTTCAAAATCCAAAGCTACCATCTTCAACTTTCTCATTGCATAAGCATTCTTAATCGAATTCTGGAGTTTTTGGCCTCCTGATGCAACTGTGTACTGTTGCAATATGTTCTGGAATGACGAAGTTTTCTACAAAAACAGAAACCCACATCAGATAATAAAATTGAGAATTTTTCCTGGTACTATCTAATAAACATAAATTACACGCAATAACCACATCCAAATTTTCTATAACCATTACAATTAAGAAATTACCTGAACCTAATACTATACCTTATATTTTTCTGCTTAAAATTCATCTCCTTGCTTCAGCTTTTCATCAGTTAGTCAATTACAATTACCATCACTCTTCTTCCTCCAAAGAAAAGCCATTTCGGGAGATCCGCTCTATCTCGAACTCTTCACCCGTGACCTCCCTAGTGATAACCCCCTCACCACCTCCTCTGTTAACGCTGAGAAAAATCCCTTGTTTTCTCCATTTTTTCCCCAACAAGACTCCCGAAACACATTCAATGCTCAATAAAACAGACCAAAACAATGTAGTTTCCTTGTATATAAATTATAAATATACTCTCCTAAACTTAGACACAGAAATACGAGTAATAAGAGAGAATTATTAGCATTTTTCAAAATCCCACAAAACAAAAATCTTAACAAATCAAGTATGAGTTGATATGTACGAAAGACTGTACCGGTGGTGTTTTAGTGATAGAAAGTTTCGGGCTACAAAAAATGAGTGGTCGCCGGTCCGTTGGAGTTGGAAGAGTAGCAGCGTCAGCGTGACGTCGTCAAGGTCGAGCAAAGACAAGGAGGAGGTAAGAATGAAAACAGATTTTCCCTTTTCTTCCTTTAAGAATTATAAATAAATAAAAAATGTTTGGGCCAAAAATAGGCCCCTTCCGATTTTGGGCCACAGAACCAGCCCTAGACCTTCTCATTCTAGAAAAGGAGTGGGTTTCCAATTACGAACAAGCTAAAACTACTGCTAAATCTGCTGAATTGAAGTTTAAGCACGAAAAGGCTGCTCATGCATCTAATTTGGCAGATGCTAAGAAGCAGGAAGATAGTCTGAAAAAAGGCTGTTGGAATTGAGAAAGAATTTGCTAAAAATGTATTATTTTGTGAGAAACCCATTTATTTTTATGATGTGTATGGTCCTTGTCATAGTTTCTTATCTGGTGAACTTATTTAGATTGAAAATTCATTTGATGAGATGCGTGCAAAATTGGCCAATGCAAAGGTTGCAGCAGAGACTAAACTAGCTGAGGCACAAAATGTGATGTGGAAAATGCTCATAAGAAGTTCATGGAGGCAGAGGAAAATATAATGGAGAATGTGACTAATGGATGGAAACTAAGTGTGTTTATTATTTTTCCCTTTTAAAGTTCTCTTTTGGAATAATGATGCAATAATGCGCTAAAGCTTATTTCTCATAATTTGTTTTGCTTAGGTGCGGGAAGAGAATCTATCCAAAGAGATGGACTCTATTGAGAAGGGAACATTGTGCAACTCGTAACTTAGCATCTTATCAAGTGGCTTGTCATGGAAGTGGCAGCAAATGAATATTATTCAAGGTATAATGCTATTAATTTTTTTCTGTACGGAGAACTTCATCATCTTGAATAACAATAGCTTTATTCTTCAAGAATGTGTAATTTGAATTAATCCAATTATAATAAAAATTATAATTAGTCATTTCTTATAGCTATAATCATATAATCAAGGCAATTCTTTGTTGGTTATAAGCAAAGCACAAAATGGCATAACCAAGGAAGTTTTCTCTTGCTTTGAAAATTAACAGCTCATATGGTAAGAGAAGGCTTTTTCACATTCATGAAAATATTAAGTTTTGCGGAATCCTAACCATTTGTCAACCGGAGTTGACTTGTGGTACGTTGTTCATGAATTCAAAAGAAAATTTATTTGAGATTAAGTGGAGATTCCCATTTATGTACACATTTAAAATTTCGGTGTACTTATTTTTTTTTTTTGTTCAAATTACTAACTATAAAATGTTTGCTACATGCAGGTTGCGAAAAGCTTGTCATTGTGGCTATATGCTTTATTGGAGGACTAGATTTGTGCTTTGGCCAATATGACACAACTGAGCACAAAGTAGGTGATTTCCCTCCTTTTCGGGCCTGGAAAAGACTACTATATTCAAGGTATATTATTTTTTTCATTTAGACGTGTAAGAGGTAACTATTGAAACTTGGAACTGATAATAAAGTTCGATCAATTGGAATATACGAGATATTTTATGTCAACATTTCGGTAGTTGAACTTCGATTGGTTAATGGATTTGATAACAATACTACATCTGTTTTCAGTTTAGTAATTCTTGGACCATATATTACAAATTTCAATGGTGAACATATCCTAAATAGAGAAATTGTAGCATCGTCCCACACTATACCTACTACGTAAGTAACCAAAAACCAATTATGTTAATCACTATTATTTGATTGAGGCTTGATTTTCTTCTAAATGCGTAGAAGATATGTAGAGCAATCCAGTGTTTATGATATATGTATTAACTCCTTTGAATTTTATAGAAAATCGGAACCAAATTCTTGGGAAAATGTCATGAAAGATGAACTGGATCAAGAGAAATATCCTCGACGAAATGTTCATTCACTCATTGTGCTTTTTGGGGGACAACCCTGCAGGGACATTGCTTGGCACTTCATTCAGCTTTGGAACCATGCAAATGTTGGACTTTGATACTTGTGTCTTAACTCATGAAATTTTTTTTTATCACTAACACATGGTTTTACCGAATTACATGGGAAGAAGCAAAGAAGTAGACATTGATTATAAAAATTCTAAAGTGAATCACAAGGACATCAGCAGGAAAGATTATTTTTCATTAGTCACTACCAGAAGTTCCATTGCTTTTACCTCCCAAATTGAATGGACCAGAAACTTCGGTTGTGGAACATAAACTGAATTTTTTAAACTCAAATGAATGTCATGAAGTTATATTGGTATTTTGAAGGTCTGTCATTTGCTTATGAGGAATTTTAAATGTGATAATTCACTAGCTGGTATGAAACCAAAAGGTTGTGCTGGTGATCATGATTGGGTAAATACTCGAAGTGAAGCAATATTGGAAGCAGAAACATCTGAATTGCAAATTAAGGATTATTGGTGCGGTACACTAGAGCAAGGTTCTAAGTACGTATTGTCCAATGAACTAGCACAAGTTGGTCGATATACTTCATGCCATTGTCAAGTAAGAATTTATCTTTTTTACTGTAATTTATTTGGTGGTAGCACACATTTGTGATCTTGCTTTGATGAAGTTTTTTATAAGTTATCCTTTTGAGTTTTTACCCCGTCAAGCTCGGCTCTAAAGCTGCTTAATCTACAGACATGTTGTACTAATATCTGTATTCAAACTTATGTAAAATTTATTGGGTTCCACAACCTATTTTCCCTACTAAAAATGCATATGGTTTTCTTTTCATGCATGGCAACACGACGTTTTTTAGTGAAGTTAGTTTGTTACTTGGTTTCTGGCCACAATTTGAGAACTAGCAAAAATGGGAATTTTAAAAGAGATCTAAGAGAATTTTGATTCTATTGCGTAGTTCAAAATCCTTTAAAACCTGTTAGTGCTAGTACATTAGATAAGACTTGACAATGTTAAGGAAAAAAGAGAAGTTAATCTTTTCTAATGTACTCTCGTGCCCTTTCATTATACCTGTTCGCTAAAAAGTGCAAGTTGCAAGTGCATGGGTGACGTCCAAATAATAAAGTGAACCTGTTGAGTCTGGATTATCGATCTCTTGAAGAATGTTAACTTTAAATTACACAACTCTAATTAATTTAATTCTAACAATGAAATAAAACACACGATTAAAATTATTATTTTGGATGACAAAGAAAGAGGCTAAACCAAGATTAATACGATGGATAATTCTCTTGAGTGAATTCAATTTGGAAATTAATGACAAAAGAGGAACAGAAAATAGTGTTGCAGACCATTTGAGCTGTTTAGCTCACGTAGATGATGAGCTTCAATTGCAAGAAACCTTTCCTGATAAGCAATTGTTCTCTACAAGCACGATGTTACCTTGGCGTGCAGACATTGTAAACTATTTGGTTATAACATGTTGCTTCCTAATTTGTCTAGGGCACGAAAAAACTAGATAAAGAATGATACGAAATATTATGTATGGGACGATCCATACCCATGGAAGCATTGTGCAGATCAAGTGATTAGAAGGTGTATTCCTGAAAATGAAATTGCTTCTATTATCATCTTTTGTTATTCTTATGCTTGTGGATGACACATTGGATCAAAGAGGATAGCGATAAAAGTGTTAGAATGTGGTTTCTATTGTGCATCTTTATTTCGAGATGCCTATTTCTTCTATAAGTCATGCGAAAATTGTCAAAAAGATGGTAATATATCCCAAAGAAATGAAATGTCACAATCACCCATACTTGTTTGTGAGATTTTTTATGTTTGGGACATTGATTCATGAGACTATTTCATGTATCTTTCGATTTTGTTTATATTTTGCTTGCTATGGATTCTGTTTCGAAATGTGTAGAAGCCAAGGCCACTGAACTGATGATTCTAAAGTTGTTGCAGATTTTATCAAATCTAACATGAATTCCAGGTTTAGGATTCCAAGAGCTCTAATCGGTGATCGAGGCACTCATTTTTGTAATCGAACTGTGGAAGCCCCGCTGAGAAAATATCATGTAACCCACAAGGTGTCAACTGCATATCACCCACAAACTAGTGAACAAATAGAGATGTCAAATTGAGAAATCAAGTCCATCATTGAAAAAAGGTCAACCCAAGCGGAGAAGATTGGAGTTTGCGCATAGATGAGGCTTTATGGGCATACAAGACTGCATTTAAGACAATCATTGGTATGTTATCTTACCGATTAGTGTTCGAGAAACCATGTCAACTTCCAGTGGAGTTAGAACACAAAGCTTATTGGGCCGTCAAGAGCTTCAACATAAAGATGGATGAGAGTGGAGAACACAGAAAGTTGCAACTTCAAGAGTTGGAGGAAATTTGCAATGATGCCTATGAAAGTATAAGAATTTACAAGGAAAAGACGAAGGCTTTCCATGACAAGATGATCTTTAGGAAGGAATTTAAAATTGGTCAAAAAGTCCTATACCATTCCTGGCTTCGTTTATTTCCGAGTAAGTTGCATTCTCATTGGATTGGACCATTTGTTGTTACTAATGTTTTTCCTCATGGTGCGGTTGAAATTCAAAGTTTGGCAACATCAAAAGTTTTCAAAGTGAATGACCATAGACTCAAACCTTTCTATGAAGGCTTCCAAGTGGGGGGCGTGACAATAGTGGACCTTGAGGATCCAATTTATGCTAGCTGAATAAAGAAGGAATAAGTTTAGCCAAAAATAATAAATAAAGGCGTTGCTTGGAAGGAAACCCAAGGGGAGTTTGTTTCTTTACTTTTTTTTTTTTTTTTTACTTTTATTTCTGTTTTCGCATTCATATTTTAGGTCAAAATTATTCTCTTCTTGACATTTCACTTTACATTGGGGACAATGTAAATTTTATGTGTGGGTGAGGGAATTAAGTTGTTTCTAAATTTTGAATTTAGGTCGAGTTTCCATTTCCTAATTAATTTTGGAAAAAAAAAAAAATATATATATATATATATATATATATATATAATTGAGGGAAAAGTTGTGGCTTTAAATGATTTTTAGTTGTGTGTGTGCTATTTGCTAAATTCAATTAGGCTTTGACGAACTCATAACATGATTGACTGAATAATCTTCCAACTTAGAGTAGATTGGTTTAGTTATTTTCTTTGAGGATGGTAGTAGCTAATATTTGTAGACAAAAAATCAGTGAGATTTTGAGCATTTAGATTGACACATCCATATCAGTCTTACTATCTTTCATGAGTGATTTTCTTCCATGGGTTTGCTTCTTCTAGAACTTATTCGGTATCTCCTTATTGGAACCTCAGATCCATCGACAAATAAGCCTTTGCATGAGGGATATCCAACGCGCCAATCAATAGAAAGCGTTAGCGGGCTATAACTTGAGTTGGACGAGCACACACCATGAAATTTCTATATCAAAGAAAGGTCAAACTGTTGGAATAATGATTTCCATTTCTAATCATATGCCCACGGGGAGGTGAAACTTCATGTTGTTGAGGGGATTGAACTAGCAGTAGGGGAGAAGAATGGTTGACACGTTAACTGCCTTCGATACTAGAAAAATAACCTAAGCAGTCGCGTTGATTCTCTTTGAGGCCATATTGACATGTGCATGCACGAACATGATTAAGGCTATCCTTGTTGAATAAGCTAGCCAAATATCCTACATTGCAATTAATTTGACCCTTTAGTGAGTCATTTTGAACATTAATACGTTTTCTTTTGTAAACCCACGTTACAAGCTTTAAACTCAAGAAAACAATATCTTTGCCTAAGCTGTAGAGCTAGTGGAGTATTGTTCATCGTTTTGATACATATGGGTGTGCAAAAGAAATAAGTGTGGGTGTATGAATTTATGGTAGGATTATGATTGGTGGAATGGAATATGATTTCAATTTCAATTCTTAAGTTCCATTACTAGTGCAATGTTTCTGTGCATTAACAAAAAATAGAACCCGAAAAAAGAAAAGAAAAGAAGTGACAGAGAAAAAGGGTTTTAAATGTTACAAATTATCCTATGTTTGTGATTCCTCCTAACATCACAAGAAAGAGTTTGGTTTGTGTGAAATAGATGCAAAGAAATTGTTGAGTGGAGGCGCTATATATATATATATATATATATATATATATATATATACACATATACATACTAGTTTTCGGTCATACAATGCATGACTTGACTTTTATTGAAGGTAATATTAGTGTGTTAAGTATTAAGAATTCAAGAGAAAGATGTGAGTTGAATTAGCTTTTAAGAAGCGAAGAGAGTATTTAAATAGTGGGTAAGGAAGTCGAAAAAAAATAATGAAGACAGAAGTGAAGAAAACAATATTTGAGCACAACAATAAAACTTTCCAGAAAAGTGATGGAAACTGACACAATTACCTCTTCAGAATAAAAATATCAACTTTCAGGAGAGTTCAATATCATATTTGAACAAGAATTACTTTAATCTTGACATTACTGTTATTTAATGCATTGAATGCACGTTCTATATTTAAAAAAATAAATTATTAAATGGGGAGGAAATATTTCTAAGAAATTTAAAAAAAAAAAAAAAAATAGGACTCCATGATGCTACTTAAATTGATGATTTCGAAGTTGTTTGTTGCCGAAAAAGAAGAAAATGATTTCTTTTACTTTGAATAATTTAATACAAGTAAATTTGTAAAATGGTGTTAAAGTGAAAGTTATCTTGTTGAGTCAATTTTAATTTTCAAGACAAGTGTTGTTTAATTTAATATTGTGTCTGTCAATGTTACTAACCACTTGACCGCTATTTTATTATCAAATTTTGACTAAAAATAGTAAAACCTCAATAATCATACCAAAATAAAATATGGAATTATGGAATAAACGAAATATTGTCGTAAAAAGAAGAAAATGACTTAAATTGACGATTTGGAATGGAAAACATCGGATTTTGGCCTCAAAAAGGCTCGCACCAACGAAGCTCGGTGGCCACGATGTGCGCACTGAATAGAGGTTTCCGAATTGGAAACATGAGCGCGATTCTGAAAATCATAGTCAAAGTTATGGTCGAAATACTAAGAAATGATCAAAATTGCACAAAAAGATGACTTTGGAGACCGAAGTGCAGAAGTTTCAAAAGTTAAAGACCTAGGATTGCAATTTTTAAGAATAAAATTGATAGAAAAGTCAAATTATGAGGACTAAAAAGTACAAGATGAAAGTTGAAGGACTTGTCGAGCAATTATCTCGAAAACTTAGCTGCATGAAATGAAAAAAAAAAAAAAAAGACCGTGTCTTCGTGTGCATGGAGCTTTTGCTCCGTGTGTATGGAGCAAATTTTTTTTTCTTTCGCACAGCTTCGTGTGCATGGAGCAAATTTTATTTATTTATTTTTTTTTTTTTCACACAAAGCTCTATGTGCATAGAGTAAGATTTTTTTCCCATGCACACAATTTTATTTCTTTTAATATCGTTGATTTGATAATTAAATCATAATTATAATTAAATAATAATGTAATGAATGAAAATGGAAATAATTAGTTTTTCAGCAGCGACAAAACAAAAAACAAAAAATCAAATACGGTGCCCAGTTTATCAATTAGTGGCTCATACCGGATATCAGTATACTAAGCCCAAATACGGTAAGTGGTAAGGCAAATACGGTAAATGCATGGATAAAATCCGGTATTGTGGAATGGTTATGAAATCCGGTATTGAGCCATAAATGTTTTTTTCTAACTTTTTATTACATATCCCTCTTCTATTAAACCTCTTCTAATTTTTTCTATTTTTAGATTAGATTAGTCATCA
This sequence comes from Osmanthus fragrans, assembly GCA_019395295.1. NCBI lineage: Eukaryota > Viridiplantae > Streptophyta > Magnoliopsida > Lamiales > Oleaceae > Osmanthus > Osmanthus fragrans. Next base: position 23,743,838 of record CM033345.1, on the reverse strand, counting down.
TCAAACAAACATTCTCCTATTTACTTGCAAACAAACATTCACCTAACTTAACACCCAACTTAACATTATTTATCCCTCCTTTTGTTTTTTATTATCCAACTTAACACCTACACAGGTCGTCATACTTGACTTCCTTCTCACACAAATTGTGGCAACGGTTGGATAATTAATATCGTTGATTTGATAATTAAATAATAATGTAATGAATGAAAATGGAAATGGAAATAAATAGTTCTTTAGCAGCGACAAAAAAAAAAAAAAAAAAAAAAAAAAAAAACCAAATAAGTACGCAGTTTATCAATTAGTGGCTCATATCGGATATCAATATACTAAGCCCAAATACGGTAAGTGCATGGATAAAATCCGGTACGAACTTCAACTTACCGTATATGGCTCTTACTGAATCTCATCACTTACCGTATATTGTGGAATGGTTATGAAATCCGGTATTGAGACATAAATTTATTTATTTTTCCTAACTTTCTATTACATATCCCTCTTCTATTAAACCTCTTCTAATTTTTTCCATTTTTAGATTAGATTATTCATCATCAAACAAACATTCTTCGTTTTACTTGCAAACAAACATTCGCCTAATACAAAATAGAATTTCTTTGAATTCTTTATATTGTGTTCATCTTATAAAATTTCGAGAAAATCTACACATTGTTAAAATCTTTAATAAGTGTAAAGGGGAAAAACAAATTAGTCAACAAAGATCGCTAAGACTTTTACCATTAAACCCCCAACTCGAATAATGTAATATGATAGCATTGAAATTAAATAAAATGGGAAAGGAAAATACGTCCTGAATAAACAGTACTTGTGGGATAAAATCTTTAATAAGTGTAAAGGGGAAAGAAATTAGTCAACAAAGATGGCTATGACTTTTACCATTAAACCCTCAACTTGAAGAATGTAATATGATAGTATTGAAATTAATAAAAGAAAACAGGGATAAAATGGAAAAGGAAAATACGTCCTGAATGAACAGTACTTGTGGGATTACCTATTTTATAGTCAATGAGATTTGAGCTTGAGTTAATTCAATTTTTGCTCCACTAGTTTCTAGGACTTTTGTGTTACACATCCAAATATTTTTCACCTTGACCCTAAGCCACGTTACAACTCTTAAAAAGACCTTATGATTCATGATATGCATATGATCTAAGTGGTTGAGAATGAGAAGATATGCAAGCATATGGTAGATCATTTTCATTGGAATGAATTTGAGCGAAACACTTACCTTTTAAACACATGAGGGTTGCGTGCTTATATCTTAGGAGGGTCTACGTGTTTGGTTCACTCCATCTTCATATGAAAAGTGTTTGCTAATTGATTATAAGTTGTGTGAGAATGTTTGTTCATGATATGTTATGTGTTTTGAAGAGTTTGATTGTTCTATGTGATGATATTGCAATCTTAATATCATTGTAAAAGTAAATTTGAGTTTTAATCGATAACGAGTAAAAGCTAAGTGTGGGGAAATTTGATAAGAACGTAAATTGTTATGTTTTTCATCCATTAATGCTTGCATTTTTATGATTAATTGGCGCCTAATTGTACTTAGTATCCTTATATTTTGATTTAGATTGCACATGGATGGAAATTGTAGAATTGAGAAGAAAATGGCGAAAAATGACCAAAATTGAAGAAACTGAAAGTTCAGGGACCAAGTTACAAATAATCCATATATGAGACAGACGATGGAATGAAGATTCAAGAGTGTTAGGGAGCAATCGGATGAGGAAAGAAGTCAAAGAGATGAAATATAGTCGAAAAATTATCATATATCAACTTTCAGGCAAAAAATTATGCTCCATATTTTTAATCTCTGCTTGAGACCCATTTTTGGTATAGTAAATGTCTGAATTGGAAAAAAATCTATTCTCTAACAAAATTGTAGCTCTTTGTGTTATGTTTGTAATGCACTTTGAATTGTCTCAATAGGACATCAGTAGAGAAAGTTATTGTTAAAAATATTGAAAGCTGTTCGATGGAGAAAAATGCATGAACCGCCGTACAACACAAAATCCATGTGGTCGCATAGCCTACTTCAGAGAATTCATAGGCTGAAAATGCTTGAATCATGCAATCGCAAGACCAATAACCATGCGGTCGCATAGAAGAATTTCGGTGCGCGAAGTCTGGTTTCCTAATTCAAATCAAACTCTTAGGGCATGCTTGATAGGGGTCCAATTCCATGGAAAATGGAAAACCAATTCCATTTCCAACCAAATGTCATGTTTGATAGTAATTATTTTTCCTAGAATTGGTTTTCTTGGAGTGGCCTCACGTGATCCCTTTTCCAGCAATTCAAGAAATTCCAATTCCCACCTTTTTGGTGGGAACTTCTTTTCCAAGTTTTTTTTTTTTTTTTTTTTTTTTTTTTGCAATAGAAACAAATTCTATCCCCATTTGTAAAAAAATATATCTTTTTAATTGACAATTTTCATAAAAAATAAAGTCAAACGAAAAAAAAAATTACAATTTTTTTGGCAATCCAAAAAAATTCTATCATCAATTGTAAGAAATTTTATCCTTTTAATTGACAATTTTCATAAAAAACGAACCAGGTGAAAAATTATATCAATCAAGTATAATTACTAACAATTCTCATTAAAATAAATTTTAGGCAATTCAATTTCTTGCAATTTTTTTCCACCTAAATTTCACATTTGCAATCAAAAGGACCCTTATGGAAACAAAACTCTTTCACGTTATATAAACCCTATATCGTCCCAGAATGGGGACAGACGCCTACATACATATTTTCCTCTATTTGTGCTCTAGGATTCATGATGTATAACTAATTCTTTGTACTTGATCGAAGGAAACAGAAGCCATGTAATCATTATAATTGTGAGATTCATCTGGTTTTCATTGTTTCATTCATATTTTCAGTATTGAACGTTCTTCTACGCATAATTTTATGATTTTTAGGTTTGATTGCTAAAAAAGTCTATTAATTTATCATGCGTTACAATCTATAACGAAGTTAAATATCAAATCCGTAGTTGTTTGATCCCTTTAACTTGTGAAGCAACTAGGATTTGATGATTTGTTGCGTCAGGAATTATTGAATCTCAGGAAGAATGTTTGACTAGGTTAAATGCAACCACTTGTGCTTGTGTTATCTAGTACATCAATTTCTCTAATGCGTAAAGTTGTTATTAAATTAAATCTTAGCGCTTGTCTAGGGTTGTTTAATAATTATGGTTAATTAGAGTGCTTATTTTTCTAGCTAAGGAAGAATGTTTGACTGGGTTAAATGTAACCGCTTGTGCTTGTGTTATCTAGTACATCAATTTCTCTAATGCGTAAAGTTGTTATTAAATTAAATCTTAGCGCTTGTCTAGGGTTGTTTAATAATTATGGTTAATTAGAGTGCTTATTTTTCTAACTAACTACACTTAAGGAGAAATATGAAATTATTTCCAACAATGAATGCTAAAAATATGAATTGGTAATTATACGTGGGTCAATGACCAGTTGTAAATCTCCAACGGTTGATCAAGGTTCGTTCTAGTTATTTCATTTAATTCGTTAATTTGCAATGCCATTAATTGTTTTCTTAAAATTGATTGTGTTATAACCAAAACACCCCATTCTCGTTAATATAGTATAAAAAGTAGATTAAATATTCTTCGTGGGATCAACCCTTACTTCCACTACTACATTAGTTTTGATGAGTCTAGGTTTTAATTTGGGGTGACAATGATAGCACTTCCCAATCACCCCTTTTGTTAAATCCCAGTAGGGATAGATAATGGAGTAATCGTGTTCTCTTTTTCGCTGTTTTGATTTTGGAAGGAAGAAGATGGTGGCTGTTGTTGTAACTTATGTTAGACAAAAAACGAGTACTGCAATATGTTCTAGTATAACTTTTGCTTGAGATGTTGCAACCAATTTTCTGAATCATCTGAAAACATATTTCTAATGTTAATGAATATACCAATATCATTTTAGGTCAAATAACTCTTTATTTTATATATATGATTTAATGAGCACCGATGCTTATCTTATAATAAGCACTGATAATGTGTCATATTAATTTATTGGTGGATAAAAATTTTGTGAGTTCTAGCATTTGAATTAAATTTGTTATCAACCAATGAATTAGTATGACATATCATCGGTGCTTAGGAAAAAGATGAGCACTCGTGTTTATTAGATCATTTTTCTATATGTGTGTGTGTGTTGAGTAGAGAAAATGAGTTGTTTCAATCTTCCCAACCGACTTCTTGGTACTGGAGATGGAAGATGCCCAGTACGACAGAGCACTACCACTGATTCTAGTGAGACGATTCATGGGGACTGCATGAACAAAGATAAATGTACATAATGGGACACTAACCATGACCTTTAAGGATGAGATAATACAATTCAAGTTATTTGAATCCTTGAAGGTCTTAGACAATGATCAAGAGTTCCGCTATTGTCATAATGGACCAGCTAGTCTAAGAAGCCTCGATGAGAAAGAGGCCTTTAGACACTGCCATGATCGAAGGCATTCTTGAGGATGATGATCTTGCCTACATGAGGCCAAAGCCTTTCTAGACGTATACAAGCCCTACCACTGTAAGTATGAAGTTCCATTTTAGTCCCTTCCTTTATCTACTAAGAAGGTTGTTCATTCTATTGTTGAAGCACTACGGGATGAGTTAAAGCAATTGTCGTAACACCTTAAATATTACTTCTTGGGAGAAGGTGACACATTGCCAGTAATCATTGTTTCAAACTTGAACAATGAGGAAGAGGACAAGCTACTATAAGTTCTAAGGGAGTACAAATTCGCTCTAGGATGGACAATTGCAGTTATCAAATGTATCAACCCCACGAAATGCATACAAAGGATTTTCTTGGTGGTGGACTCAATGTCTACCGGAGATGCACAACAAGGACCAGTTAAGTTATGATGGAAGTGGTGAAGATGAGGTCTTGAAGCTGCTAGATGTAGGCATCATATATCCTATTTTTAACAATCAATGGGTAAGCTAAGTACATGTGGTCCCAAAGAAGTTAGGAATCACCGTGGTGAATAATGAGAGCAATGAGTTGGTACCCCCAACAAGTGTAAAATGGATGGAGAATTTGCCTAGACTACTAGAAGCTCATGTTAACACGAGGAAGGATCACTTTCCTTTGTCATTCATTGACCAAATGCTAGAAAGACTTGATGTCCACAGTCGCTACTGCTTCTTGGATGTGTACATCGGATACAACCAAAATATATTTCACTGAGGATTAAAAAAATACCACCATCACTTGTCTTTTCAGTACATTTACCTATTGGAGGATGACATTCGAACTGTTCAATGTCCTTGCTACATTCAACGTTGTATGATATCTATCTTTTCAAATATGGTATAGGAGATTATCGAGTTATTTATGGATGAGTTTTTAGTATTTGGTAATTCATTTGATACCCTTCACAATCTCTCTCTCTCTAATGTTGAAAAGACATCAGGATGCAGCTTGGTACTCAATTGGAAAAGGTGTCACTTCATTGTTCATAAATCACCAAATCTGAACCATATCAAACGAGAAGAGGTTGTAAATTGAAATAAATATTATATCAAGATAAATATATACTTCGCACATAAGTATCTCCCCTTATCTTTTCTTTAAAGACTCCTTGGAATCAAGAACTTTTCCTTGATCTTCAAAATCTTCCTTCCTTTCTTTTATTTTCTTTATATAACTTTGAGAGAATTTTGAGAGAAAAGGATAAGAAATCTGAAAACTTTAACGAAATGGTAGGAAAATTCGGATTGTGTATAGGGATCTCCTTAAAAATGATTAAAAAGTTACATTTTGGCCTTAATTGGTGCAAATGAAGAGTTTCCAACTGCCCACTATTGAATACTCCCATTAACCTCTATATTCATTTCATTTTAAACCAAATAAAAACCATACTTTTTACGTTTAATTTCTGCTGGAACCCGACCTCTCATCTTTGCAAAAATAATTCTGCTAAATAGTTCATTAGTCGCGTAAATCTCAATAGCAGAAAATACCGTAAAATTAAATTTTCGTGATTGAAAAATTACGAAACTCATACCATTGGATTCCTTATATTTTTATCGTTCATTCTGCATGTCTATATATTCGAAATCTCAACTTCACTCGAATTGTCTTAGACTATATTAAAAATCCCAAACAGGCCTTAAAAGTATAGAATAACTTCTAATGCTTACTCTTATTATTAGAAATATCATTCTTTTAAACTAAACTTTATTATTTATACTTCAAAACTCATGAACTTGTGACATGACAATTTTACTCTTCTAGCCTAAATCATCATGATCTATCCAAAAACTTTCGTAAGTCTCTATACGATTAAAAATACTTAAAATCCTTCATATGATGATCATAAAAATTCTATTTTCTCTAAAAATGAATATTGTGGGAGGATTAACAATAAAAATTACGATGGGAAAGCACGTTTGTCAGTCGTGGAGAGATTTCTTTTTTTCTAAAGTTTTGGGAATGATCTTCATGGGTCAAAAGCTTTTACTCAAGAGGAATCTTCGCGAGTTAGCTTCTCCAATCAACTCCGCTACAAAAGATTATCATCATCCAAACTCCATCTACAAAGCTCTTTGTGAGGTTTGGTGTCCACAACACTTTTGTGATTGTCGGTGGTGAAATTGGTATTTCTCTATGAGACATACGCGATATTAGCAGACTTTCAATCATGGGTCATTATTATAAAGTAGTCAAAAAGTCTTTCAGAGTTGGAAGATCACCTTCCCAAGTATTGTTTGTACCTCTTCAATATTTTCGCATTGATTTCTAATGCAACTGAATTAGATTACGTTAGCTGTGAAAATTGGATTAATTTTTGGTTTCATGAGAATCGTTGTGCCCAAAATTCTCAACAAAACAAAAATTATAAGAATGTAATGAATCTAAATCCTTTCAAGATGCATCATCAAAAAGCATCAAAGGAAATATGGAGGTCCGTGATTGTAGACAAGCCGAGAAATATTTCTCATAGGGATCAGAGTCATTGGTGCGATTTGTCAATATCTTCGTCTATAGAAGAAGAAGAATTAGAAATGGCAATTTATCTCTCCCTGTAGCTTTGTCGTTTTGTTCTTCCATCTGGAGACGAATGTATAAGAGTTGAAACTTTTAAAACATCTTTTAAGATGACAGATGGGCACACTTACAACCTAGTTCTTAATATATTAGCAAGCATTTATAAATGACGTACATGAACGTCGAACCACCAGTCAGGTGAGGACCTTGTCTCGATTTCACGTTCATTTTCTGGACACTTTCTTTATGCTTAGGCTACAATTTATGCTCATGTGGACAAGAGTTATTCTCGTCATATAATCCAAAGATATGCTAGCACTTTGAGTGCTATCCAATCTTAGGAGAAAAATGTCATTCATTGTCTCGACCTTAACCGTGGAACGATGGATGTTAATAACTTTTGCTGGAATCCATTTTCCTCATCGTCTCATCACGATGTACGAGTGGATGACCAACCAAGGTCTACAGATACCTCAGAATTTATGATGAGTATTTGATCTAGATATGGTTCTTATCACCAAAAAACTCCTCTTTTGAGGCATATAATCCTCACAAGTTTGCGAGACAACATGGCTTAAGACAGAAATTTCCTGGTTCACCAAGAAAGTTGGATATTGCTTCTAATGCAGGCGACATGTATTGCGTTTGGATATCTTTGATTCGAACGATAAGTAGATCTATATCACATTCCTTAGTAGATGAAGGATACATATCAAAATGTTGATACAGAGTCCAAGGTTGGTGGAAAAACCAAGTGTTGCCAATCATGACCAATGTCCAATTGCAGGTTTAATCTTCTAGTGAAAGACGTGGCTTTGCTCTTGATCTGGCTTTGAGGCAAACGAACAGGGTCATAGCTAAAGGGCCAAACCCTTCGAATATCATTCCTGAAGAGACTTCTAGAAAAAGAGAACCAAACCTTCAAAATGAAAGAAGTATTAAGAAAATTAAAATTATAGTTCCTCCAACAAAGTTTGATTCCACCTTCGAGCTTGTTGATAAGATACCTGAAGCAGTCTTGATTTTTTTTTTTAGATCATCCTTCATACTTTTTTGGTAGATTTTTCAAGTGTTCCTAAATGATTGAATTTCTCCTTGAATCTAAACCTTTTGCAAGATCGGACTGGCAAGAATGATGAGAAAATCGATGTACTTCAAGGAATAGATGATACTCATAATTTTCACGGACCTCCTTGCAAATACTTGAGAACCATTAATGGAGGTATTTCAATGCTTAATGTGGATGATTTCAATAATGAAGATGAAGTGAGCTCCAAGACTGTGAGAGCTAACATTTTAGAGATCAATCAAGAAGTTTCAATTGTTCCATCTATATGGGTTTTAGTTAATGTCCCTCCTTTAGAGACATACAATCATCCATCGACCAGAAAATGAAAACTCATGGAGATAGTTTTCTGTAAGTGCTCAATGGCGAGTGATCTTGATAGAGTCAAAACGTTCTGATTTTCTTTAGAACCATATTGTATGAACTTTGATTTGCTATCATCTTCTTTTCTTTCCTTTTTTTATGATGAACTTTTTTTCTTCGTGTTTCTTTTTTTTAATTGCAGAAAATGATAAACAAATTTAATGAATTTATTTGTTGTGACTGAACTTGAATTTATAATTTATTCAAGCTGCCTACATGCTTAAAAAGTATCAAGTCGAACGTAGTTCCTTACAAGAACACAATTATTTTTTTATTTGGGCCTTTCACACGTTATCCTCTTGCAAGCTAGGAGTACTACATTTTATTACAATCAAAGTTTTACAAAATAAATAACTTCAGGCATAAAAACATTTTAGGAATTTTCCACTGATAGGTCTGATTTGCAGTCCATCTTTGTCGACGATCTTGTATGCTCCATTAATGAATGCATGAGTAACAAGAAATGGACCATCTCATTTATGTTCTATTTCTACCTCCTGTTTTTCTTGTGATTACGATTGACCCGTGTATGGAAAGTATTAGATCTCTAACTTGAAATGATCTTGGTCGCACCTTTTTGTTGAGGGAATTTACCATCCAAGCTTGGCAGCATTCCAGGTGCATTTGCTCCTCTAATCTCTTTTCATACAAAGATTCTAGCTCTTCCAATCGAAGATGAGCATTTTTCTATTGTCAAACCTTCGTGGATGACAATTCAAAGTGACAAGATATGACACTCCGAAGGAAGTACAACTTCCACTCCGTACACTAAGGCATAAGGAGTAGCTTATATTGTAATCATATAAGTAGTTCAATAAGTCCATAAGACTTCACTGATCTTTTCATGTCAATCTATTTTTGATTTGAAAATAATTTTTTTTAACAGACTGCACATTATTTTGTTGAATAGCTCTGCTAACCCATTAGTTGCCTCATTGTACAGGGATGAGTAGTATTGTTTGAATCTAAACTTTACACATAAATCGTTTATGTGGCTATTGCAGATGGATTTTTCATTATCAGTGATAATATGTCGAATGATACCTTATCAATAAATTATCTGAATATGAATAAAATTTGCAACATTTTTTTTCTTTGCGGTGGCTTCAGCTCATGTAGAGAAGTAATCAGTCCCGATGAAGATATATAAATGCTAAAAACTTTGAAGTTATATGTCCAATTACATCAAGACCGTATGCATTAAATGGCCAAGAAGCTACTATTGGATGTAACGGTTCCGAAGGTTGGTAGATGAAATTTACATGAACTTGGCAAGCCTCATACTTTTTGCATAATCTATGGAGCCTTGTACTATAGTTGGCCAATAGTATCAAATCTTTTCTATTCGAAAATAGAGTTTGGGAGCATCACAAATTCCAGAGTGGGGTTCTTCCACGATATGTTGCTTTATCATTACTTAAGAATCGCAAGAAAACTCTTTTATAAAAGATAAAAGCGAGACGCACGCCTCTTTATTTCAGTTTTTTGTTGCGGATTATCTGGTAACATTTGATGTTAAAGGAAATTGATTATTGGTTGTCTTCAATCTTCTCTCTCCTCATCATTGATTACATTGACACTATTGCTTTCTGTCCAGACATCTTTGAGCAATTGACATGGGGTAGGAAAAATCTTCATCCAATCTAGCTAAAATAGTAGTCAAATTTGCTGAGGAATCAATTTTCCTATTTTAATTCTAGGCACAAATTTGATTTTTACCGAATCAAATCATTTCATAAGCATTAATTTGTATTCATGATATGGCTTCAAATCTAAAATTAGCTTATGCATTATATATTTTAATGGATCAATCTTTGAAACAAAATTGATTGAGTGTGATAGCATATAATGTTTCAACTTCTTAGCCACGAAAATTAATGCAAGACATATTTTTTCAATAAGCAAATACTTCATCTCATCACGTACTAGTGTCTGGCTCAAGTAATAGAGTGTATTTTTCTTTTCCTTCGTCATTGATTTCTACAAGAAGTGTTCCTACAGAATATATTTGTGCTACAACATAAAGAGTTAGTGGTTTGTGGCTTCCCAAGGACTGGAGCTATAAGTACTTGCGAATGAGACAAATAATGTTTAATGCTTTGGGAAGAATTTCGACAAGCGTCATGTCACTCAAATAGTATATCTTTTTTACAAATTTGTTGAATGGGGTGAGACAAATAATGTTTAATGCTTTGAAAAGCATTTCAACAAGCATCATGCCACTCAAATAGTATATTTTTTTACCAATTTATTGAATGGATGACAATGTTCGGTAAGGTGAGAGATAAATCTTCGAATATATGCAAGTTTTCCTTGAAGACTTTTCAACTCATGTATATTTCTTGGCTCTGACATGTTGATTATGATGTCGATTTTTTACTAATCTATTTCGAAACCCCGATGTCGAACAATGAATCCAAAAAATTTCTCAGAGGTGACACTAAATGTACACTTTAGTGGATTCATCTTTAGTTGAGGTCGTCGGAGTCTTTTGAAAACATCACGTAAGTCTTGTAAACAATCATCACGTTTCTTTATTTTAACAACAAAATTATCTACATAGTATTTCGCATTCTTATGCATCATGTCTCGGAGATCTTTTGCATCGTCCGCTGATAAGTTGTCCCCGTACTTTTAATCCAAAAGATATAATTTTGTAACAATATATACCTTTAGGAGTATGGAATGAAGTAAGTTCCTCATCTCTTGGATTCATCCATATTTGGTTGTATCTGGAAAACAATCCATAAAGGATAAGACTTCATATCCAGCTTTGTTATTGGAAATGAAAAATCATCTTTTGGACATGCTTGGCTTAGATCTCGAGAGTCAACGAAGACTTGTAGTTGTCCATTCTTTTTTTGACGGGAACAATGTTCACTATCCGAGTTGGGTACTTACTTCCCGTATGAATCCTAAGTTTGTTGACTTAAACTTCAATTTGAATAATCGGTTCTCGGAAGAATCTTCTTTAAGGTTGCTTAATCAAACGAACTCCATGTCTTACTACAAGATGATGTACTGCAACATTAGGATCTAACTCTTGCATTTCTTTGTAAGACCATGCAAATATGTCTTTGTATTTCTGAAGCAAATGGATGTACTCAAGTTCCTCCTTTTGACTAAGAAAAGCACTTACAAACACTAGTCTGGGGTCTTCTTTGGTCCCCAAGTTCAATTGTTTCAAGTTATCTACATTAGCCTGTCCCCCTTCTTCAAATATAGATGGAGTTAGTTTGGGTTCATTTGTCATGGCAGAGTTTTCAGACTCAGATTTTGAGTTAGAATCTTCTTCAAAAGCAATGTGATTAACAAATGCTTCTTCTTTATCTTCATCATTCTTTAGGGATGGGTAAATTCTTTGATTTTTCAACTTTTTCTTGATTTTTGATGCTTCAGTCCGTACAAAGAGGGATAATGCTAGTAGATGGACGGCTTACCGACCTATGAGCCCGTGCACTGTGTTCCACAAGCTTATCACAAAGTTGTTGAACTCCAAATTGAGCTTTTTATTGCCTCGTATTATTTCCCCTCAGCATAGTGGTTTTGTCCCTGGTCGTCTTATTGTGGATAATGTATTGTTGACTCATAACCTTCTACACACATTGGATCATAGAGTGCATGGAATGAATACTATGCTGAAGATTGATATGGCTAAAGCATATGATGGTATGGATTAGAGATTCATTTACTCTATTTTGGAGGCGTTTGGTTTTGACCAGTTATGGATTGACAGGATCAAATGGTATATATCAAAGTGTCATTTTTTCTGTACTTATGAATGGTCGGCCATGTGGTTTCTTCCCATCTTCACGCGGTCTCAGATAGGGAGACCATATATCCCCCTCCTTATTTATTATTACTGCGGATTACTTTCCTCGATTGTTTACTCAAAGGTTTCATGTATACCCTAGTATGCAGTATTTGCATGTAAGTCTTAATCTTGTTTCTCATCTTGCTTTTGCCGATGATATAATTATATTTGTCAATGGTCAGAAGAAGTCTATCAGAAAGGTCATTGACTGTTTGGAGCACTACGAATATGTCTCTGGCCAATTGGTGAATGAAGACAAGAGTGGCCTTATACTGCCTAGGCGGGCATCAAAAATTCAAATACGGAGGCTAGTGATTTTGACTGGGTTTTCTCATCAGCGGTAGTTGTTCACTTACCTAGGTGTCTCTTTACTTAAGGGGGCTAAGATGAGCATTCTTATTTACGACCTCATTATGAAGATCAAGAGTAAGATTTCTGGATGAGCTTCAATACTTCTTTCTACTAGTAGTAGGATCACTTTGCTGAGGCCAGTTCTCTCCTCTTACCAATATACCTTTTTCAAATTCTACGACCTCTCAAGGTCATGCCGAAAAAGTTGGAGAGTATATTTGCGAGATTCTTATGGGACTTTAAAGATCATGCTCAACGCTTATATTGGCGGAGCTAAAAGGAGATTTGCCTTTCTACTGATGAGGGTGGATTAGGCTTCAGAAGACTACATGATAAGGTGGACACATTCTCCTTAAAGCTTTGGTGGTTGTTCAGATCTCAGAGTTCTCTTTGGGCTTAGTTTTTACTAGGAAAATACTGTAGAGGGACACATCTGTCACTTACAGTTGTCCGTAATTCAGCCTCTCCTATATGGAAAAGATTTGGACAACGTGCCAAGCCATACATTGCGTGACAACTTGAGGCAGGTCATATTTTCTTTTGGCATGATTGTTGGATGGGTGACACTACTCTGGCGTCCATCTTCCCACACATGCAACATACATCTAAGAGAGGGTAAGATTTTTTCGAGGTGACTGGATGGAACTTTTAATGATTACTACATGCTCTTCCACCAGTTATGGCAGAGCATATTGTGGACATGCTGCTATGTGTTGACACCCCAGATCGAATTTGTTGGACGTCTACATCGGATGGTAGATTTACCACCAAGTCAGCATATAGTTGATCTGTTCTAGCAGACCAGTGCAGGATTCATTTCGCCTACTTTGGAACCCTATCAAACCTACCGAAGTCTCGTTCTTCTGTTGGAGATTATGGCTGGATTTGATTCCAATGGATGTTATTATTCAGAGGAGGATTGACAGTCAGTTGGCTTCTCAATGTCAGTGCTGTTCTGATATTGAACCATCACTTATATATTTACTGGTAGTGATATATCAGAGCAACTTTGGCAGTATTTTAGGGGGTTTATTGCAAATTACCATGTTTGTAGGTGAGAGCGTCAGACAAAGTTTTCTAAGATGGCGATATTCAGGACAATTTACTTGGATTGGGTACATTCGCATCATTATCCCTCTACTGATTTTCTGGTTTCTATGGACCGAGAGGAATGATGTGAAGCATAAAGATATCTGCATGAGACCAAGACGAATCATTTGGAGGGTATATTGTATGATCTCATTCCTTTACATTGGAAGATTATTTCGACTACTACATTAGCGTAATGACTTGCAGCTTGTTCCACTTTTTGAGATTATTATGACCCTCGTTCCATCTCCTCCCCCTATTATGGTCTGGTGGCACACTCCATCAGTACTGATATGTCAAGATCAATACTGATGGATGTGTCAAGGATGGCTTTACGAACGGATGAGGCATATCAGGGACTACACAAGGAAATGTATTATGGCATTGAGCATCATATGGACAGTGCAAGATACTGGAAGCAGAGCTCAGGGCTATTCTCGATGGAATACTATTGGCTAGAGGTCTTAGTTTTTTAGATATTGGGGTTAATGCAGATTCTAGTATAACCATTCATTGCATCATCAAAGGTGGAGGTCCATGGGCTATCCAGGGTATACTCAGAAAGATTGCAAACATCATCTCCTTTGATAGAGTCACATATTCGCACATCTACAGAGAGGAGAACCAAGTTGCAGATGCTCTTGCCGTAGAGGACTGGGATCATCGGCAATACCAGATATATGGACTAACTGACATACCACGACATATTATGGCACTCATATAAATAGATAGACATGGTCTACTCAGCATTAGATTATGAATTGCAGTCTTATTTATTTTCATTTTGTTTTTGTTTTTGTCTTTAATTGCATCAAATCTTTTTGTAAGTGAAGTAGTACTTTCTCTTTTACTACTATATTTTTGCTCTTTAGCACTTACTTTTATTGTAAGGGAAGTAGTCTTCTTCATTTACTGTTTTCATTATTTTCTCTTGTAACCACGATATTCCTCTGCCACAAGTGAGTGCAAATTAATAAAAATTCGGAGGTACCACCCTCATTGAACAAAAAAATTAAAAAACACATCTTGCTTTTGTTGACGTTCTCGAACTTTTGAATCTTTAGATTTGGAAGATCCTGCATTTTCTGGATTCCCTTCAACCAACAAATTTTGCAACTCTGGCATATGCATGAGTTTATCAATCTGTACATAAAGACAGTGACTTTATTAATTTTTCAATGGCGAAAACTATTTACTGGATCGGTGATCTGATCTCGATGTTGCTTCCGTAATTATCACTAGCTCGAGTAATTCTTCAGATGAAGTATAGTCTCCTCATCTTTGCAGAGAAGTGACATGAGAGGATCCAAACACGGCTCTGCCACTGGAGATGAAATCAGAACGAGAGTTTTTCATCGAACTCTTGGTCTTTTTTGTCAAAAGATGAAATGATAAGAAGGTCCCACTGGGAGTGCTAAGAAATTTTATGAAAAATTCGTGTATTAAAATAGAGAAATTGTTACAAATTGTATTTTTGAAAAAATATAAGTGGATATTAATCTTCTCGTAACTTTAGAATTGCAAAATTCTCTTATTAATAATCTGAATGTTTGAAGATGAGGGGTCACATGACTTGAATCCTGAATTTCGAGATTTGTTGAGAACTTGACTTGTTTTACACTTGAATTTTGGGGGCTTAGATCTGTACTTTGGGACTTGGACTTAAATTTGATTTAATTTAATTTGAATATGACTTTGATCTTCATGAACTTGGCTTAGACTTGCTTAATTTGAAGACGACTTTAATCTTCTTGGTATTTTCTGGACTTAGGCTTGAGAGAGTATATTCTCTTCCTCCGACTTTGGAGTTTCTTCAACACTTCATAATTTTCTCCTCTACAGTTTCACTTATCAAATTTTATGAACCTTTGATTCTATTTATAGGGGAATTTGTAGCCAATTTTATAACCACCCAATTATCTTAATTAAAAAGAACAATTGAACAATTATGAATTTTGAAAAAGTAGGGGGTCTTTGAATTTTATGGGCTTTAGTAGACTTTTAATTTAATAAACTTAAGGGGCTGTCTGTTTCTGATTTTGCAGCCCCAAAAATTATTTTCCCAGTCGTTGCAACAGTGCCATAGTCGTAACATTTGACTGCATCTCTCACATGTGGGTCCCACCATTTGAAAAAAAGGGCTCCAAAATCAATTTTTTTGGGCTGAAAAGCTTTACCAGATAGGGGCTTAATTGGGCTAATTATCTAAATTGACATAATTCATTGATTATGTTATTATTATTATTATTATTATTATTATTATTATTATTATTATTATTATTATTATTATGCCTACACATACAATCTCTAAAAAATCACAATTTAAAACTCTATTTTTTCAAAATTATGACCATCAAACATGGGCTTTGAGTCTGTTTGAGCCTTTTTTTTTTGTCCAAAATGAATTTAGAATATTATTTTGCTCGAAAATATGTAGTTAAAAAATAAGAAAAAAAATTTAAATTAGTATGTAATATTATTTTATCGACAAATCTGTAATAATTATAAATAAGAGGGAGAAAAACTTCTTTGGGAATAATAGTAGTCAAACAAGGGCTTAATATGCAATGAAAATAAAGAAATATTTGTTAAGCAAAAAAGTCTACACACCTTATTTTTGGCGGAAGAGGACTTTTGAAAATTTCGCCTTAAACCTTCGCCCATAAAACCTTAAGGCATACCTCTCCAAAACCCTAACGAAAAATTCTCCCCAATTTCCCTCCTTTTAACTATTCAATTTTCTACTCCGCTGGTAATTTTCATCGTCCGCTCTAAGGCTTTAATATTACCCTCAAACTTCTAGAGGGATTTCCTCTACGGAATTAAATCTAGGGTTTTTGAAGTAATAAGAATCAATTGATTTGTGATGGCTTGGCAAAACGAAATTTTGATGCGTGACGTCGTCAATGCTGGAATTGTCGTCAGCGACCGCATTGGCAGAGAAATGGCTGCCCATCTTGACCTCGAAGAATCCTTGGAAGCTTCTAGATACGCCAGTCATTCTTATTCCACTTACCCACGCGAGGTACTTTCTCTGTTTGTTTGTTTGTATGCTTTTTTTATTTTTTATTTTTAATGTGGGCTCGTGGATTGATTGCACAGTGCCTATGAATACTTGAGTCTTTTGGTAGCCGAATTGAACGTTAAATGGTCTGAGATTAATTGATTGCTGTAAAGTAAAGAAATTTGATTTTAAAATAAGTTTCTGCATTATAGGATAATTCCTTACTGTGGATATTTGGTCTTTGTTTTAAGTTTTAACCTTTTGATTTTAATTTATGATAATTCTGAGGATTTATTATTGAATTCCAGAAACCAGGGCTGGCCCAGAGCGCTAAGCGATAAATTATTTTGAGGCTCTATACTTTTTTTTAACATGTGTAACAATATTTTAAAAAAAATATCTATATTTAAATGAAAACTTAGTAAACTCTAAAAATAGAATTGCAAAAGAAAATATCACTTACAACTCGTGAGATTAGGCTAATATCATATTTAGTCTTCTCACATTTCGAGATGCAAAATTAGTAATTAAACAACTCAAATCGAGTTTTTTCAACATATTTTTTTCAATAGAAATCATAGCTAATCCATTCAACCTCTCTTGTGACATGGTTGATCGAAGATAAGACTCGATCAATTTCAACTTTGAAAAACTTCTTTCAACGGACGCAACGGTGACTGGAATAGTCAATAATACCCTGTAAGCAACCCAAGTATTTGCAAAACAATGATTCATTCTCTTAATATAATCTAATACACCAGTTGCTACATTAGTTTCTGTAGATATTGCTTCCCTTAAAACTTTCAACTCAGAAAATAATTCTGATATGGTTTAATTTAACAAAGAAGAAATAGACAAGATAATGTCTACAGAGAAAGAATAGAGAAGACAGAAGAACCAGGTGGCAAGAAGATAAGAAAGACAGTAGGAAGGAATAAATTGATCTTTTTAATTGCTCCCCTTTTAACTGAATACAACTACAACTATATATAGTAAATTAACAAGGAAATAAATAAAGAATAGCAGTTACTAAAAATGAGGAACAACTATCCCACTTTCTTCACGTTGCATGGGACATGCAAAACCACTACAGGAGACTAAGTCTTGCATGAGACTACTTATGATTAAGTCTTGTATGGGACATGCAAGGGTTTTGCATAACAAACAGACACTAACTAGAACACATTCCACGTTTCCACAGTTCCACTTCAATCTGGTGCAGGCTGGCACGTATCATTCCTAACCCCTTCAAAATCATTGTCCGCAAGGATGAAATCTGGCTTAATATCGTTTTTCCAGGTAACATCTTCTATCGTAAATAGCCGAGGTCGTTGACACCGATGTCCAGGAAGGAATTTTTCATCACAATAATAGCATAGCCCCTTTTCCCTACGCTCTCGGACTTTCTGACTTGTGACTCTTTTGATGGGGTTGGTATTGTTGTTGGCGCCGGTTCCTACCTTGAGCACGGGTGGGGGACCAAGAGCACCAAGTGAATTATTAGGTCCTAATTTTGGTTGATGGTCGAGCACAGGCGGATGAGAGAATTTGGCTGTTTTTCTTTGTAATTGGCTTCGTTCTTCGATCAACCGAGCCACACCTATGGTATCTGCTAAGGTTCGTGGTTGTTTAATTTTGACATCGAGGCGAATATCATCTCGAAGTCCTGCAATAAAACAACTAATTAGAAAACTCTCGGGTAGGTCGTCAACTTGATGGGATAGTTTTTCGAAGGCTGCCACAGTAGAGGTGTGTTTAAGGTGACTCAAAGCTTCCGATGGGTCCTCGTAATTGGTTGGGCCAAAACGGAGCAGCGTAGCCTTGGTGAACTCATTCCATGTGAGTGGTTAACGAAATTTCGTCAACCACCTGTGCCATTGTAAGGCGATGCCCTCTAGATGGAAGGAGGCCAACTGAACTTGTTGGGGAGGGTCAATATTTTGAAAATCAAAATATTGTTCGGCTTTGTAGATCCAGCCATTTGGGTCTTCGCCATTGAACCTGGGAAAGGACAACTTTAGTTCATGATGAAGATGACCATTGCTAGTGTTGGAACGACCAATAGTTGGTGAGCATTCGAGTTGTTTAAGTTCTTATTTACCATTTCTTGTCTTACTTCCTGGTGTATCAATCCCGCGTCCCCTACTAGCCTCCGATTTCTCAAATAATTGCAAGAGCCTATTTTCATACCGATCATAGGACACATCTACCATCTTGCTGAAAACCAGAATTTTTTGAGTACCCAATTTGACGATGGTGATCTAACTTCAAGTGCATTAACTTTCACTATCTCCTCATCGTAGAGAGGATCATAGTGTTGCCCCTCTTCTCCCATCTGCACTACACTACTGTCTATATCCCCTTTCTCGGCGCCATAAACCCATACCACCAAAACTTTATTATTCCTTGAATCATTCTTCGGATGTTCGACTTTTTACCTTATCACTGTCAACAAAAGAATTGATAACTGCTTGGAACACATGCGAAATCGATGTCCATCCCTCTCCATTTGCACCTTCGGACACCATCACAACCCCCTTCCAGCGCCTCTCCCTGTATCGTATTATCATTAGATACCTACCGCGAGTGTCGGCACAACGTTGTGCCAAAAAAGCTGGGAAGACTCATTAAACTTAGCGACGAAATCCTCTAACTTGCCAGCCACATTTTACTTTTCCACGATATTCACCATCCAAACAACTTCAAATTTCCCATGCAAATAGCGTTTGATATCCTCGATCCCCTTTTCGACAGCTTAACAATGTCTAAATCATTAACGGATACTACGAACACCTTTGCCTCCACTCTAAAACGAGAACTGAAAACCATGAAGCCATCGGCATAGGGCTGTTTATCTGTTGTTGTGCAATCGAAGTAGCCGATGATGAAACAGGCGTGCGGGTTGGTCTGGGCACTGCTTGGTGGTTTTGCGCAAATTTCGGGGCCGGCGCATAGGCGTCACGCGTCGGCACACTTGCTGCTGGATCGGCACGTCCACACCCTGTAATAGCCTGGATGTGGTCGGAATGACCTGCGCAGTCAGCGTGGGAGAAGCGTGGACCCAAATATTGGCGGGATCGGGGGTGAATGGAGGGTGCCCTTTTGGTTTCTCCATCACTGGATTTGGCAAATACCGTCTAACACCATGTATTGGGTAACCTGTAACCTCCAAAACCCCTTCTCCGATGGCGACGTCGTCGCATCTACGAGCGGCGTGGGGTTGATAACGGCCTTCAAGAAGGTTGGGTTTTCTTTTTGTGGCGTGATGCTAGTAGTTTTGGTGAGTCTGATCGAGGCTTTGAGGATGCCCAGGCTGGTGGAATTGGGTAGTGGTTGGGTTTTGGATTTTGGGGGAGAATTCTTCATAGCCGGGTTTTTACCTCCTTGACGCAGAACCTTTTTAACGGTTTTATATTACCTCGAGTTTAGAGAGAAGTTGGGTGGTGGCGGAACAGCAGATGACTTAGCCCGGGATGTATCCCTTCACACCAGCAGACAACTCGGCTATTAAAAAACATATTCATTAATAATCCAAAAATAAAATATTACTCTTTAATAAATAATAAGAACAAAAACTAATCAAGTGCTCCAATTATCACATAATGCAGGCATCCAAATGCATTTTACAAATTCTAGAAAAATATAATCTTTTTTGGTTATCAAGTACTATATCCTCAGAATCATCATACTTCTAAAACAGAAGATTTAAAAAAAGACAATAATTGTCACATTATGCAGCCACCTGAGTGCATGCTAGTTACGTAATTGAAATATACATCCTTTCTATAATTAAATCATGAAAAATAAATGTCCAACCAACCATTTACACTACAATGCAGCTACCTAAAGGTACAAGCATTATGCAGCCACCTGAGTGCATGCTAGTTACGTAATTGAAATATACATCCTTTCTATAATTAAATCATGAAAAATAAATGTCCAATCAACTATTTACACTACAATGCAGCTACCTAAAGACACAAGCATTCATAGGCACTACACTTTTGTACTTTCTCTATGAATGAAAGATGGCCCGAGGAAAAGACTACTGGCACTTTGTTTCATATTAGTATTAAAAACAGTGCATCTAGAAATTGGATTTTAGTGATTTTATTATTATTTTTTTTTTTACTATATATATTCTTGCAATTTCTCAGGAACATAGTCTAGGTTGGAGGGATCTCGTGGTATAGAAAATCTAGATAAAATTTGGTTTAGCTAAGTTGAACTTGGTAATATCACCGGGTATCATTAGTTTACATGACTTAACAATTCATCAAGCAACATCTTATATGCATGTTTTTATTTATGCACCACTTTTTCTTCTTTTGATAAGAAACATGATTTCATTTAATTAATTATAGAAGCATAACTCCAATTGTTAAGAGGTTAAGGACCTCTAAAATCAAGCAAAATAAAATTAGTAAATATTGCAATATATTTTTCCAACTAAGGATAATTAAAGAAAAAGGAGTGCCCTTGAACTCCTTATTCATAGAACTAAAAAAACTATGGAACATACTTTTTCCTTACAGCTTGTGTGTGCCACAGTTGAATGAATGTGGCAACATTTGAAACTTTTGAACTGATGTCTTAATGCATGATTGTTGTATTTGATAGTGACTAGAAAAAAAATTATCATTCTTGATATATTTAAGACAAATGGATTTCTTGCCTGTTTTGAAAGCTATTGAATTGGATCCTTTCACTTTCTGATTGCAGTGGCCTCCTTTTGTTGAGGTTGTCGACACTTGGGAGTTGCCACCCGTGTTGACTGAAAGGTATGATGCAGCTGGTGGTGAGGGAACAGCTTTATGTGGGATATTTCCAGAAATAAGCAGGGCTTGGGCAGCAGTGGATAACTCTTTATTTCTTTGGCGTTTTGATAAGTGGTGAGAGTTGTGATGTTGAATACATTTCCTGTTAGATGAACAACTTTACCGAAGAATTATATATATTTCGTTATGTTGTAAAAAAATCTTGATTACTGAATGCTGATAATGGAAAGTTATTGACAGCAGATGCTAAGCATTCATTTTGTGACATATTCAGGCTGATGAATGAATGTGTTTTACATGCATACATTCTTATTTGAATTTTGCGGAGTATCAACTTATACGTGAAATCATGCATTGCACCATTAGCTCCAATTGGGATAAACTAAGAGTGACCAGTTTGGTTGAGTAATAAATTTATAATAATTATGCAAACAGAGGGAGAGGAAGACTAAAATACCATGGGACAATTTGAGCTCTTAAATATGTTATTCTTTATTAACTGAGGTAAAAAAGGTGCTTGATAGAGCTGAATGGAACATGATAGTATGTGTTAAGACTTAGTTGCGTTGATGTTGTTGGACCATTCTATTACAAATAGGATACCGAATTATTTCTTGTTGTGACAGGATTTTATTTCTTGTTTAAATTGTGATTGTTTCTTTTTTAGAATTATAGTTTAGTTTCCTTCTTTTTGTAAGTTTAGGGGAATTATTTTGCATATAAACAAAGACTTTGTACACTTTTTGATTAACCTATTCATTATGATTAAATTCTTCTCTACATATTTTTGAGTTTCTTGTTTCAAAAATTTCAATTCCAGTTGAAGTTGATGTGTTAGGATATTTGGTCGACATTTCTACTATAAAGATTCTTTTAGCTACGGTTAAAGTTCTAGATATCTCATTTAATTCATAAACCATAATATTCCAGTTTAATTGTTGATAATCCAGTGTTTTTTGCCTCGCTCTGGGCTAAGACAGGCTTATTATGTGGAGAAATGCTAATGGTAATGTAGGTGGACGGAGCAATAATTTCATTTTTTAAAATTCTTTATTTCCCACTCATAATTGAAAAAAACCACTATATACTCTTTTCTCGTAATAGGACTTTTGCATCTGGATTTGAGTTCGAAAATAACATCAGATTTTGTAACAAATAACTAAAACTGGAAGTCGCCAGCTGCAATGGCCCAAACTAAAAGCTCGAGACATGTCCATTATCTTATGAGCTGGAAATTCATCTGTAAGGTAGCTTTAGATGCGTATAGTCAATATAATTCACATTTCTATTATCTAATATCTGAATGTTTACTCCATTTTATAGGAAACCAATTGGTATTGTTCGGAAAGCTTTGTCTGCAAGGTTTTCTGAGTGGGCTGTCATAGAAGTGAGATATCTGTGGCATCAGTATTCGTGACTGTTGCTATCACTTTCAGCCTTGCTCAGATCTGATGAGATTAAACCCTCAGATCATTTTCTATTTAGATCCTGCATAAAATCCCAACATTGGTTGGACACTAACTCTTATTAGAGTTTATTGCAGTCAACTATCTTGTATTGTATTTTTTATTTTTATGCTTATAATTAGACTGATGTCAAGGATTCAAACATATAAGCGCTCATGTCATTGTAATTTTTCTGCTGAACAATTCCCCAAAAAATGATATTTTCTTTACTTCCAAACCATCCAATTGTCTTATGTGTACAAAGGCTTTTCCATTTTTGATCAAATTCTTATATTTACAATTCCATGGGCAATAAATCTTGTGAACTTTTATTTGATAGCATGAACTCCTTAACCAATTTCAGTAGTTCTCATGTACTGAAAGTGACAATGGGCTTCTTGTTGAGTGTGGTGGCATAGATGGTATGATGATGGCATAGGTGTCAGGAGCGGATGGTGACAAATGCTCGTTCAAGCACGATGATTACAGTGGCGTCATATGTAAAAATGTGTGCATGTAGTTTGCAGGCATGAAACACAAAGATATGAAGTATAAGAGATTGCATTACTCTAGTCAAGAAAGAAGTGCAAAAATACCTAGTAATTGAAATATGACAGTCATTCTGTTCAGTGTAGAATTATATGATGGTGTTTAGTTGGAGTAATTGTTGGTATGACATTTATCATTGGGATCATCAAAATGAAAGGAATAATAAATTTTACAGGACCAAATCACTTCCTGTTTTGAATAATATGTAAATGTCTGGCATTAGAGATATCTTATAGAAAATAAACTTTCAATCTGTTCTATATTTCTATACTTGTTTTATGCAACTTTACATATGAATTAAGCACTGAAGGCTGTCAGGGAATGAAATCTTGTGCTTGTTAAAAATATAACAGGAGCTAACTGGAAATACAAGAATGGAATTATCTTTTCTACTAAATGAAATCTTGATACATAATTCTATAATATAGTTCCAGCATCTCCTTCTTACATGGATGCTTGATTATCCATAACCTGAGATATGAGTTGGCTTGTTGACATATTATGTTTTTGAATTGGACACTGATTTTATTTATGCAACTCAGCGTTAAGTCTTTGGTCTGCTACAAAATTTCTGGGCCCAAACAGTAATTTAGTTTATAAGGCTTTTCATGGGTTGTTTTTCAAGTATGGGCTCTTGGCAGATTGTGTTGTTTATAACCGGAAAGAATTCAATTTAGAATTCAAGCTCTTCAGGTTTTCTTTTTCACTTGTCAAATCAAGTACTACATTCACAAGTTTTTGCTGTCTTCTAGCTTCCTTTGGGATTTTTTTTTTTGCAAGCTTTATATATAAGAAATAATTGGCATATCCACTTTTCTTTATCGGTGAAAATAAATATTGTATTATCCAGTATTTCTAAATTTTTTCTCTTCCTGTCATTTAGGGATGGTCAATGTCCTGAATATAATCGGGACGAACAAGCTATTCTCGCTGTTGGTCTGGCCAAAGCCAAGCCTGGTGTGTTTATTGAAGCTATTCAATATCTTATAGTCTTGGCAACTCCTGTTGAGGTTGTTAGCTTCCCCTACCTTTTAGTGCTTTTCTCAGTAGTTTCTCATGTAATGTGGTGTTTATTGGAGGACCTGTTATACGGAAATCATACATGGATACCACATATGATGGTGAAGATTCCATTTTTTTCTTCTCTGCTTACCTTCTAATATTGTTCCAGATTACTAGAATTTTTTGATAAGCATGATGGTGGAAAGAGTTTGCTCAAGAAGGGAAAATTGGGAACTTAAATGAAGGGTATCTTTAGAGCCTTGTTTTTCCCATGTTAAGGCTTTAGATGAAATGATTAAATATGTATGATCAGTCATGTAGTATAACTAACCATAGGACTTTGCGTATAGTCACGAGGATTTTAATTCTCAAGTCTCCTTCATCTTCTTTTTTTATTCCATGATATTAGTTATTGTTCTATAAGCATGGTGGTTGAAAGTGTATATATATGTGGGAAGATTCATGATCTTTATGCCTAGTTTTCTGTGTTTAGGCAGAAGTAAAAATGTTCTAGAACACATTGATGCTTTAGTCATCTATATCTAAGTTTTATAATATAAGAGAAGTTGGTGTAACTTCTTTATTACATTTAAGGAGTTATGACATTGAGGGTGCCCCTACTAGTGATGCTGGATTGGAGCTTGGGTGTAGTGAGAAATGGAAAGAGTTAGTGAAAGCATATCCTATAAGCGATGCAAAACTTTGTCGTCCCAAGGTGTCAAAAACTAAGCAAGGGCATTTATTGGTTGATCCTAAAAGTAAACAATAGGATTTTAGACAAGAAAACAAATTAACGGTTTTAGGAAGGCAGTAAAGGGATGATTCATATAATGCTTGGGATGATTCAAATAATCATGTTGTCAAAGGTATGTTCCGATATGAACAAGTACACGGAAATTTTTGCTTTGGGGATCTATGAAAAATACCATTTTGGAGTTTGACTTCAATGATCTAGTGTTTGTGAATCGGGAGTCAAATGAGGGACTGTTGATTATTTTTATTATTGGCCATAAGTTAGTTGAATAGATTTCATCCTTACTAGAAAGGTGGATAAATCTTCATTGAAAGGGGAATGAGATGAGTAGCTCCAATCTGACATAGTGGCGACATGACAAGCCCATTTTGCAATGTTATAATTAATATATAAAAAAAGCACTAACCTGAAAATGAAATTCTCATTCCTTAGGGACTGCCTGAGAGGGGACTGGCCAAACAGGAGATTGGTCTATAGAAGTAGAGAAGAGGAGTTAAATTTGGGCAAAAATGAAACCTAATACCTAAAGCAGCACAAAAATGCACCCCAAAAGTGAATCTGGACATCTAAAGCAGCGACAGATAGAACTGTGGAAGAGTAGACCCATGGAAAATGTGTTGTCCTAAACACTACATTTGAATACACAGTTTACAATGAAAAATGAACAAGAAGTTTTTATATTAAAAATAGTAAAGTAGCTTAAACGACCCCCTACAGAATTGAAAAAACCCATATTAAATAGAATATGTTTATCTTGGGATTAGCTTTTTAATAGGAAAAGTTGATCTGATAATCCAGTTTTTGTTTTGTTGCCAATTTATAGAAATTCAAGAATTATCGTTTCTTAATTAAACACAATGTAGAAAAAATTGAAAAAACAATTAATTTCCTATTATTTTAATCAACCTGTCCTCGACGTGCCCGTGTCACATGGAAGTGCTTCTTAGCTTCTATATATCTTTAATCCGATGCGATTCTCATTTTGTGAAGTGGATGGACCAGTACTTATGTGAGTATGTCTGCCTAGACTAGTCCTGTACACAACCAGACATTGCATATGTTGTTTAAATACCTACTTGCATGGGACGTACACTACTCTAATATTCTTGCTGCTAAAGAAAGTGATTCCATGCTTAGTGCGGTGTTGAATTGACTCCCTGCTTTCTTCTTTTGGTTTCCATTACAACACAAGCCAAGGAACTTAAAAACCACGAAGTGAGCACTTTATAGGATCATGTTGTCCGAAATAGAGGTTGCTTGAAGTATTTGGTTCAATTTTGGCAAGAAAGGAGGATTAGAAAGGATGATGCATATAATTAGACTGAATTAGATGAAATCAAGAACTGTTATGGGGATTCAATGCTATAAGTTGTCTATAAGGTTTCACAAGCCATTAGACTAACTTGTTTTGTGGTACCAAGTAACCCCTTTTAGCTATGTTAGATCTATTGACGATAATAGTCATTATGGAATAACATGCTGTCCCAAAGAGGAGTGCATAACAACAAAGGTCCAATTATTGACAAGGACTTGAAGAGGATGTTGCCTAGAATTTGATCAAATGGAGAAGTGCAATGGAGATTCTATGTGATTGGAAGATATAAGGTTAAAAGAGAAGTTTGACAAAACTTTAGGATAGCTATTCTTTATGATTCTGAATGATGCAATTCTATAGGACAAAATGTCTATAAGATGAACATATTGTAAATGAGGACAGGATGGAGGTGACTGTTTTATAATGTATGTTAACTATAAGAAGGAATGAGAATCTATGCCTACAAGTGGAGGTGAAACCAATTGCAAATAAGTTAAGGGAATGGCATCATTAGGGTATGCCTTGTGTAGATTCAAAAATGATCCCATTCACAAGAGTGATGCATTCTCTATAGAAAATGTGGGAAGGAGGGTTTGACCAAAATAGATATAGTTGCGACGGATTTGATTGCATTGGAAATTCCAGTAAATTTTGGCGATGAATCGAACAAATTGGACCAAAAAAAAAAATTCATGTAGTTACTCCAAATTTATTTAGTATTAAGGTTAGTTTTCTGTTGTTTTTATTGCACATTTAAGGAGTTGATAATGTTAAGATTTTTCCGAACATAGCTTATTTCTTGCATCCTATATTTGAGTTTATATATACTTTAATTTTACATTAGTTTCCGGAATCCAGGTAATGGTTCTTTAGCATCCGATGCAAATTGACTCTTGTTCTGTCCACACCCTAAAATGTTTAGTCCATCTTGGAAAATTGACTATTTTTCTGTACATACAGTAAAAATGTCCCCTGTTTTATGCTAAATCTCAAGTCGTCTTGTTCATGCACTGCCATATCTCCCCTCCACATGTTTTCTCTTCTATAGAGCATTACAAAATGACTATCTAATAATATAAACATTAATGTTTTCAAATTACTGTAAGTATGAACTTTTCGTCCTACTTCAACTTGCAGCAATGTGAACATTTCCTGTTAGTGTTATACTATTCTGTACAATTTTTGGAGTTTTTATCAGAATAGTAATAGTTTATACAAATTCAATTGTTTTTCTTGATGTGGGTTCCCATTAATCATTTCATTTTCTGATTACATTTTTTATTTTTTTGTTTTTTGCATTTCTCCATGCTTTTTATGTTCTAAAATGTTCTGTTTCCCTTGTTTCTTATGGATATATTTTGCAAATCAGCTGATCCTTGTTGGAGTATGTTGTTCTGGAAGGGGAGATGGAACCGATCCATATGAACAGCTCTCCCTTCAGCCATTACCAGAGTACACAATTCCATTGGATGGAGTGACTATGACATGCATCACTTGCACTGATAGAGGTCATATATTTCTGGCAGGGCGTGATGGTCACATTTATGAAATGCAATATACAGCTGGTTCAGGTTGGCACAAATGTTGTCGTAAAGTCTGTCTAACTGCTGGTCTAGGAAGTGTCATTTCAAGGTATTTCCCTTCTCATGTTCATGTTCATGATTATTGTATTGTACCATGTTCTGTATTCAGGTGTTCATGTTCCTGGAAATTTTCTATAATTGTTCTGTTTTAGATTAGAGTTGGTCTTTTAACCTTATAGACAATCTTTTGATAATGTGATTTTATCTTCTTCAGCGTGTTTCAATCTTAATTTAAGTCTAATTGTTCGCTTGCATCTGTATTATCTATGCTTTCCTTTCCCTGCAGGTGGGTTATACCCAATGTATTTAAATTTGGAGCTGTTGACCCCATTGTTGAAATGGTTTTTGATAATGAGAGGCATATTTTATATGCACGCTCTGAAGAGATGAAAATACAAGTATTCTCTCTTGGGCCAAATGGAAGTGGTCCACTCAAGAAGGTGGCTGAAGAAAGAAATTTGATCAATCTAAGGGATCCTCACTATGGTGGTCGACAACCAGCAGGGCCTAGTGCCCCATCTCGATCAACTAAATCGTCTATAGTTCATATGTCACCTTTATCTACCTTAGAGTCGAAGTGGTTGCATCTTGTTGCTGTTTTATCAGATGGCAGGAGGATTTACCTTTCGACTGCTCCATCTGGTGGGAACAATGGTGCTGTTGGAGGTTTAGGCAGGATTGGTACTGATCATAAGAGACCAAGCTGCTTAAAAGTTGTTACAACCAGGCCTTCTCCTCCTATAGGAGTGGGCAGTGGGCTTGCCTTTGGAGCTCTGTCTCTTGCTGGAAGATCTCAGAATGAAGATCTGTCACTGAAGATTGAAGCGGCTTATTATTCTACTGGAACTCTTGCCCTTTCTGATACATCTCCGACTGCCATTTCTTCACTTCTTATTGTGAATAGGGATCCAAGCACACAATCTTCATCATCTTCTGGTTTGGGAGCAGGTGCAAGGAGCTCTCGTGCACTCCGGGAATTGGTGTCATCAGTACCTGTTGAGGGCAGGATGCTTTCTGTAGCTGATGTATTACCCCTGCCTGATACAGCTGCCATTGTGCAGTCGCTATATTCACAAATAGAACTCTATGGGTTGGATAACTCATTGGAATCCTGTGAAAAGGCATGCTGTAAACTTTGGGCTAGAGGTGAACTTTTGACCCAGCATATATTACCAAAAAGGAAAATTATAATTTTCAGTAGCAGGGGCATGATGGAAGTAGTTTTTCACAGACCAGTTGACATCCTAAGAAGGTTGTTTGAATCAAATTCACCAAGATCACTATTAGAGGACTTCTTCAATCGGTTTGGTGCTGGGGAGGCTGCTGCAATGTGTTTGTTGCTGGCTTCAAGGATTGTATATAGTGAGACCCTGATAAGCAGTGTTGCTGCAGAGAAGGCAGCCAATGCTTTTGAGGACCCTAGAGTTGTTGGGATACCTCAACTAGAAGGAAGCGGTGCATTGTCAAATGCTAGAACGGCAGCTGTAGGATTTGGCATGGGGCAGGTTGTTCAAGAGGCAGAGCCTGTATTTTCAGCGGCTCATGAAGGCCTGTGCTTGTGCTCTGCAAGGTTACTTCTACCTCTGTGGGAGCTTCCTGTTTTTGTCACAAAAGGTGGCCCAGGTTCTTCAGATTCTACTTATGAAAACGTGATAGTTGTATGTAGACTCTCTGTTGGGGCTATGCATGTCCTTGAAGACCAAATTCGTTCTCTGGAGAAGTTCTTGAGTTCTAGAAGAAATCAGAGGAGGGGGCTCTATGGTTGTGTTGCAGGTTTAGGAGACTTAACAGGTTCAATTCTTGGTGCTGGTGACAGAAGTATGGTTCGAAATCTATTTGGTTCTTACTCCCGGAATGGTGAGTCCGGCGAAGCTGGATCATCAAACAAAAGGCAGCGAATTCCATATAGTTCTGCAGAACTGGCTGCAATGGAGGTAAATATATCTTTCAAGATTCATGCATTTCTCTGTACTCAAAATATAGCCCCGTTTGGGCTCCAGTTTAATTTAAATGCATTTTTCTCTTTCTTTTTTTTAATTGCACATTCTTCAATAAAATATTATTACACGTAAACTCAAACTCTTTCCTTTTTTTTATCCACAAATTCTCCAAAATATCACTATTCCAAACTCCAAAGTATGTTCTCCCCTAAAAACTAATTTTAATGGAGTCCAAGTAGGGGCATAGTACATATAACCAATTGGATTGTCTTCCAGGTGAGAGCCATGGAGTGTATCAGGCAGTTGCTCCTTAGATGTGGCGAAGCCTTATTTTTACTCCATCTGCTGCCACAGCATCTTATAGCACGCTTGATTCAGGGTTTTGACGCCAATTCAAAGGAAGCAGTAGTTCAGTTAACATTCCATCAGCTCGTTTGTTCTGAGGAGGGTGATCAACTAGCTACAAAGCTCATCTCTGCCCTGATGGAGGTACTTAAACACATGGCCATTAATTTCCATCACCTAGTCACTTGAAGAGTTCCTTGTATATTGTTTGATTTACCTTTATAACTTGCTAGCAAGTAACTTTTTCCTTTTAAGTACAAAACATTAAAAAAAGAGAGAAGGAAAAAATAAATGAAAAGAAACATTCTTTCCCACGCTCCCCTAGCCCTACCTGAAAGCCACCGTGCTAGCCCCTACCCTAACTACATTCCCACCTCCCTGTTGTCCACTCATCTAGTTTCTACTTACAATGCAACATGTCAAAATTCGATCTTGGTGTTGGGCTTTGAGAGGGGGGATAGGCTCCCATAGCAATTGTTCTTCACCAAACAAGATTAAGAGAAGAATTGAAGATAAAAGCAAAGACAAGATAGTTTAGGCAAGAAATGTAATCTCAATTTCTCTATTTATAATTGTACTGTAAAGAAATAAATTCTGCTGGACAATTAACAGCAATATGTGAACCTATGTCTGTATTACAGCAATAATGCAAATAAAGGATATTTGGACATTCAAGATGTCCAATACTCTCCTCTGTACCCTTCTTATTTTCAGCATATCCTTCCTCTCTCTTTTCTTCCTCTTTTTATCCTTGTGGCTCTATGACAACTCCACTAACTGCTTACGTCCCATTTGCTGATGGTTTATCCCCAAGTTATTTTCATTTTCTGCCCTTATTGTTTTCTTGCATCTAACATACTTGTATTGGATGAGTGGCCTATCATTACTTCCCTCATGACATTCACCTTTTCCTCGAGGTGAAATTCAGGTTGTATAGCTCCCAAGTTGCCTCCAAAGGTGACAGCCCTTTCCATTGACTAATGCCTCAACGTCTGGAATATTGTTTCCCAGCCCTGGTCATACTCCTAACGCGACTTTTTGTTCCACCATCATCTCCAATTCCTCGTTCAAGTGGCTCAAAATACCTGTCACAAATTGAGAATCTCCTCTGGATGCGTAATTGGAAAACATGGAAAATTGAATGAATATTAGCCAAGTCTCTAACAATAAATTGGGCATCTCTTTGCATCCGTTGTCTTTTTCTTTTGAGATTGAGCTCGTAGTAATTGAGCCTTCAATTTATCCAACATCTAGTTACTTTCCAACAGTTGTAGTTCTACCATCGAAATCAGAGTGGAACCTTTCTCAAACCCCAATAACATAGGAGGTTCACTTACATATAGAATTCGGGAAGGAGTTATTTTAAGGAAGTATGGTAGGATGTACTATACCAATGTTCTTGCCCAAGATATTCCATCAAGGTTTAAAAAGACGAAACTAAGTACCGAGTCAGTTTTTCTTTTACGCCTTTAGACGGATTGAGGCGTAAGCTTTAAAAAAAAAAAATCTAAGTAAAAGAATTATAAATTAATACAAAAATACAAAAAATAAAGTTGGAGCATATAGTAAATATGATATATAGCCATTAGCATATTGAAATATAGTCCACCAAAAGAAAGATGTTTAGCAAAAAAAAAAAAAAAAAAAAAAAAAAGCATTACAGAAGTCAGAAATCACTCCATTTGCAATGAAAAAAAAGTAGCTTAAACTAAAAAAAAAGCCTAATAGTCCGCAATATCATCACTATTACTAGCATCGTTAATGGAATCGTCATCATATCTAATTTTTCCATTATCTTCCTCTTCGCTACTCTCAATTTCTACAAAATCATCTTCCTCATCTACCAATTGCAATGTGACATTTTCCTTCCCTATAAATTCAATAAAAAGCAATCTGTTAATATACTTTCATAAATAAAAGCAAATTTGAATTATAAAAGTATGAATACCTTTTTGTGAAAAAGTTCTTTTCCTAATAGGTTGACTTTGTGTATGCGTAGAACTTTCAATCCCATTTGATTTGTGAAATATTTAGACTCGCGTCGTTATCATTTACATTACATGTGTTTGAAGGAGCTCCAATAACGTGATCTGTATGCATCATCGGATAGAACTTCCTTTAGAATCAAAGGATCTTCACCCTCTTTAAGTGACTTCAATCGCCTATGTCGATCTTTGAGCTTCTTGTTATAAGTGATGTACACCAAAATATGCAATCTCTTTGTTTTCAAACGATTCCTTCTCTTAGTATGCACTAAATTAAATGTACTCCAATTGCGCTCACATGTAGAAGATGATCAAGTAAGACTTAGAACTCTCGTTTCAAACTTAGCTAGTTCTGAAGTATCAACGTCAAATTGAGTCCGCCAAGCAACTATATCAAAATTAAGAAAAAAATGTTAATGCAACTTTGCAACTATTAAGTATCGGCTAATCAAATTGTGTATATAATGTATAAAAATGTATATATTAATAATTTAATACATACCAAGAGACCGTTTAGTGAAAGTTAATTTTGCTTGTTTAAGACCAAAGAAATTCTGTTTTTCAACAAATTGGTCTAACTGGAGATCTGCTCTCTCCCTTTCAGTTGGATCATAAATGAGTCTCACCATGCAATTATACAAACCTGTCATAACTTCAGAATCCCTGGAAAAATTATTAGCATATTGACAACGAGGATTCAAATAATAAGCAGCAGCATGTAGGTCTCGATGCAATTGAAACTCCTACTTCTCATCTATGATATTCCAAATTTCCTTGTACGCAGCTTCATCTTCACCCAAATTTTTCGCTATTTGTTCCTTTGCATTATCCATGGCTCCATAAATAAATCCCATTGCTGGCATTTGTTCAGAATTAACAAGTCTTAAAACACTAACTAGGGGATTTGTGGTCTTCAAAGCATATGCTGTTCCGGCCAAAAAAAAATTATCCGTCACAATGATTCCCCTAACCTGTTTTCCTTTCGCTTTCCTAACCCAAGGAGAATTTATCCACTTCTCCGAAGTGAACATAGCTTGTAGTGAGTTTCTCAACTCATAGATCCTCTATAAAGTCAAGTAGGCTACAACAAATCTCGTAGCACCCGGTCGAACTATTTCCTTCGCAACTTTTTTCATTAATGCCAACACTCATTGATGATTTTAAATAAAATTACTGACCTTTTTAGCCTTTATCAATGCATGTTTTTGTTGTGGCAACTCCCCAAGCTTTTCAAGCATTAAGTCAATGCAATGTGCAGCACAAGGAGTCCAATATAAATGCTTATGTCTTTCCATCAATTTTCTCCTAGCAGCTTTGTATGCACTTGCATTATCAATCACAACTTGAACAACATTTTCTTCACCAACTTCTTGAACAACCTCGTCTAACAATTTGAACATGAGATCCGCATCTTTAATTGCATCAGAAGCATCAGTAGATTTCAGAAACAACGTTCCATGTGGATTATTCACAAGAAAATTGATCAAGCTTCTATTTCTCATGTCAGACCACCCATCAGATAATATAGAAACTCCAGTTGTAATCCATGTCGCCTTTACATCGTCAACTATTTTTTAAAAAGTCGAAGGTGAGGCACGCCTCACCATGAGGCGTATGGTCCATGCCTCGAGGCGGGAATGTGAGGCTAAATTACATGAGGCTCACGCCTCTAAAGCTGGATAATTTCTTTTACAAAAATTTCAGCTATTGTTGTGGCGGTCAAAAAAGGGTGTTTAAACTCCATAAAGTGTGCATACTTACTCAATTTGTCCACTAAAACAAGTATGGTATCCATGGTTTTCGACTTTGGCAATCCTTCAACAAAATCCATAGCAATAACTTTCCATACTTGGTTCGGCATCGCTAAAATCGTAATTTTTTTATTTTTTATTTTTATAATTCCTAATTAACATGTCCTAATTTAAAGGCTTTCTAAATTCTTTTACTACAATTTTCAACAATTGAAATCAAGCAACACTTTAAATATAATATCACATAATTATATGCAACATATTATAAGTAAAATAGGAACATGACATGTTTTAATACTTCATGTTGCTACATGTAAACAAATAATTTGTGATACTTATAATGAAACAAAGGAAGTGATGACTTGGAGTGGCATCATTGGGAATTAAAAGAAATAGTTTAATTCATATGATTACTTGTTTGAAACTAGTAATTAATAAATTATAAAATAATGTTTTAATGAAGATCATTTATTTGAATGCGTGTCACTAAAGGATTTATTTTATTTTATTTATTTATTTATTCATTTTTTTAATTGGGGTCTACAAGAATGTAGACCCGCTCTGATGCCAAATGTGACAACTCGGATCCTAACAGTTCGATTGTCATTGAAATTTAAATTAAAGGGTTGAGATAAAAAAATAGTATATTTATAGAAATAATTACGATTCAACATTACTTATAATATGTTTATTTTAAAGAAGATACGTTTGACATAAGAAAATTTTGAAATGAATTCAACATAAATTAAATAAAATTCGACATAACATCATGAAAATTATTTTGAATATCCCACAACGACATTCATCTCTGCATCACTCGCCTCTAACCATTAATTTTTTGAAAAGGGCAAAAAAAACGTGTGAGAAAATCTCAATTGTTCATGTATATGCATTTAATGGAAAATTTCATACTTGCATGGCGAGACGAAAATTTGACCTAACTTAGATGGTACCAAATTTCCGTGCATAGCGCTGCTATACTTCAGTCCGTCCATATAAATCTTATACATAATACAGATCATAACTTAACATGGCCATGAAATAACATATAGTATTACTCACGTAATACCGTAATAGCACACTTACCTTTTACTGGACAATTCAAAATAATAGAAGTGATTGTTGGAAAGAGATCATTGAGACTCATATGAGGTTGTGTGATTGTGTAAGTGTACAACTATATTTAATATGAAAAGGACAAGGGAGAGTAAATTTGGAGAGACAACGTGATAGAGATAGAGAGGGAGAGTGTAAATTGTTGGTGAGGGGTAGTTTAGTGTTGTGTTTATCTCCTATTTATAGTGTAAATTTTGGACCATGTGTAGAAAAGTGAAAGGATATTGCTAGATGTTAGGTATGGTCAATGCATAATGGTGCATTGTCTTGAAAGTGATCAAATCAATAAAGAATCATATGGTCAAATCAATTGATTTGGCTTGGAACTTGGTGTAAATAATGTTCGTGGTCAAATAAATTTCCTTTATTTATGTGGTCAAATCAATTACATTGGCTTAAAATGTGATGTTGATAGTGTACGTGGTCTAATAAATTATCTTTAATCATGACTAATTGGCATATTTACATATATTTTACACATGATTTTGTCTGACTTCCTAATTAACTCATTACTTAGGTCTTCAAACTATTGGCTAGTAACCAATAAGATCATGTAACTAGGCTAATAACTCATAATGTCATTGGATTTTAATAATAGAGCACTTAAATCCTAATTATAAATCAAACTACCGGTAATAAAAATTCGGGACGTTACAGTAGAAAACCTCCTACGTATTTGACAATGTGTGATATACTTCCCTATCTATTGGAAATTGCATTGAAACCTTGAGTGCGGAATACAACCTTTGAGGTGCGAAAAACACCTTATATGAACTTTGAAGTGCAATTCACCCCCTATCGCCTAATTTCGTTAGTTAGCTGTTAAAAACAGTAAAAATTGTCAAAATTGAATTTTCCTCACCCCACTTCATCTTCTTCCCCACCCCCACCACATTCACCCATCCCACTAATGGTTTTTTGTGGTATTATTAATGATGTAAATATTGAATGACGACTTTGCTCTTTCCATTTTATCCCTATTTAATGGGATTTAACGACATAGTCGACGGATCTTGACGGCATGGAGTATTTCAAACAAGAGGTTTCAAACAGTGACATTTTCTACTATTTCCAATAGGGAGGGGGTATATAGTACATGGTCAAGTTTGTAGAGGGTTTTATGCTATTATGCTTAGTTATGGCAACGAGCCGGGCCGAGTCGGGGAAAAAAAGCTCGGGCTCGACTCGGGTTTTTTTTGGCCGAGCTTTTTTGGCCCCGAGTCGAGCCGGGCAAACCCCGGCCAAAAAAACTCGGCTCGGCCCTGGCTTTCGACTCGGGCCTTAGTGGGCCGAGCCGAGCTCGCTCGGGTTTTGCCTTGTTTTTTTCCCTTTTATTTGGTAAAATTTACATTTTTTCATGGGCCGACGAGCCAAACGGGCCGGCCAGGGCTTGGGCTTTTCCCGAGCCGAGCCGAGCCCGGGTCGTCCGAGCTTTCAGGCTTAATTGCCACCCCTAATTATGCCTATTTATTTTGTTGATATCTGGAACAATTCTTGACACTGTAATGGATATCCCTTTTCGTTGCCACCTAATACACGGAAGAAATTCTCTTGTATGTTTTTAGATACCTCTAATGCCTTCCTACAATATCATCATGCCCTTGTAGTACCGAGGAGATTAGAGTAGAACTTTTAGCAATTGTCCTTGTATATTGAATTTCAAATTGATAGCCCATGAGTTTAATCATAAATCATCCATTCATGATATTCCAATTTCATCATTCTTTGTTTTATTAAAATTTCAAGCTTTTTTGATCTGTCTGAATTATAAAGTGGTGACCCAGCAGGTAGTGTCACCCTTTTTTAACCGAAAAAACAAGTCATCATTTCTATTTCATACACTGATTTTTCTTGGGCCTACGGGTTAAGGATGTGACTAGAAAAGGCTTTGGGTCACTGTTTTTTCATCAACACAACTCCCAATATATAACTCGATGCATTTGTCTTCACTAAAATGTCTTTTTGGAATTTTGTAAGGCAAAGATTGTCACGGTTTTATGTAACGTGATTTTATACCGCAAGCATGATTTTAAAATTTTGTATCATGAATTCGGTCCTTATAATCACACCATAGCTTGAAGTTTTGATCGTCTGTAACTTTAGCTTTTGCTTCTAGACCAGTTCAATAGCTATAAAATTATGGGTTGCTCCACAATCAAATAGCACCACCACTTCTAGACCCTCAATTAGCCCCTTAACCTTTATTGTGTGGGGAAGTTAACCCCACCACCGAGTTTATTGACAACTTCACAATCTCTCCAACAGTCGTCGCATTTATGCTTTCCTTGATTCCTTGCAAATTTTCCTCCATCTCGTCAACAATTTTCGGTGGTTCTTCATTATAAATCACTATATAACCTGTAGCTCTTTATTTTTGCACCAATGTCCAATCAAGTATTTTTCGTCGCATCTAAAACATAGCTCCTTTTCCCTTTTTCCCTACACTTTTAGGTCACTAAATTTGAGGTTGAGGTTTGGTAGTATCACGAAGGAATCAGGGGCATTGTAGGTTGGGTATTAGTGTGTTGATTTGGAGAAATATGTTGGGTTATAGGGCTTATTAGTTTACCTAATCCATTGGATAAATGAATTCTTATCATCAATCCATTGGGCCATCTCTATTGTATGTTTTAGCCTACTGGGCCGTAACACTATAATTATCGCTTTTATAGTTAGCTTAAACCTGTTAACAAAATGCCCCTCCATTATTGTGCCGAAGATGTCCGTCAATGAGGCGGCCAGAGCCTTAAACAGCTGGTGATATTCTCTCTCACCATTCCCTCCTTCCAGAGGGTTAGGAACCTCTCCTTGCCGATTTCTCCTTGTGTTGATCGAAAATGGTTCATTAATAGATATTTTAACTCCTCCCATCTCTGTAATTTTTTCCATCGCTGCTGCCTTTGATACCAAGACAAGGCTCCCCTTCGAAACAAATAGTAGCCACTTCCAACTTCTCCGATTCTGATATTTGAGTTAGCCCAAAATATTGCTCGAACACAGGAATCTCCACCCTTCGATTTCAAAACTTTGGCCGCCACTGCTCTCGGATTTCCTCCCCTTCCTTATTCCCCTCTTCCACTGTTACCATCAAGTTCATGGTGAATTTTGAAGAATGAACGTCTTTTGGACTCTTTTTGGTTCTCTTTCCCGCTCTTTCTAATGGTTCATGACATACTTAAATTGCTCAATCATCTTTGTCATTTTTTTTCTCTATGTTCTACACCCTATGAAATATTGACTTCATTGTATCAATTCTTGCATTAAATTCTTTCGTTCTTCCCTCCGTACTTCGGTATAGCAATCCATTCTACCTTCTAGTTCCACCATGCGATCTGTTAATGTCATGTCCAGGAGGTTGCTCTGATACTAATTTGATAGGCTTCCGTTGCAATTGATGTTCACCAAACAGGATTAAGAGCAGAATTGAAGATCAAAGCAGAGACAGGATAGTTTTGGTTGGAAATGTAATCTCAATTTTTGTAATTATAATATTAGTATAAAGAATAAACTCTGCTAGATGGAAGTAATAGCAATATGTAAAGCTATGCTTCTGTATTACAACAATAATGAAAATATAGGATATTTGGACGTTCGAGATGTCCAATTCTCTCTACTAGATGCTTCTAATTTTCAGCATATCCTTTCTCCCTCTTTTCTTCCTCTTTATATCCCTGTTGCTTTGTAAGTAACAACTCTACTAATTGCCTCTGTGATTTCCATGTGCCGATGGCTTATTCCCAAGTCAAATTCCTTTTCGGCCCTTTTTGTTTTCTTGCGTCTAACATACTTGAATTGGATGGGTTGCCTATCATGCTTATGGGTGGGCGTTGGGAATAATTTTTTATTTTCTACCCATCTAGTAATGAACCGAGAATTTCACAACTAATTCATGCAGTTAGTGGTGGCAAACGAGTTGAGTGGTTGGCTCGTAAAAAACGAGCCACGAGCGGCTCGGGCTCGTCAAAAAGGGTGAAAAAGCCTGAAAAGTTGCAAAAAAAAAAAAGCTCATCGGCTTGTGAACTCACGAGCTTGTGGGCCGAGCCGAGTAGAAGCTCGGCTCGTTTTATAACGAGCCACTAGTTTGGCTTGCGCGAGCACGAGCCCAGCTTGTGTGCATACGGGCCGAGCCGAGCCACCGCTACATGCAATCGACCCCAAAGGCTTAATTTATTGTTTTACGTTTTTTTTTATTTATATACTGTTTTAATCTTGGACATAAATTGTCTTTAATGTCCACTTAAAAAAGAATCATTGGGACGAGATGCTACTAAAATGGGATGGTTGAGCAGTTAAATGCCAAGAAAGAAAGATTGGGCTAGAAGTGCGGAAGGGGTCAATGTTTGGGGATTTCGTGTGCTGTAGCCCTAAATTTAATTATGCAGTTTGGCTAAAAGTAGTGTTCATATAGTTTTATTACTTAAAAATAGCACAATCCTTTTCCATTACTTGAAATTTTTTGTCAACTTATAATTACTGATTTTATGAAACATGTAATTATTCACGAGTACAATTTACGCTAACATACATAATCGAATAATCCTACAACTTGTAAGTCAAGAGATCAACATTACTGACGATTAATAATTTTATCAAGCCAATTAGTTCTTAGTTTTGAAACTTTACGATCATGATCATTGCCATCCTCTTCTCCTCCCCCTCCCCCCAACATTTATTTACTAGCATGCATAGATTCAGCTCGTCATTTCTGCACTCCTTTTTGGACGTGTCTCTCACGTTAATGGTCAATTATTTTTCCAGTATTACACTGGTCCTGATGGCAGGGGAACGGTAGATGATATTAGTGGTAGATTGCGGGTTGGTTGCCCAAGCTATTACAAAGAGTCTGATTACAAGTTTTACTTGGCTGTTGAATGTCTTGAGAAAGCTGCTGCTACTTCTGATATAGAAGAAAGGGAAAGCCTAGCTAGAGATGCCTTCACTAACTTAAGTTCGGTTCCAGAGTCTATAGACCTGCAAACTGTTTGCAAGCGTTTTGAGGATTTGAGGTTTGTTGAGTCAGACCGTCTTTTGCAATTTTTTGTAATTCTTTTGGTTGTTGGATTATCATTTCTCAGTCATAACATGCGAAGTTATTTGCAGATTTTTTGAAGCTGTGGTTCGGTTACCTTTGCAAAAGGCGCAGACTCTTGATCCTGATGGTGATGCTTTCAATGAACAAATAGACGCAGGGATTCGAGAGCATGCACTTGCTCGGCGTGAGAAGTGTTATGAGATCATCATGATTGCTCTGCGTACTTTAAAAGGTGAAGCATCGAGGAAAGAATTCGGTTCTCCTATCAGACCTGTTTCCCAATCTCTCCTTGATCAAGGCTCTCAGAAAAAGTATATATGCCAGATTATTCAACTTGGTGTCCAGTCATCAGACAGAGTTTTCCACAAATATTTGTATCGTACATTGATTGAGTTAGGCCTTGAAGATGAATTATTGGAATACGGAGGGCCAGATTTGGTACCATTTTTGCAAAGTGCTGGAAATGAACCTGCTCAAGAGGTTTGACCACCCACTTACCCCCTCCCGTTTTGTTTGTCATTTGATTTATTCAGCTTTGATGCATCTAAAATCATAAATTATCAAGCCAAAGGATTTTGATGGCTGCTGTTCGAAATCTGTTTGAACTCGTAGTTTATTTATTTTTTCCACCGACCTTTTAATCTCGCTTTACTTTTATAGGTCCAGGCTGTTTCTGCTTTGACGTCACCAGCTTCCCAACTGGTTCACTTAAGAGTACCTATATCATTTAATCAAATAAAATACACTGAGCTTCTGGCACGATATTATGTCCTGAAGCGGCAGCATGTTCTTGCTGCTAATGTATTTGTAAGATTAGCAGAAAGGCGCTCCAGCAAAGAAGGGAATACCTTGACACTGGAGCAAAGGTACTTACTTTTACTCATGCGAGTATGATCAACGCGATGTTTTAGATGTGTGTCATGAAAATTAAAAAAGAGACAAATTGCAATTTATATAGATTTTCCACTTGTCAGATTGATAATTGTCATAGATGCAATAACGAAGTGTTCTTATGTTGTTGGATCCCAATCTCTGTCATCTATCTTCATATTAACCGATGTTTTCTCTTAAAAGGCATCTGCTCCATTTTTTTTATGATGGAAGGGAAATGTCGTTCCTAGTAGTTATATCCGCCTGTGTTAAGTTTGAAGTTCTACTTATTTAGACAGAAAGCCTTTTTATTTGTTGAATGTTTGTTGACTTTCTTCATACCACTGGCTGACATTCATTATTGAAAGTATGTTCAAGAATTTTACAAGCTCTTCATTTGAAATCACAGTTGTTATGGACAGGCGTTCATTCTTGGCCCCATGCCCAGATTATCATTGCTGAAGCTCAACATTTTAATATTATTTCGTTGTAGTTTGCTACTTGATCAGAATAGGGCTTAAAAATGACTAAAAATTTCGTCAGTAGTTGGAGCATTTTAGGCTTAAGCAGGCTTAAAAATAAGTATAAGGTACGTTTAAGTAACTTTTTGTTTCCAAGCATGTTTGGACAAGTTACTGTTTCTAACTTAAAAAGAATTCCTTATTATGAAATTAACTTGCTTGCTGTTAAAATAACTAACTTTTTCTAATTTGGTAAATTTTAAAATACCTGTGTATTTGTATGTTAACTTGTACGTTAACTTTAAAGCTTAACCAATTACTACTTCTTAACCTGTCAACTGGTGCAATTGCTTGGCGTGATGTCAATATCTTTGGTTGACATGATTTCAGCATTGGTGAGACCATGTCAAGCAGTACTTAACATAATTGTGTATGACATTATGTAAACCATTCCTTGATGCGTTATATTAACTATGGAATGTAAAAGAAAAAAATAATAATAAGAAACTACAATGATATATCAAAATAAAGAATTGAAAGATGTAAACATGCAAGCAATTAACATTTGTTATTATTAATAAAAGAAGCAACATATTGCGAACTGAAAACTTCTAGTTAAAGCTGGATAATGCATGTTTTTGTATGATCACTCATATTGTCACATGTTTAAAAGGATTTGGTACTAATGACAATATGCCTTTTTGCCCACTGTGCATTATATTAACAAAAATATATACTTTTATACCTCCACGCAGTTATATCTTTGAGAGTTCTCCACTCACCTTCCACAACACTTCATAAAAGTAGATATATATCTCTGCATAAAAATTGTGCATTTCACATTTTGTAAAGGAACATTTTACTGTAAACTCAGAGTGCTTAACATTGTGTTAACGAGAGTTACTCATAATTGGAATAATTATTTTCTTCTTAGTTCATAAAGTATTTTATACAAGGGGTTAAGAAAGATGATTGAGAACACACAGGACAGGAGTTAAGGAACATGATCGATAAACATAGCAGAAGTAAAAAAAGATGAACAATTAGTGACAAAGAGAAAGTTGAAGGTTTGTTGACTAGTGAAGATGGGTGGTGAACAAAACAGGGACTTTTACATAAATGCCATTTTACCTCAAACACTTTAAAACAGACTAAAACAATCATTATTTAGATTGGTCGTAATTTTTCAAACACAGATTGTTATTTGGTTGCTCAATGTCTTGTTTAGTTAATGATCATAGTTTGTCTTCTCTCATTTTGTTGATGTCAGACGTCAATACCTGAGCAATGCTGTCCTTCAGGCAAAGAGTGCCAGTAAGAGTGATACACCTAGTTTTTCTGGCCGCGGTGCAATTGATAATGGACTGCTGGATTTACTTGAGGGGAAGCTTGTTGTTCTTCAGTTTCAGATAAAGATTAAAGAGGAATTGGAAGCTATGGCCTTGAGACTAGAGGCTTCTCTTAGCGGACCGGAATCTATGGCAAATGGCTCATCACCTGATAGCAGCAGCTTTGGTGATGCCAATCTTGTCAATGTTGTACAAGAAAAGGCGAAGGAATTATCACTGGATTTAAAGAGCATCACTCAATTATATAATGAATATGCTGCTCCATATGAACTCTGGGAGGTTCGTAATTCCTCCTCACCCTTCCCCTGCATGATGAAAGGCTGCCCATACTGTGCTTAGCTTCTTACCCTCTATTGCCAGCTAATCTTATAAACATTTGCATATATATATATATATTCATTCATGTCATTGTTATGTAATAGGACTCCACTGATAAAAACAGAGAAACAAAAAGTATCATTGAAAGCTGAATGCAATTTAGAGAATTACAAACAGGAAAGTAAAGTAGACTCTTCTACTCACTCAACTATTGCCTGCCTCTATAACTAGCTTCTACCTTTATATAAAGCTCTCATCTAACTAACTAAGCTAGTCATCTCCCCTATTTACCAGATTTTGTTACTCCAAGCGAGCTCGCCATTCCTTCTTCTGAGTCTTTCTAGAGTAGGTAAAATTGCTAGGAGTCTATCAATACCATTTGTTTCCAAAGCCACTTTGTCCTTGAGGTGGAAGCTAGGAAAGTATTGGTGGTGAATTTCCTGCGTGGCGCTATCGGCTGCCTTCCCAATGTTATAGATCTCATAGGAAATTTGTCCCGCATTTACCCATCTCC
This sequence comes from Osmanthus fragrans, assembly GCA_019395295.1. Lineage (NCBI taxonomy): Eukaryota > Viridiplantae > Streptophyta > Magnoliopsida > Lamiales > Oleaceae > Osmanthus > Osmanthus fragrans. Next base: position 23,699,997 of record CM033345.1, on the reverse strand, counting down.
TCAATTTGCCGTTGAGCTAGGTTTTGAGAATTTGTGGCCCATGGGCTCCTTAGCGAATTTGAGCACTCTATTTTTTGTCTTCTACTCACTAGGCTACCTTCACCCAACCCCCTTGGTCTTAGTAAACGGACCTGACCCCTAATTTCTGGATTGAGCCCATTAACAAAGGTACTCTCCAACACTTCTGTAGAAATATCCAATAACGATGCGTCCAGAACTTTGAACGACGCCGGTAGTTTGCCGTTGTTCCTTTTTGATTTACGGCTAAGAATTTCTCAGACTTTTGTTTTCTCCTTCGTCTACTGTTTTGTTCGTGACTGATTGAGGAAGGGTCAGTGATGCCACGGTTTTCTGGGTTGCCTCCACTGTCTGCAACATTCTGGCCATGCTTTGGGTTAAGTACTCCACACAACTTTCCAACTCCGGTAAGCGTTGCATCTCAAATTTCAATTCCTTCATTTCATTGTCCATGACTTCCACTCTGATTTCTATCTTCTTTTGGACCATCAGAATCTACTGCTCTGATACTAATTTGATGGGACTTCACTGATAAAAATAGACTTAAATTTTTACTGAAAACTAAATGCAAATTCAAAGAATTACATACAGGAAAGTAAAATAGACTCTTCTACTCACTCAACTATTGCCTGCATCTATTGCTAACCTCTACCTTTATTTATAGCTCACATCTAAGTTTTGTCATCCTCCTCTTTACCAAATTCTGTTACTCCAAGCCAGTTGGTCATTCGTTCTTCTAGGTCCTTCAAGAATAGGTAAAACTAACAAGAGTCTATCTATGTGGTTTACATAGATGTGGGCTCTCCAACTTCAATAGCTAGCTTTTGAGGTATGGCTCTCCCAAAATTTATATCAATGATATCAGATCAGGCATTGTCTCCCGGTTGCAATCAAGTGGGCGCGAATGGTGACACCGACATAGTAGTGTTTGTCCGTCTTTATGAAAAGAAGTAATTTCTGTGCACTTGCTAGACAGACCTTTTAACCTTTGTCTAATGTTTGGACTGATTGCTAACTGCTATTGTCAACGTCTACCCTCTTTCTCCATCTAGCTCTTTGATAGCCCATGCCCTCCAAAGCCATGATATATTAATTCTTTCTCGTGAAGGTAGAAGGTACATGAAATTTAGGGACACCCCTGTTTACAGTCAGAGTGAGGAATGGAAGGTCAAGTGGTTGACAGAATAAAAAAGATGTAAGGTTTTGTTGCTTTAAATGTGTAGTGTTTCTAAAAATTTAACATGGTTTCATGCAAATAATGATGCATCAAACACCACGAGTTCCCATTAGGTTCAATGACCATAAGACCTTTTTTTGGTTTGTAGAATAGACCTTTATGTGCTGCACAAATACAATTTCATTGAAAAATATTGTTTGCTCAATGGGATTTGTTGTCGAATCAAGAATGTATCTGTTTGCTACGTGCAAGTTTTTGACGATTAAAGAAGAATTTGACTAAAGTCAAGAACAGATTAACATGATTTATGATCTAGGATCTGCATTATGTCACTAACATTGTCTATTTCAATTGTAAGCTTTCCTTATGCGAGGTTATTTTTCCAAAGGATGGTATGATTAACCATCTTTATGATCTCACTTATAATGTAGCTTAGAAATTTTCCAGCTTGGTACTCATGATTTATATATGGTGTTCTCTTTTTCTTTTCTTTTTTTCTTTACTGATATTTGGAAGGCAGTTTAATTATCCCATTTTTCATTTCTCCGATCATCTCTCTCTTTCTGGAAGTAAAATGTCGAAATTTAATGAAGGTGACTGAGGAATGGATGATTATTACTTAATCATATTTATTTTACTTTTTGGTTTCCAGGTATGTCTGGAAATGCTATATTTTGCAAGCTATTCCGGCGATGCTGATAGCAGCATTGTAAGAGAGACCTGGGCTAGACTCATTGATCAAGCTCTTTCAAGGGGTGGAGTTGCTGAAGCTGGTGCAGTATTGAAGAGGGTTGGTTCTAAAATTTTCCCTGGGGATGGAGCTATTTTACCTTTAGATATGTTATGTCTGCATTTGGAGAAGGCTGCACAGGTAAATAATTACTTTCTTGTATGTTTGATATTATTATTCATTCAGTTGATTTTTGACTTGTAAAGTTGATATATAACATTATTTGCTGATAGATTTAACGATTTCTAATATTACTTCACCCATCTTATTATTTTTTTCTTTAATCCTTGTAGGAGCGGGTTGTTTCAGGGGCTGAATCCATTGGCGATGAAGACATTGCGAGGGCTCTTCTTGCTGCTTGCAAGGGTGCCATAGAACCAGTACTTAATGCTTACGACCAGCTACTATCCTACGGAGCAATTTTACCTTCTCCAAGTCTAAGGTTACGTCTTATCCGGTCAGTGCTAGCTCTACTTCGTGAGTGGGCAATGTCTGTCTTTGCACAGAGAATGGGCACAAGTGCTACCGGGGCCTCTCTTGTTCTTGGTGGAACATTTTCTTTTGGACAAACTACTGCCATTAATCAAGGTGTTCGTGATAAGATCACAAGTGCAGCAAACAGGTCTGGTTTTCTTTTCAAGTCACTGGCTTCCTCAGACTGTTTATATAATGCATACAACATTTGGACTTCTGTTCTTAAAGTATAATATACTTCCTTTGCTTCCAAACTAGACGTAATCATTTTCTTTTTGGCAAGTCCTAAATAAGATGCACTCTTCCAAAATAAACAATTCTTTGTCCCTAATATGGCAATGTCATTTTTATACTTTTCCAATGTTCAGAATTAAAATACATGGCCTCCTTTGATGGTCAAAGATGTAATTGGAAATTGCTTAAACTATACCAATTTACATAACGATGTAACTGTGCCAAGTCAAACAAAGACATTCAATTTGTAACTGAGGAGTATTTGTCTTCTGAATGTTCTTAACGTCATAGGGAACTTTTGTAATGTACTTGTTCTCCACTCAGATTGTTGGCTGGGGACTTTTGGGCTAATCTTGGACAATTTCCCTCTCTCGAGTCTTTCTGTTGACACCTAACTGTATATTAACTATTGTATATTCCCCTCATATATTGAAAGATATTTTGATACAGTGGGAGACTTGCACTACATTTTTTAAGTTATAAGATGCAAATATCTAGTTATATGTTTTCCAAAAGTATATTGGGAAAACAATTTTTAAAATATGCAAAATAGCCTTGATGGTTTGACTTGGGTGTGTTAGTAGTTGAGCTGAGACTATATTAGTCCTTCCTGGAGCTGGGGTTGGGCCAATTTGATGTGCGCTGTTATAATTTGCTGCCAAGGCCCAGTCTCTCCCATCCATTAACTGAAATTACTTTAATTGATTATCTTGCTTGTCAAATACCAGTGCCTTTCTTGAACTTTAATCCACTTAATGAGTCGAGTCTTAAGAATTGACTTTGTAGCTAGCTTTAAGTCTGTCCTTTATTTTTATATCCTCTCTTTCACATTGAATAACTTTTATACAGTACCACAAATTTCACTCCTAACAGTGGGCCTCGACTAATTTCTATAAACAGGTTTATGACTGAAGTGCGGAGGTTGTCTCTTCCTCAAAGTCAAAAGGAGGTTGTTTATCGGGGTTTCCGGGAGCTTGAAGAGTCACTTTTGAGTTCTTTTCCTTTCGAAAGGTTCTAATTTGCTCCTGCAGGTTATGTACGAATTGCTTGCTTGTGCTATAAAACTAATTTTTTACTCCATAATTGGATCGGTCAAATAGCATTTTGGTTCATTTCGTGCATACTGATACATTTTGGAGTGATTGATATGTTTTGCGAATTTTGGTACATTTAGCTCAGTTTTATGCATATTGGAGAGTCTATACATTTTGTCTAGGTTTTTTTTACATATCACTCGCTTTGATATTTATTGCTCTATTTCTTGGTACATTATGGCATATCTTGCAAACTTTGTAAATTTTGACGCGTTTCGTTACATTTAATGCATCTAACAGTTGGGCGCCTTCTGGTTCATTTTACGCAGTTTTTCTACATTTCCCATTTTTTGTTACAATTTGCAATGTTTTGGTAAATTTTGCTCTTTTTTTTTTTTTTTTTTTTTTTTACGTATCACACATTTTTTACATTGAACGCATCATATAGGTACACTTTTTGCTCTCATTTGGAACATTTTGGGGGCCTTTTGATACATATAATGGAGTTTGTTACATTTTTATCTTGTTTACATTTTAAAGTGTTACGATAAATATTTCGTGTTTTTTCATACATTTCACGTGTAATGATTCGATTTCTATGTCAAAGTCATTAGTTTACGTATTGTCCGTTATGGGAGAGTTTGAGCTCATCTTGTCCCTCACGAATTTTTATTTTGAACGAATTTATATTTCGAACCTAAGACCTCTACCTTATGAGAGATTTAAATTGAATTTTAGTACTAAATGGCAAACGTGATTTATGTGATGATGTTTATGACTACCCTCATATTTTATTTAGTACGTAATTAATTTTTATTGTGATTAACTATTTTTTGCATTGACATAAATCTTGTAAGTGTTAGACGATCGCCGTGCCTATTATACTTAATTATAATATGTATATAATTTAATGAAATTAAAAAGGTTATATGATTTAGATGTGTTTATAATTTTATAGCTTGCTATTGTTAAGAAGATTTTATCTACATCTGATTGGAACCATGACTTTTCTTTATATTAAGCAAAAATTGATTTAATTGCAAGTCAATATATTAGGCATTCCCTTGGGTAATATAGAAAATTTGTATGAGTTTTAATTGACCAATTACCATGTTTTAGTCCTATAAAAGAAAATGAAGTCAAAATTTTACTAATTTTAAACCTCAAATAATAGAATAAATCATAAATTTTCATTCCAGAACTAAGGGTGTGTTTGATAGAAAGATGGAAAATGAATGACAAATAAAATATTTGGCAGGGAAGTGATTTGCCTAGAATTTGTTTTAGAGGGAATTGTATTAATGGTGTTTGATTGGTATAATTTTCCACCTAATCCGTTTGGCTTTGTTTTTCATGCAAATGATTATTTTTTGGGATAATTTTTTTACAATCTGTATTAAAATTTGTTTGGATTGTCAAAAAGTAAAAAAAAAAAAAATTAAAAAAAATATTTTCATAAAATTTTTATGTTTGTTTGGCTATGTTTTTCATGCAAATTGTCAATTAAATGGATAAATTTTTTTACCATTGAATTTAGAATATATTTCCATTGCCAAAAAGTAAAAAAAAAAAAAAAAAAAAAAAAAAAAACACCCAACAAGGTGGAAAATAATTTCCCACCAAAATCATAAGAAAATATTTTCCTGCTTTTGTGCTTCAAGGGATTGTACATTAGAAATTGGTGGCAAACATTTTCCAGAGCTAATTTGGCTAATCAAACAGCCAAAAGTAGGAATTAGGAAAATATTTTCCTAGTTTCATGGCAAATTACATGTATCAAACACAGCCTAAATGTTGGTCGAACTTAGTTGTGGCAAATAAGTTCATGGGCTCGGGTAGTTCGAGTTCGGCTCGCAGGAACTGAGCCTAGGCTCGGGCCGAGCTCCTTTGAGGGAAATGGGTCAAGCCCGACCCGACCCGACCCGACCCGACCCGACCCGACCCGTGAGCTCGAACATATTTTTAAAAAATAAAAAAACCTGAGATGTAGAGAGGAAAACGGACCGGCCCGGCTCGGGAAAAAGGCCGAGCTGAAGCTTAGGTCGAGCTCATTTTTCTCGACGAGTAAAAGCTCGACTCGGTTCGAGTCAGCAAAAATTCGACTCGTTGAGCTTGAGCCTTGATTTTGAGCTCGTAAACCAACTCGACCCGACTCGTTGACACCCCTAGGTCAACTACAACAAAGTTTATTTTTTACAACATGCATTCTATATTGTAAATAACTCTTTATGGCGTATAGAAAAATGTCATATAAAGCAATGTCGTAAAAAATGTATTATTTTTTAGGACATGCAGAGTGCGCCATTTGGAGAACGTCGTTATTAATTCTATGACGTTCAATTGCACGCCGTAAAAAGTTACTCTTGTTGTGTAGTGAACCACTTCCCTCTCAATTCCTACATTGTTTTGACTTTTCTATAGCTAAAATGATTTTCCTAAATTTCCATCCTACACCACATTGAAAGGGACGTCAAGAAGAGTTTCGAAACCAAGAATAAAATATTTTTCCATCTCTTTTTATTAATTTTGAGGTTAGCCTACTTTTAAGTATTTATGGTATTTTAAATTTTATAACCGTTAGGTCAAATTGAGAATTTTATGGAGGAAATATTATGATAATTAGTATACCTTGTTCTCATCATGTTGATGCATATTTTATAATGAATTGGTAGTGAAGTTATATGTTATGACATATAGACTTACGTATATTACTGAATTATGTAAATAACAAAACGTATCACGTGTCGTTAAGTTATGATGCGAATAACTTGGAAAGAATAGAGAACTAGAAGAGAGGTTTAGGAGGAAGATTGCAAATTGATAAATAATAAGGTGTCTATCAAAATCAAAGATCCCCTTTATCTAGTATGATCGGCAAAAGTTTGAGCAATTGCAACAGAACGAAAATCGGCAGGTAAAGGAACAAGATCAAGTGGCCGACAAGAAGAAAAACCCTGAACAATCTCGAAGGACTGTGATTGGTAGACCTATTCGCAGAATTATTGTAAGCAAACTCAGCAGTGGGCAACACAAGATCTCAATTACCCGATTTATCCCCAACCAAACTAATGCTAGAATCAATAGCTTGAATTGAACCTTCCTTCATTTCATGGCCCAAAAGTTTAATTTCTATTTGAAACAATTTCATTTTCCTTGCAGATACCACCAATTCATTCTTCTTAACAATATCAGTGATGTTAAAGTGCCTGGAATGCTGATCAATATTGTTAGAGAAGATTAACATGTCATCAATATAATCGATGAAATGTAGAAAATGAGTGAAAATGTCATTCATTATTTTTTTGAAAATCAGAAAGCTGCACATGGGAGGAAATATTGACCAAAAGGAACTGTGAAAGCCGTTTTGTATTAGTCCTTTTCATCAATATAAATTTGCTAATATCCACATTTTAAATCAAATTTTGAAAATATGAGAGATTCATTAAGGCTTGAATATAAATCTCTTTTATTAGGAATCAGATATCCTACCCACCTCAAAGCCTTGCAATTAATAATTAACCTTGGTGCTCGTCTTTCTTTTTCTGTTGTATTGTTAACATAGAGAGTTGTGCAGCTCCAAGGACTAAGGTTTGGTCAAATTAGACTTTTATCTAAAAGAGATTTAATCTCCCTTTTTTTTTTTTTTTTTTTTTTTTTACAATAATCTAAAGCTTCCTTGTTCATTTGAACTAGTCATGCTTTGGAAGGAATATCTTTTTCATCAAAATCCTTTTCATAAGGTAATGATACCAAATGCATTTTTTCTTTCCCAAAAAGCATTGGGAATTTCACTACAAAATTTAGAGATCACTTTTTCTTCAAAGAATTTAATTTAATTTTTAATTTATTCTTTAGGAAAATTTATTTGATTATTCTTTTGTTCTAAAATATCTATCTCTTTAATTATATGTTTAGATATAAATTACCATTTAAAGTAGTTGAGATACCTTCCTCATAAATTATAATGAATTAAATCTTGAGAAAGGTTTTTAAACCATAATGAAAGACGTTTTAAATTCAAATTTGGTCCACTGTCAACAAGAGCAGATGATTTGAATGTAAAACAATTATTAATAACTAAGGCGATTTCAACATTCCACCTTTGTACAATATTTTCGAGATAAGACTTCTTAATTATTCTTCTTCCTCAACAATTTCTTTCCCATTGGCATTGAGTGATTAAACTCTCGAGTTTTCAAGTTGATGAATTCTCCAATTTAAAGGTTTCACATTTTCTTCATCTAGCTTTTCAACTTTGTCAATTTCAATTTTGAGATTCTTAATCTCTCTATCCAAGTCATCTATTGTTAAAGGTTTCTCTCACATTTCGATAAGTTGAGTTTGTGAGCTTGAAGCTTGGGAGTTTGAAGAAGAACTTTCCTTCCTTTTATTAAAATTTTCAATTACCCTATCATCATCAGAAATTTGGTCAGTAGTATGAAGAAGAATTTGATGATCTTCAGATAAAATAATTTATCTGAATTCTATTCACAGAAGTATTATTATATGAATAGTCTTTCTTTTGTTCCTCTTCTGATGAAGAAAAGGTAATCTGAATTATAAGAACTTTCATCATGCCCAAAAATACTCGATCTTTAAGATCATAATCAATATTCTGATACTCAATAGTAGATATCTTAATTTTAGAATCATCTTCTATAATGAGTTAAATATCTACGGTCGAGGTTGATAAGTTGAGCTCTATTAATTTGGCCAAGAGGGGTATAAGTACCTAGATTGTTCTATTCTCTAAAAACAAAAATCGGTTTTGCATACAGAATTTGAGCAGACTGATATCATTCTATCTGTCTTGTAAAACCTTGAAAAAGCATTTGAGTTGTAATGGGAATATTATAATGTCTATGATAAATATTCACAAAAAGAATCATTCTTTCTTTGTAGCGTATCCCTGATAGTATAATATACTCTGTTTGTACATCCATATTCCACTCATAAATGAATTGAGAGTTTTTATCTCATTCTATATTGGTCGATAATAATAGTTTCTAATTAAGTCGTTTTTCTTCTTCTGGGTAGAATTCTTTTCAACTTCTTCAAAAGAATCTTTCGAAGAGGTATTTGAGTAGGAATTCATGTCTGTCTTTTTATCTTTAAGTTTCATTCAAAACTTTAAGTAAATCATCCATTACATATCTACATACTCCATTGATGGTTGAAAACTGGATTTTTTTCAATTTTTAAATTTGAACATTAATACTAATTTTTTCTCCAATCTTTTCTAATTTCTATTTTATAATTGGGTTAAAATATGTTTCAGTAACAATAGCATCCTTTTTTGAGAAAGCATTAGCTTCACAAATTTGGTTATTAACTTCGTAGACTGTATAGGTAGGAAGAATTTCTTCATTTGGAATCTTCCAAACTTCAGGATTACTTGACTCAGTTACTCCTAATCTTCAAACCATTTTACAAAAGGAAGGGCAATTTTATTTTTATTTAAGCAATCATAAAACTATTCTTGAATTATTTTCTTTGATTGAGAAGAATGGTTCTTAAAAACCATTTTAAAAGTCAAAATACCTTTCCTGCAAAAATTGTTTTCCCACTTCTTCCACAAAAACAAAAAAAAAAAAAAAAAAAATCCTATTTAAAATTTACATCTTCGTATAGAAGTCATATAGTTGAGGTAAGACATAAGATGCAAGCGGTACCCATAATGATTGGACGTAAAGCGTCTGTAGATGACTTTTAAGTTTGATGTCAAATCTCAAGACTCAACCCTGGACAAGCAGTGCTTTTTAGCTTCTGTGTAATGAGTCTTATTTAATCATGAATTATCATAATGGGAAAGGAGTTTACCAAAGAAGAATTTTATTTAATTGGAAAGCTTTAATTGACTATCCCTATTTTTTAATACAAAAGAACTTTTATAATCATGTTACTAAACAATTAATTTAATGTTAATAGCACTTTTTGAATTGACAAACAAACTGTCATCAACTTTTTGATAAAAGCTATCTTCACCAATTCAGCATGTAAATTCATTACAACATAATTTAATTTGTCTTGCCGTATTCTAACTTTACCATCCTTAGCCAGATTTTGTTAAACCTTTTTTTGCTAACTCTTCTAGATTACATTACTTTGTAAAATACTCTATAGATATGTTCACTTAAATTTTTGATTTTGTATCCTTTTAATTCAAAAACATCTAAGATATTTCTATCAGTAAAGGATAATTAAAAATCAAAATTTGTCCGTTGCATAAACACCTAGTACATATAGAATCTTTATATTCTAAATGCCTATAATCTCTTAAGGAAACTAAAAGATAGGCATTTAATCCTTCTTTAATTCTATTTGAACTAACCCAATATGGACTTTTCCTTCCATTTTAGAAATAGCCTCAATACCTCAAATCCTGGTTTACAGCTATTGTCTGTTCAATAGGTTTAATTACTCTTCTTAATTATAAATCAAACATTTCAATATTATAATTCTCTTTATTATATTCTAATTTTGAACATTTAGAGAATGCTTTAGATGTAGATCCACAAATAGATCCGATATCTAAAGAAAGTTTCTCATTATTTATATAAACACTTGAAAAACAAAAGAAGCATGAGAAAAAAAACAAATAGCGCCTTTTGGTACATTCACATAGTTTTGTACATTTTAATCGATTTTGGTACATTTTACACATTGTGGTATTGTTTGGGGCCTTTTTATTTATTTCTAGATTTTTGGTTCATTTTGACTCATTTTGGAACATGCGTGCAGTTTGGTACATTTTAATTTGTTTCTGTAAATTTTACACATGTTTGAACAACTTTGCAAACTTTGTTATGTAATAGTGTTTTAGGACGTATTGCGCTTTTTGGTTTGTCTTTGTTGAGAGTTTTAATTTTGTAAGATTTTGGGTCGTTTTTGTACATTTCTTACAGTTTAGTATATTTTGGGTGGTCACATTTCAAGTATTTTGGTACATTCTAGCTTCCTTTGATAAATTTCTTGAATCTTCGTACATTATGGATTCATTTCGCACATTTGTCCATTTTGGCAAATTTTTAGAGGTTTTTGTACATTTTGCACATACTAGTTTATACTAGAGTATTTTGGTACATTCGCTCATTTTGAACATTTTGGGGCATTTTTAGAAATTTAGTGCACTTCAATAATACATTTTGGAGTGTTTTGTTACATTTTGGCTTTTTTCTTTGGCACATTTCTTGTAGACCAATATTTTAGTGATTTTTGGTACATTTTGTGCATCTTGATATAGTTTGACCCTCTCATTTTACTTGTTTTGGTATGAATTGGAGCTTTTTGATAGTTTTTGTATAGTGTTGGTACACTTCGTGTATTTTTTTATTTTTTTTATTTTTTTTAACATTTTGGACTGTTTTAGTATGTTTTGGACATTTAAATATATTTTAAAGTTTTTTGGGTACGATTTATTTTACACATTGTGGTTCTGTTTAGGGGCATTTTATGTATTTCTTGAATTTTGGTTCATTTTGACTCCTTTTGGAACATTTTACGCATTTTTAACATTTTGGGCCATTTTTGTATATTTGACACAATTTAGTTCATTTTGGTGTGTTCTATTACATTTCTAGTAGTTTGGTACGTTATGGCTTCCTTTGGTAAATTTCGTTCAGTTTGGTGAACATTTTTTACAGGTTGGCATATTTTCCTCATTTTGGTACAAACTGGAGCTTATTGGTACAATTTGTCTATCGTTGGTTGATGAGAATCATGGAAGACTAGCAAGGATCCATTGCATGTTAAAGATGGACCAATGACAAGATTAAGAGCAAAGAGGATCAGGGAAGCCATACAATGACTTGTCCAAACTACGTAGGATAATAGTTCGAGTGCAATGAGCAATACTCAAAGTTTCAAGATAGGCATGAAAGAAGAACCAACCTTAGAGCACTAGGTTAGATGATATGCTTGATTAATTGCATGGATCATGTATCTTCAGTAAAATATATCTTAAAAGTAGATATCACAAAATTAGAATGAGAGAAGGAGACGAATGGAAAACGATTTTTAAGACTAAATATGGATTGTATGAGTGGTTAGTTATGCCATTTGGACTTATTAATGCATCTAGCACATTTTCTTGAGATTAATGACCCATGGTTTGCATGCATTCATAGGTAAATTCGTAGTCGTTTACTTTGATGAATTCTAGTGTATAGTGAAGAATTTAGATGAGCATTTGAAATGTTTGCTAACAGTTTTGGAGCAAGAACGATTTTATGCTAACTTTAAAAAGTGTACGTTTTCCATGGAAAAGTTATTTTTCTTGGTTATGTTGTTAGCACAAAAGGTATTGAAGTAGATGAAAAGAAAATCAAAGCTATCTAGGACAGGGAGTGGCCAACACCTAAAAGCATAGCTTTTAGTGCACTTTGCACACCACTCACAGATATTGTGAAAAAAAAGTGTTGGATAATACCATTGAGACATTGAGCAAGAGAATTCATTTAATATTATTATAGATAGGTTGTGTTTAGTACTTGTTTTAGGACTGTACATAACCTTAACAAAACTGATGTGAACCCATGTAGCAATTGAAGCTACAAAACCCACAATAAGATTGAAATCGAACCCAAGAAAGCCAAATAAATCAAATGATGTGAACCCGCAAAGCAACGTCGGCTACGAAACCCACAACGAGATTGAGATCGGATCCCAATATCGTCAATAAGCAAAGTTTTAGATTTAACCCAAAACTTATATGAACCAAACAACCAATAAACGATGGATTTGTCGACCTTTTGATCACACAAATATTGAATCTCATCTGGATTTGTGAACGCCGCAAAAAAAGTGATTTCTTGATAAGTTCAAATTAATCAATGAAGAACAAGAAAAGTGGAAGCAAACAGCCCAATGAATAAATCTCAAAATATCAAAATCTTACAATGAAAGAAATAAAATCCTATTTATATTAAACCCTAATAATACTGTTTAAAATGGAATAAAAGACTTAAAAATATAAAAGTTACCAAAAACTAAGAATTATAACTAAAGTAAAACATCTCGCGAAAAAGGAAATTTTCTGGCCAAAATATATCTATGTGGCCACATGGTACAATCTGTTGCGGTCGCATATGTCATTTGAAATGCGACCAACAGTTTTTTGACGCCTTTCATGTGAACGCCTGGTAATATATGCTATGCAGTTGATAGCATTGACTTGGCCCATTTTCTTCCGTTACTTAATCCAAGTAGCTCCAAGTGGTTTCAGCCCTCGTCCCCTTCATGACACTTGACCTTTGGTTCGTTAACTTCACACATTTGAACTCCATAGCTCAAACCATCGATTTTTGTGATGTTATTGACCCCAAATAGCCTCGAACGTGCCCTTAATCTCATCTCAATGAACATTTGCACTCTCGATCGTCCGCAGCCTATCCTGGATCACATTAGACCCTCATTCTTCAAGAAGATTCGTCCTCGAATCTTGACATTGTAGATCCAAGTTGTAGCCCTTGCCCTCAATCATGGAAATGACATGAAAGGTCCATCTCCTCAAGGGTGTAATTTGGACCTCCTTTGAGTTCGTATCAACCATTTTTGTATGTATGCCCATCACCTTCACACAAATCAAAGAAAGAATACACGCTTCGACTTTGGCCTTTTGCAAGTTTGAAATACTTTAAGAGCAATCTCCTTCCATTGCCTTTGAAACTCCATTGTCTCCTCAGGGATCACAAAGTCAACCTCCGATAACACAGAGATATCCAACCAAGGGTAGGGTTGGTAAGCTTCATCTACAGGTTGATGTTCAATACCCGGATTGTATGGTATCCCAATAGGCTTGTTCATGTACCAATTCTTCAAAACCTTGTAAGACAGAAATAGCCAAACTAGGGAGGGGTTTATTAGTTCTCACTAAAACCCTTTCAATTTTACTCTCTTTTTCGTATAAGCTCACTTCTGACTTTTCTTTTTTATTTGAAGACTCTCTCTCTCTCTCTCTCTTGTCGATCCACTTTTCTTTTATCCACTTCACCACTCTCACTTTTTCTTTCACTCCTTTGTGAGTCTTTGTTCCTCACTGCCAGCCCACCATTTTCTCTCGAACTCCCTATTTCTCTCAATATTTTTTCTTACTCTCTTTTCAGTTTGATTTGATCTTATGCTTGTTGTGGTGTCAACGACACAAGAATGATGTGGTTCTCATCCTTACCAAGTTGTACCTATTTTTAGATCCATCATATTTCACCTTCCTTTCATTTTTCCATGATCTTCCTAAGAAGATATGCCCGGCATACATAGGCACTACATCGCACAACACCTCATCGTGGTACCTCCCAATTGCCTACATACCCTAACCTCTCCACATTCATTCAACCACTGTAATTTATAAGGTTTATGATGTTTTATTGTAGTCAATCTTAATTTGTCGACAAGTGTAACACCAACAACATTAATACCACTTCCTCTATCAATAATTAAACTACATACCTTGTTCTCGACGTGGCATCGAGTTTGAAAGATGTTGTCCCGTAGCTGCCCCACATCATCCACTTTGAGTGGCGTATTGAGATCACGCATCACCGCATGTGTTTCCTCCACGATTGAGTGCTCAACTCCATCACATTCTCTATGATTTCCTCTCAACTCCCTTTCACGCCTATCACTAATCAACAACTTCTCCAACAAGATGTCTACTCCTTCGTTCAAGCCTATCCATTCTCTCTCATGTCATCAAATAGCCGCTCAAACCGTCGAACCATTTCTCCCGACATGTGTAAGATTTATTGTTGCCCTTGCTTGATCCTGAACTTTCCCTGTCAGACATTTTGCCCCACAATTTATTTTTTGCCTCACAAGGTTCGCTCGTATATCACACAATTTTCGGCTTTTATCCTCTATTGATCTCACCATTCAGCATTTTACCACTCAAACTTTCATTCAAGTGCTTCAACGAACAATCCAAACTCAACCAAGAGTTATTCTTGTAGAATTCAAACCAAAGGAGATGGTGACCTTAAAGACTCAAGAAATGAAAGAATTGAATTGGACAATCAAATGGAATTTTGAATTCAAAAAAGTGGTTCTTGAAGACTTTTTTTTCACTCAAAGAACTGAAACTGTTTATTGTTGGTAATTTCCAAAATATTTTTTTTAATCTGGTTTTTTTTGCATGGAAATTCAACTACGATACCAGCAAAATAAACGGAAGTTGATTTGGACGCAAATCCAGCACAAAAACACTTTTTGAAATTTTGACGAAATGTTTTTGGTTCAAAGACTCAATTTACGAAGAACACGAAAAACTGGACAAAAAATAAAAAAACAAAGACTCAACAGCAAAAGAAAGGATATAACCTTGATTTTTGGAGTCTAAGCTCTGACATCAACTGATGTGAACCTGCGTAGTAACGTTAGCTACAAAACCCACAACGAGATTGAGACCGGATTCCAAGATCGCCAATAAGCAAGGTTTTGGATTTAACCCAAAACTTATGAACTAAACAACCAACAAACGATGGATTTGTCGACTTCTTGATCACACAAATATTAAATCTCACCCGATTTTGTGAACGCCACAAGAAAAGTGATTTCTTGATAAGTTCAAATTGTTCAATGAAGAACAAGAAAAGTGGGAGCAAATAGCCCATTGTATTAATCTCAAAATATCAAAATCTTACAATGAAAGAAATAAAATCCTATTTATACTAAATCCTAATAATAGTGTTTAAAACGGTATAAAAGACTTCAAAATATAAAAGTTACCAAAAAGTAAGAAATCTAACTAAAGTAACATCTCGCGAAAAATGAAATTTTCTAGTAGGAACATATCTATGCGACCGCATAGTACAATCTATTGCAGTCTCATAGGTCATTTGAAATGACACCAATAGTTTTCTGACCCCCTTCATGCGACCGCATGGATGCTATGCGGTCACATAGCATTGACTTGGCCCATTTTCTTCCGTTACTCGGTCCAAGTAGGTCCAAGTGGTTTTGGCCCTCGACTCCTTCATGACACTTGACCCTTGGCTCGTTAACTTCACACATTTGAACTCCATAGCTCGTACCATGGATTTGTATGACATTATTAACCCCAGATAGTCTCAAACGCGCCCTTAATCTCTTCTCAATGAACATTGCATTCTCGATTGCCCGTGGCCTATCATCACATGACCAAAGTTTATGGATTTTTAACTCAAAACGATGAATCAAACAACCAATACAATAAAATATGATGTGTGGACCTTTTGATTACACAATTTAAGAAATCTAACCCAAAGTTTAAAAGTTTGACCCGAGAATTATTGAACCAGGAAACCAAGTTAATTACGAGAATACCTTGACCCCATGATCACAAAACAAACGAATCTCACTTGATTGATTGAACGCCATGAGATTGACCTTGATAAGTTCGGTAGGATTGCTCAACGAAGAACAAAGGAGAAAGCCAAATTTTGCCTCTCAAATTAATCTCAAAATGTCCAAAGTCTTTTCAATAAAAGAAATAACAATCAATTTATACTAAACCCTAGATACTAGTTTAAAATAGAAATAATTCGAAAAAGATTACAAAATATCAAAAGAAATAGAATTCTAATCAAATAAGGTAACTTGCGAAATTTCAAAAATTCTCATCTCGAATCCTTCCATGCAACCACATGGTAGTACTCTTCGCGATCGCACAAGCCAGTTGAAATCTGCCCTTCTTGTTTTGGTAGGCTACCATGCGACTGCATGGAAGTTTTCACTATGCTGCCGCATAGTGTTCCAGTTCAGCTTCTCCTTCTACTGCTTGCAACACATTAAGCCAATTGGTTTCATCCTTCCAACCCAACACAGAACTTGCTCCTTTGCTTGCCAAGATTGTTGTTTCATCCATTGTAGCTTGCACAAGTAGATTCATGACTTCTTTCACTTGTTTAGCTCGCGATCGTGTCATCAAGGTCACCTTCGACAATCAATTGATCTTTTCCCGGGCTTGACTTTTTCATGCTCGATTACGTACTCACATCATCCCCTCCTTCTTCAAAAGGATTCGTCCTCGAATCTGCACCTAATTCTAATACTTTGCTCCTTTCTCGCCTTTTACCCTGAATGCAAGTAATTCAACTCCCAAATCCTTGCTATGTGCTTATCCTTTAGTGTTCATCAAGTGCTCCATTTGCATTGACTCAAGTGGATATTCGAAGGGTGTTATCCCCTTAATCAAATCTTCATGGCATGATTCTTCGAGTTACTGCATCAAAGAAATATCCAAATGGGTTTCTCGTCCCATTTCTCTTCAATTGCAATTCCACCTTCATAGCCATGTGTAGCATGTCTTCTAACTCCACATAGTGTTGCAGCTCCACTATATTAGCTATGTCCCGATTCAACCCATTTACAAACCTGGCCATTGTAGCCTCCCGTTCCCCCTCCACATTCGCCCTAATCATCAGCATCTCCATTTCCTTATGGTAGTCCTCCACACTCTTCGATCCTTGGTAGACAAGTTCTTCACATAGTTCCATCCTAGGCTCTCGCCTATCTGTCTCTGGTATTTGGAATCCCCCTTCATAAATTGGCAAGATCTACATCCTGTCTGTCCAACATATCCCTTACATACTCAAACAATCGTTCAAATCTATGTATCATTTCTTCTGACATGTTGGTTTGATTGTTGTTGCAGCCTGACATTGATCCTTCTTTGTCAGACATCCTAAATCTAAGATTTTTTCTGCTTCACAAATTTCCTCTCGTGAATCACTCAAGTTTTGGCTTTTTCGCTCGATTGTTCTCACCAGGCCTTTTCCACTCAAAACTTTTACCCAAAGTGCTTCAAAGGACATATTAGAACTCAAACGAATTTATTCTCGTACAATTCAAACCGTGGTTTGAGTGAGATTTTGAAATTTTAAAGACTCAAGAAAGGAAATAATTGACTTGGACAATTGAATGAAATTTTGAATACAAGAAAGTGGTTCTTGAATTTTTTTTTTGACTAAAATAATTTAAAAACTATTACTGTCGATAATTTTCGGAATAAT
The DNA here is from genome assembly GCA_019395295.1 of Osmanthus fragrans. Lineage (NCBI taxonomy): Eukaryota > Viridiplantae > Streptophyta > Magnoliopsida > Lamiales > Oleaceae > Osmanthus > Osmanthus fragrans. The sequence goes on along the minus strand of CM033345.1, from coordinate 23,682,345 downwards.
AAAAATGTTTTTTTGAAATCCCATTTTTTTGGCACGAAAATTCAACTACGATACCAACAAAATAAGCGGAAGTTGAGTTGGATGCAAATTGAGCACAAAAACAACTTTTGAAATTTTGATGGAACTTTTACAAATCAAAGACTCTAAATTTGAAGAACACGAAGAACGATGAAGGAAAAGGACTCACAAAAAAAAGAAGATATAACCTTGATTTGTTGGAGTCCAACTCTAATACCAACTGATGTGAACCCGCGTAGCAATTGAAGATACAAAATCCACAACTAGATTGAAATCGAACTCAAGAAAGCCAAATAAACCAAAATTTATGGATTTGACTCAAAACGATGAATCAAACAACCAACACAATCAAATATGATGTGTCGACCTTTTGATTACACAATTAAAGAAATCTAGCCCGGAATTATTGAACCAAGAAACCAAGTCAATTACGAGAATACCTTAACCTCGTGATCACAAAACAAACGAATCTCACTGATTGATTGAATGCCACGAGATTGGTCTCGATAAGTTCGATAGGATTGTTCAATGAAGAACAAAGGAGAAAGCCAAATTTTGCCTCTCAAATTAGTCTCAAAATATCCAAAGTCTTTTCAATGAAAGAAATAACAACCCTAGATACTAGTTTAAAACGGAAATAATTTGAAAAAGATTACAAAATATCAAAAGAAATAGAATTCTAATCAAATAAGGTAACTTGCAAAATTTCAAAAATTCGCGTCTTGAATCCTTCCATGCGAATGCGGTAATGCTCTTTGTGGTCGCACAAGCCAGTTGAAAACCCTTCTCATTAGGCTACCATGTGACCGCATGGATATAACACTATGCGATCACCTAGTGTTCCGGTGAAGCTCCTCCTTCAGCTGCTTGCAACACGTTAAGCCAATTAGTTTCGTCCTTCGACCCCAACACGGAATTTGTTCCTTTGCTCACCAAGATTGTTGTTTCATCTGTTGTAGCTTGCACAAGTAGATTCATGGCTTCTTTCACTCGTTTTTCTCTTGATCGTGTCATCGGACCTCCTTTGACAATCACTGGATCTTTTCCCAGGCTTGACTTTGTCATGTTCGATTCCGTGTTCACATCAAAAACTTTTGAGATAGAATGTGATGCTTTAGGTATAGGAGTCGGAGCTGTTTTAATGCATGATAGGCGATCAATAGCTTATTTCAGTGAAAAGCTAAGCCGGGCAACTTTGAATTATCCTACATATGAAAAAGAGTTTTATACTCTTGTTCGAGCTTTGGAGATATAGCGACACTAACTATGGTCGAAGGAGTTTGTCATCCACGCCGATCATGAGTAATTGAAACATCAAAAGGGCCAAGGTAAATTAAACAAGAGGTACGCGAGATGGATGGAGTCTATTGAGACATTTTCCTTTGTCATTCAGTACAAACAAGGTAAAGAGAACATAGTAAGTTGGCACACTTCATTTCATGTCATAAAACATATGATGCCATAAACATAGTTGACTTCGTTCATTAGAAAAATAGTACGACTCCATGGGATACCTAGGAGTATCATGTTTGATACATATGTTAAGTTCTTTAGTGGGGTAAGTTGGGAACCAAACTATTGTTTTCTACTACTTGTCACCCACAAACATATGGACAAACAGAGGTAGTCAATAGAACATTAACTCAACTCTTGCACACTATATCAATAAGAATTTGAAAAGTTGGGAGGATTGTTTACCATTTATAGAATTTGCATATAGGGCCATGCATATTACTACTTCTATGCCTTTTGAAATTGTGTATGACTTTAATCTACTAACTCCATTGGATTTAATTCCTTTACGTGTTGATAAAAGAGATAGTTTAGATGGGAAGAAGAATGCTAAATTATAAGGTCAAACCAAGAGAATGTTTGACTTCAAATTGAGAAGAGGAATGAACATTATGCTTCTCAAGCTAATAAAGGAAGGAGACGTGTAACATTTTAACTAGGTGATTGGGTTTCGGTGCACATGTAAAAAAAATGCTTTCTAACTCAAAGAAGGTCTGAATTGCATCCTAAAGAAGATGGATTATTCCAAGTCCTTGAAAAGATTAATGACAATGCCTACAAATTGGATCTTCCAGTATAATGTATCTACTACTTTCAATGTTGCTAATCTCTCTGCGTGAAGAGGAAAGGAATGATGAGAATCATGGAAGGCAAGCTAGTAAGGATCAATACACATATTAAAGATGGACCAATGACAAGATCAAGAGCAAAGATGACCATGAAAGTCATGCAAGGACTTGTCCAAGCTACGTGGACCAAGAGTTTGAGTGCAACGAGCAATACACAAAGTTTCAAGATAGGCATGAAAGAAGAACCAACCTTAGTGCACTAGTTCAAGCTAAGTTGAAAGAAGCTGGTCCTAGAGTGTAGCAGAAAAGCGACATAGGTAGGCAGGCAAAATAGTTCGCACGCGCATGGAGGCAAAATTTCAACCCGTAGCCAAATCAATTGAATGTGCGTGCACGAGAGAATACATGATGCACCCGCATAATACAAAAATCTGAAGGCGGTTTAATCTTTCCCTTTTCATTTAGAACTCTATTTATTTGATTTTTTTTATGTTTTAGAAGTTATTTAGGGTTTCTTTGTTATTGCCTATATACATGGCCTCATTCCTTCGTTGTAAAAAATTATTATTTTAAGAGAATTAATAAAGCAAAATTTACTTTCTACTTATTCTTAATTGAAATCAATTAGAACTTATCAAAGATTCATACTCTTGTGACATTCAACACTTATAGCAAGGTTCGTGCTTTTTGTAATTACGGGGTCAAGGTTCTTCAATAGGGTTTTTTGATTCAATAAATCATTTGGCCAAGCTTTAAACTAAAGCTTTCTTTGGGTTCATTATGATCTTTTGTGGGTTTCGACTCTCCTATTGCTACGTAGGTTCTCATCATTGATACATTACTCCAAATATTTTAACTCTTTGGGCCTTTTAAATTCCATGTCATGTTTTGGTACATTTCACCGATTATGGTACACTTTTGCTACTCTTGGAACATTTCAGGTAGTTTGGTTCATTTTGGTAGGTTTTGGTATATTTTCTTACTTTTGTTGTAGTTTGTCACTGTTTTGGTAAATTAGTATATTTTGGTACATATTAGAGTGTCCACTACATTTCATGCATTTTGGTACATTTTGGCTTCTTTAGGTACATGTCATGTCATTTAGTAATTGATGGGAATCCTTGAAGGATGTCCATTGAAAACCAAAACAGGATTTGATATACGCATCCCAAGAAACTTAAAATTAGATTGAAGAACCTTGACCCAATAATTTCTTGATTCAAGAGCCAAGATTTTAGGGTTGAATTCCACAAAGATGAAAATATTTGATAAGTTCTTGATAGTTCAATGAAGAACAAGAAGGAAAGTGAATCCTCACTTTAATTAATTCTCACTAGTCAAAATTTTCATACAATGAATATTCCTTATATATGGGCCGAATTAAAAGAACCCTAAATTACTCGAAGAAGGAAATAGAAAAACTTAAAAATTAGAGTTAAAATCAAACTAGGAAAATAATTTGTTTATGCCCATTCGGACAACCATATGAGTGCATGGTATGTTGAGATGCGTGCACGTGGTTCAATATCTATAGCCTTGGGTTTTGATATTTTGGGTGTTGTGCACGCAAGGAAATTAAGGCAATGCATGCTCATGGCTTCCTAGTCCGTCGGTTTCGCTTCCTCCATCTTAACTTGAATCAGCACACTAAAGTTGGTTTTTCTTCTCTCATGCCCTTTTGTTGAGGGTACCAGTCTTGCTTGTTGCATTTAAACTTTCGGCCTATGTAGTTTGGACAAGTCCTTGCAATATATTTATTGATCTTCTTTGCTTTGACCTTCTTATCGGTCCATCTGGAACATGTAAAGGAACCTTACTAGCCTGCCATAATAATCATTGCCCCTTTCAAAAAGATCCGATCTTGAATCTTTACCTGCATCAAACAGAGAATAGATCAGCAACATTAAAAGTGGCAGTACATTAGACTCACCTTGATCTTCTAGTTTGTGGGCATTATCGTTAATCGTTTCAAGAATTTTGAGTGGTTCATCTCCTATATGCCTCTAGGATGCAATTAGACCTTCTTTGGGCTAGAAACGCTCTTTTGCATGTGAACCCAAACCCAATCTCAAGATTTAAATATCATGTCTTTTTCCTTTATTGGCTTGTGAGCATAATGTTCATTCTTCTTTTCTATCTGAAGACGAACCTTCTCATGGATTAACTCCACCAATTCAGCTTTTTTTTTTTTTTTTTTAATCTAAACTACCTCTTTCATCAATGAGTAAATGAATTATTTACATAGTGGATTAAAACCATACACAATCTCAACCTACTTTAATGTGTTAACAACCTATTTTACTTGCTCTAATATCGCAAAATATTTTATTGTGCAAATTTCTTAATCGTTCATTCGATTACTTAGAACTCGATTAACAGTCGATTTTCTATCAATTTCATTAATTTGCACTTCAATATTTATAACTTCACAAGAACCTTATAATTTTGTATTGTGATCATGTCACTTCATGCTTCCCATGTGTGTTAATTACTTATCTACCTTTTTCAAAGGACCTAATCAAATTGAATTAAAAGTGTGTAACCTTGTCGATAATAATAAGATACTTCCTAAAGTACAATTGCTTAACAAATCAATATCCAACACAAATGTTAATTAACCTCGTAAAATTCACCACCTAGGTCGGAAAGGTCGAAGACTTACCACGCAAAATATTGAAGTCTCAATGATCGAATGTACCATTAAAAGAGAAAGCAATTATGAACAATTGATGAAAATAAAAATGGAAATGAAAGTTGCCGTGAAATATAGGAATTATGTTGGCCACGTGTATTACGTGAAGTTCGCGTATTACATTCTCCCCTCATAAAAATTTCGTCCTCGAAATTTACTTACCCAAAAAATTCAAGATAACTCGCATTTCATCTTCCATTTCCCAAGTAGCTTCTTTTATTAACTAGTTTCGTCATAATACCTTAGCTAATGGAATTTTCTTCCTTCTAAGTTGCTTTACATCTTAGTGAAGATTCTCTACTTGTTTTTCTTCATAAGTCAAATTTGGTTATTGGATCATTCCTTAGCACATGAGAGGGATTCCCAATGTATTTTCTTCACATGGATACATGAAACATATTGTGCACTTGGGACATTGATGAAGGAAGATCGAGTTTGTAAGCAACATTTTCAATCCTCTCAATACTATGCTAAAAGATAGATGTGTTCCCAAAGCCTTAAATAAGCTTTTCCAAAAGAGAAATAAGAACTTTGAATATCTGTAAAAAATAATAGATAATGGCACATCATGAAGTCTAACTATTTCCCATACTTAAAAGTTGTGCATACCAATCCATAGAATAAGTGGAACAAACTCAAATGAAATGAGTAGATTTGGTCAATCTATCCACAATAACCCAAAATATCCTTTGGTAGTTTTTGATAATTTCACCACAAAGTCCACTGCAATTCTTCCCCACATCCATTTGGGATACGTAATGGTTGTATTGTTCCTGCTGGTCTTTGACGTTCTACATTTATCTGTTGACATGTTAAGCATTGTTCCACACATATTCAACTATATCACATTTCATGTTTGGTCACCAATAATGCAATTTCATATTTCTATAATTTTAGTAGCTCCTGTATGAACAAATATGGTGTTGTGTGTGCTTCAAATAGAATATCACCTCGAATATTTTCTACATACCTACATACATCCGCTTTCTAGACCGTAGCATAAAGTTTTCTGATATCTAAAAGTCTGAAAATTTCCAAGAACGTATATCATTCTTTACTTTGGAATAGTAATCATCTGCTTGTTGCCCTCTGAACAGTAATCAGGTACCAGGCACTATAAAGGGGGAGGAAGCAAGGGTATTCAAATCTGAAAGCTTTACCTAACCTTGAAAGATATTCAATGCAAACCCATTGAAACAATTAATCACAGCTTGTTGGATGTGTAGCAAAGGTAATCTAGAGTCCTCATAGTGGAGAGTAGAAGGACTGGTCTGCGTCCACAAAACATGTGAATATTTACTGTTCTTCCTTCTCTTAGCCTTACCTCAACCTACAAATATTCATAACTCCAAACACGCTCCACACAGACATATTCAATGCCGAGAGGCATTCTCATCTTAAATAAGGATATCATCAATAAATAAGAATGTCATCAATAAATACGATAAGATACTTATCAAGGAAATTCTTAAATACCCGATTCATTAAATCCATGAAAGCTATTGGGACATTTGTCATCCCAAGTAGCTCTGAAACCCACAAAAGATTGAATCACAACCCAAGAAAGCTAAAAGCCTGGTTTGAAGTTTGACCCAATAATTTATTGAATCAAGGAACAAAAGTTATGGAAGAACCCCTTATTTACAAAAACTATGAATCTTACCATCAATTTTTTGAATGCCACAAAAATGAAATCTTTGATAAGTTTGAAATTAAGTTCAATGAAGAACTAGAAAACAAATCTCGCTTTATTAATTCTCTCAATAATGTGTTATTTTTTTACAATGCAACGGATGAATCTTATTTATAGTGAACTCATAAAAACCTAATTAAAATGTAATTATATCAAAAAAATATCATAACAAGAGTTCTACCAAAAATAGACTTCTAGGAAAAATCTAAAAAATTGCATTAAAAAAAATGAACTATGCTGCCGCATAGTTATAACTCCCACGATAGCATAGAACAACCAAAATTCCACTTATTTGTTTCAGGAATAGTACCTACACCGCCCTTTTTTATACAATGCAATAGTATAGTTATCTGACTGGCTTCCAATTTTGTTTTCTTGATTCCAATGCATCCAGCTTGTTTCCGCATTCATGTCCAACATGAAACTTGGTGTTTGGCTTGTTTACTTTAAAATCTTGGCCTCTGTACCTTGAACAAGTAAATGCATGGCTTCATTGATCATATTTGTTCTCGATCTCATCATTGGTTCCTCTTCAAGTTGAGCACCAAAACCAATTGGTTTGAATACTTTATGCATATTCCTTTTGCTACCTTGATACATATATTATATCCCCTGCTTTCCATCTAAACTACAACTTACAATAATAGTTATTTAAACCAAACAAAATTAGAGAATTTAAACCGTAAACCATATCAAAATGTGTAGTAGTAGATGATAGTAAATTGCTTCCCAACATATTCCATAAACCAATCGCCTATGAGTGCATGTGACAAATGATTTATTACTCATAGAAATATTAGATGCATTAATGTGTGTAAAAGTACATGCCCCATGTGAAAAACGATTCCTATATGCTAGACCATCATCTAACCTATGTATGGGACATTGATACTTTACAATGTCATAGTTGAATGCTTCTCCTTCAATGCTCATCAAATTCTCCACTTACATCAAATCAATTGGATATTCAATAGGTGGTATCCCTCTAATTAAGTCTTCATGGAACAAGTCATTGAATTCCTATGAAGAAGAAATATCCAAACTGGGGAGGGATTTATTAATTTTCATTAAAGCCCTCTCAAGTCTCAGTCTTAGTCTTTTGTGCATACTAGTGTGGTTAACATGCGTTGCACGTTGGTTAATGCTAAAATAAATGTATGTAAATTTTAGAGAAATTCATTTGTGAGCTTGAAAGATATTCGTGAGTTAGTTTAAATGAAGTTATTTGTCGTCTATTCTCTTTGTATATTTTCGATTCTTCATCTTCATTTGGTATTAATTGTATTGAATTTTCATTACAAATGTATTCTTAGCTAATATAAGCAATGATTTAATGATTTTCTTTTTATATTAGGATGTTTTAGGACAATTTTAGGATGTATGATTTTCTTAACTAATATAAGAAATTGTACATACATGTAAAAATAAGTGTACGTAAATTTGAAAGAAATTCATATGTAAATGTGAAAAATATTCATATGTTAGTTCAAATTGACTTACTTTTCGTCTCTTTTCTTTTTATATATTTTTTATTCTTAATACGAATATTTTTGTATTCACCGTATTTAACTTCTTGTTAGAATTACTTATTTATTTAAGTTGTTAATATTTTATATCCAATGTTATTAAATTTACAGTTGTAAACACTATAGTAATGTAGTTCTTTTCCAAAAGTAAGCTAATGATTGTTAATGCTTATATAATTTTTTATATGGGACATAAATGATGATTTCTACTCTATAAGATCAAGTTAGTTAAATGTCGTTTTATATCATCACTTAACTAAACAATGAACAGATTTATACATTGGAATGCTTTTTAGATTTGGAACATTAAATATTTTTATTGAATAAATGACACTAACACATATATTCAAAATCAACCTGCTATGTCACATAATTATCTCATGCCAAAATTGACAACAAACATAAAGAGACAAATATCAACCAAGATATATAGCAGTCAAAACTCACTTATAGTCACTCGCAAAGCGAATGGATTGCTTGTGTCCAAATATGTCAATATAACTCTGGGAAGCCAAAACCAAAATTCTTCCTCTTTGATTTTCAACATATGCATACAAAAGTGAATGACTATATTAATTAAACCACTAATATGAGTTGCACAAGCTAAATTAGGCAAAGAGATGTAATATAAAACGGAAAACTATTTCATTCCAATGATTTCTTATAAAACTCGAATCTCAAATCATTATTAGTCAAATTGCTATTTTAAAACAAGAATGCTGAAACTTATAATTGACATTCTGTACAAGTAGCTACCATCAAATCAAATTTTGAAACCTATATTATGAAATGAACAATTTTACCATAAGACAAAATGCACCAAATTTCATCTCTTGTGCATTGTTATCTAAAATGTGCATCCCCTTGATAGCCAATATGGAAATAGGCAATTCATGTTTACAACCTTGGTTGTCAAACTGCTTAGAGCTACACTCCTTTCTCTAGCTTAGGATTAACTTGTGACTGATCTTTGCCATCATTTCCCTAAAAACCTTAGTTGACATTGCCAACTCAATATCTTTAACCAACCCTACATCATTTCTAGCATGAAAACGCTCTGAAAGAGCATGTATTTGAGAATATAGAGACGTGGTAGCTAAAAATTAAGTCTCGAAAATTTGTTAGGCATATGAATGAATGTATTTGCCCCTGTTTGGTCCTCGTTAAATTAAAATTTATTTTTCTATCTCTTCTTATCAACTACACATTTTCCAATAAAATAATATTAACGTAAACCTTAAAAAATTTCATTCTTTTTTAACCATACATTATTCAAAAAAAATTACCATTCCTTCCATTATAATTGGAAATAATGGAGCCCAAACAGAAATGATGTAGAAATGGAGCCCAAACAGGAATTATAATTCAAAAATTACTATTCCTTCCATTTCTATATTTTATGTAGAACTGAGTGTAGAAATAGAGAAAATTCATGGTAGGATTTATTGTTTTATATTTGTTATTCATGTACTTCCTTTAATTGCTAATTCTCTATTTGTGTGTAGAAAATTCTGCTCCTTCATCATACTCCAGAGCTTGTGCAAGGTATAGAGTGAGGAGGACATTGACGAACATGTATATTTTTTTTGTTTAAATCTTCAGTTAAGACCATTTTTGATTAGGTAGTACGGTTGTATTATTACTCTACTTACATTTCTTATTTACTACATATGAATCAACTTTGAGTATTGACTCTCGACCTATGCTAGTAAGAGTTGTGGGGAAGAATAAAGATTGAAGAATTAAGATTGATAAGCTAGCAAGAGTCTTGATCTATGTTGATAATATTTTTTGTTAAATTCGAATGTTGCATTTAGAACATGGGATATTGTTTGCTAAATTGGCTTAGTATTGTGTTTTTGTTTTTATTAACTTTTTTCATAATTTCTTTTTTCAATTTGACAATTGGACTTATAAAAAATAATTTATTTTCGTGGTTATTAAGCGAAACGAACCGACTTTCGTGGTTATGGTACGGTTATGGTATGACAAAAAATTTGGTGGTGCAGTTATAATTTGGGCCGAACCGACCCCGAACCGACATGTTGCCATCCCTAGTTTCTCTATAACATGTTACATCTTCATCTACCATCATCCTTGCCCCAAGCAAATCAAATCAACCTGTAGGAAGGGAATTAACCTATGAGTTTGAAACTCAATAGATATCATCGGTACATTTCGTTATCAAATTAGAAAATTCGGACTATAGATTCATATCGTCGCACGTAGAGCCGGAGATGATCATTCAAACTACAGTAGTACCGCAACACTGTACTCGAAGGTATCAATTCATTCATATTTTTAACGAAAAATCATAATTTGAAAATGAAATAACCACTTACCCCTCTACTACTATCTTGATTTTCTTGAATATAAAGGACCAAAATGTGTAAAAAGCCTTTCTCCTTCACACCCTTGCTATTTCTTTAAGCTTAACTTGACATAGAAGATATTTTTTTAGAGAAAATAAGAGTAAATTTGGATTTGAGGAGAGGTGTAGTAAAAAAGTGACTTTCATATTCTTGTAACCTCTCTTTTTAGTGAAAAACTAAATGGGGGAGTATAATATCATTAACCTTGCTAAATTGAGTCTTTAGCTAAGAAGCTAAAGAGTTTTAAGCTCATAAAAAAATAATTCATTAAAAAGTTTTATATAATATTTACAAAATGAAACATAAAGGAAAATGAACTATTCATATATTATGTAACCTATCTCTATGACACTAAAAAAATAATTATTCCATCAATTAACTTGATATAATTGTTCTTAATGTAAAAAAAAATAAGGAGTTTTTAACTTAAAAAATAAATTTATAAAAATATTTTCACAATGATTTGATCATGGGTTGCCTATGAGAAATACCATGCAGATGACCATTGTGGCAACATAGTTATTTATTAAATCTTTGCAATCAAATTTACTTAAATATAATCTCTTAAATTGTTGGGCTTTTAGTTAACTTATGGCTTGGGCTTTCATAACCTCAAAATTGGCCGGGCTTCCATAGCTTGTCTCTTAAATGGGCTACATCAACCAACTTAAGAATTTAAAATTCAAGACTTCACATCCCTCACACCTTGAAAAAAAATTCATCCTCGAAATTAACTTAAATTAAACAAACAATGTCGGATATTTGGCTTTAATTTCTGCTTTTGTTTCCCAATTGACTTCCTCTATCCCATAATGTCGCCATTGAACTTTGACTAATGAAATTTCCATAGTTCTTAATTTCTGTACCTTTCCATCCAAAATAGCAATTGGAACTTCTTCATAAAATAAGTGACTTGGATCGTGCACATAATTTTTGTACCTTTCCATCCAATATTTGATAATTCACCACATGACGTGGATCGTGCACATATTTTCTTATCATAGACACGTGAAACACATCATGCGTGATAGAAAGTTCAGGTGGTAGAGCGAACTGATACGCTATGTTACCAACCTTCTCAAGAAAGGTCCTATGTAATGCGGCCTCAATTTGCCTTTCTTGCCAAACTTTAGTACAACCTTTATAGGAGCCACTTCCAAGAAAACCTTTTCACTAACTTCAAAATTAATGTCTTTTCTTCAATTGTCTGCATAACTCTTTTGTCAATCTTGAACTGCTTTTATGAGATTTCTAATACACAAGCACACAACATATCTTCCAATGTCTGAATAGTTCTTTTGGATTAACCATTTGATTGGGGTGGTAAGCTGTGCTGAGGTTGAATTTCATTCCCAACACTTTATGTAAGCTTTTCTAGAATTTAGAGGTAAACCTAAGGTCTCTATCCAAAACAATGGATAATGGGACTCCATGCAATCTAACTATTTCTCTAATGTATTGTTGTGACAATTGATCCATATTAAACGTCATTTTCACTGTCAGAAAATGAGCAAACTTGGTTAGACGATCCACCATTACCCATATAGCATTATGTCCTCTTTCTGACTTCAGAAATCCTATCACAAAGTCCATTGCGATATTCTCTCAATTCCATTCAGGTATGTCCAATGGATTTAACAACACCGTCAATCTTTCATGTTCTGATTTAACTTGTTGACACACTGTTCATTTTACGACAAATAAGCCTACACTTTTTTTCATATTCTTCCACCAAAATATATTCTGAATGTCTCAATACATTTTCGTACCATCAGGATGTGCGGTGTATGGGGTGAAATAAGCATCTTCTAATATCTCATTCCTCAAAACTTCATCCTTAAGTACACAAATTCTTCTTTTAAACATCAGTGCCCGATCAGAAACTATTCCAGGATCCTTTCTCTTATCAATACCAATCTTATTCTTGACCTTATGCAAGAATAGGTCTTTACCCTATACTATAATCCGATCTCTAAGAGTAGATCGAACTACCAAAGTTGCAAAATAGACGGTGACTTGCTCTGGTGTGGTAACCATTTCGAAAATCAAATTCTCCAAGTCTTTGATGAACTCCATCTGAGTAGTATGTAATGATGCCAATTGTCCCATTGACTTTCTACTTAGATCATCAGCAACAACATTAGCCTTACCATGATGGTAATAAATAATGCAAAAATAATAATTTACTAGCTCCAACTAGCATCTCTGTCTCATATTCAATTCATTCTGCGTGGAGAAATATTTGAGACTCTTATGATCCGTGTAAATGTCGCACTTTCCTCATAAGTAATGGCGCCATTTTTAATGCATGAACTACCATCACAAGTTCTAGATCATACGTCGAGTAATGATGCTCATATTACTTCAATTGCCTTGACGCATAGGCAATCACTTTTCTGTGCTGCATCAGCACATGTCCCAAACCTTGTTTGGATGCATCACTATATAACAAACCCTTTTGAACCTTCGGGTATGGCTAACACATGAGTACTATTAGGGATGGCAATGGGTCGAGCTGACTACCTAGATGATGTAGACCCACTACCCACGAAATCAATGGAGAATAGAAGAAATTCGAATTTCTTGCTACATTGTGAAGAAGAAGATCATATTAGAACCTTAAGGAAACTAAGTCCTTAAAACCCCAACCAGACGCCATAAAGGTTGATCACTCCTTTGATAAGTCGAAATTCTAGCATTCAATCAAGAACACAAGAAGGCACAGCAAAACCTTTTCTTTCTAACTTCAAATTCGTTCATTCCCTTCAAAATACATGGCTGCTGGCTTATATAACTAAAATGATAGGTGAAGAGAGAACGAAATGGGCCTAAGGAAAATGTGGGTTGGGCCCAGTTGATCAAGACACACGAAAATGGGCCTTAAACAATTACAAGACTAAAGTTAAAATTCCTACTTAATCCTTGCAATCTTCTTGTCCTTCCAGATTTATCCTTTGCACAAAAAGATAAGTGACCATCCTTAATGATGCTTTGGAATCTTCAAATTTAGTTTTAGAATCCTTTAGCACAGCCTCTTTGTATTGCATTTCCATGATCAAGCCTTGCAATGCTTCTTTCTTCCTCTTTGTCCTTGCCCTGGTCATTGGACCGCCAATTCCCTGCAAAGAGTCCTGAGAATATTTGGGAACATCAACTCGGTCAGCAACTCGACCACCTCGATCTCTATTATTCCCCTCCTCTTTAGAAGGATTCGTCCTCGAATAACCTACATCAAAGAAAGATAAATCAGTAACATTAAAAGTTGCACTAACATTACCATAATCGCTTGGCAAATCTAGCTTGTAGACATTATCATTGATCCGCTCCAAGACTTGGAAGGGTCCATCTCCTCGAGGCTGCAATTTTGATTTCTGTTGTGTGGGAAATCTCTCCTTACGCATGTGCACCCAAACCCAATCACCGGGTTGGAAGACAACCTTCAAACGCCCATTATTGGCTTGTTTAGCATATTGCTCATTCTTTCTTTCAATTTGGCTTGAGCTCTTGCATGTAAATCCTTCACAAAATCTGCCTTTTTCTTACCATCAAGATTAGCATGCTCATTAGTGGGTAAAGATAAAATATTCACAGGTGTTAAAGGATTAAAGCCATAAACAATTTCGAAAAGAGAAAATGAAGAAGTGGAATGAACAGTCCTATTATATGCAAACTCAACATGTGGCAAACACTTCTCCCACTCCCTTAAGTTCTTTTGAATTATAGCACGCAATAAAGTAGGGAGTGTCCTATTAACTACTTCAGTTTGACCATCCGTTTGAGGATGTGCAACAGTAGAGAATAGCAGTTTAGTTCCTAATTTATTCCACAAAGTGCGCCAAAAATGACTTAGGAACTTGACATCTCTATCACTAAAAATTGTTTTAGGCAATGCAAACGAACCACTTCTTTAAAGAACAAATCAGCAATATGTGTTGCGTCGTTGGTTTTAGAACATGCAATAAAATGAGCCATTTTACTAAACCTATCAACAACAACAAATATACTGTCCTTACCACTTTGAGTCCTTGGTATTCCCAAAATGAAATCCATGGATATATCTTGCCAAGGTTGAGTAGGCATTGGTAAAGGACACAAGCCATGTGGTCTAACTTTAGATTTTGCTTGCTTACATGTAATGCACTTATCACAAATAGATTGCACATCATGCTTCATGTTTGGCCAATAAAAATGCTCTCATAATATATCTAAAGTTTTTTGAACTCCAAAGTGACCCATCAAACCTCCCCCATGACTTTCCCTAACAAGTAACTCACGAACAGAACAAATAGGCACACACAATTTATCTTTCTTGAATAGAAACCCTTCATGCCTATAAAATTCACCAGACGCACACTTATCACATGCATTCCATACTTGGCCGAAATCAGAATCATTGGCATACAAATCCTTAAGCAATTCAAAACCAAGTAATTTAGTTTGCAATGAAGTAAGTAATACGTACCTCCTAGACAATGCGTCAGCCACAACGTTTTCTTTCCCATGCTTGTATTTGATTACATAAGGAAACATTTCTATGAACTCCAACCACTTAGCATGTCTTTTATTAAGCGTACCTTGGGTCTTCAAGAAGTTCAAGCTCTCATGATCGGAATGAATGATGAATTCCCTCGGCCACAAGTAATACTGCCATGTTTGAAGAGTTCTCACTAATGTATAAAGCTCCTTGTCGTAAGTAGGATAATTCATCGCTGCCCCGCCTAACTTTTCACTAAAATAAGCAATTGGTTTCGAATCCTGCATCAAAACAGCTCCTATTCCAATTCCAGATGCATAACATTCTATCTCAAAAGCTTTATCAAAGTTAGGCAAACACAACAAAGGTGCATTAGTTAGCTTATCTTTCAAAGTTTTGAAAGCCTGATCATGTTTATCATCCCATTTAAAAACAACATTCTTTTTAACAAGTTCATTCAAAGGTGCAGCAATAGAACTAAAATCTTTAACAAACCTTCGATAAAAACTTGCTAAACCATGAAAACTTCTCACCTCGTTCGCATTCATTGGTGTAGGCCAATCCCTTATGGCTCTTACCTTTTCTTCATCAACACTAATACCCTGCGAACTAACGACAAATCCAAGAAACACAACAGATTCCATGTAAAACGTGCACTTCTTAAGATTAACATACAATTGGTGTTCTCTCAACACAATAAACACAGCTTGCAAGTGTTTCACATGTTCATCCAAATTTTTGCTATAAACTAAAATATCATCAAAGTAGACTACCACAAATTTTCCCGTGAAAGCACGCAAGACATGGTTCATTAACCTCATGAATGTACTAGTTGCATTAGATAAACCAAAAGGCATCACTAACCACTCATACAATCCATATTTAGTTTTAAATGCAGTTTTCCATTCATCCCCCTTTTTCATGCGAATCTGATAATAGCCATTCTTTAAATCAATCTTAGAAAACAATTGAGAGCCATGCAATTCATCAAGCACATAATCTAGTCAGGGGATAGGCTGTCTATACTTTATCATTATCTTTTAATAGCTCTGCAATCCACACACATGCACCATGTCCCATCTTTCTTTGGAACTACGAGGACATGAACCGAACATGGGCTAAGACTCTCTCTTACAAACCCCTTTTGCATCAGCTCATCCACTTGCCTTTGTATCTCCTTCGTTTCCTCGGGACTAACTCTATAAGCAGGTCGATTTGGTATGGCGGAACCAGGTATAAAGTCTATCTGATGCTCAATTCCTCTTAAAGGAGGAATCCATGGGGAATCTCCTCAGGAAATAGGTCTTCAAAGTCCTGCAATAAAGACACAACAACACTAGGCAAAGAAGAGTTAAGATCGTTAGTAGAAAAATAAACATCTTTGTACATACTTACAAGCACTTGTTGTCTTGCCATCACCACACTTTTGCCCTCATGTTTTTCATCAAGTGCACTCATTCTTTTATTTTTCTCTCCTATTTGTTTGCTTTTCTCTCCTTTTTGCTCAATTTTCTCTCAATTTTTTCTCTCGACCTCACTTGCTGTCCTTTTATTTTCCTCTTGCTCACACTTTTGTTTTTCCCTCATTTTACACTGTTTTGTTATCCTAATCTGGTCCTCATAAGCTTGCGAAGGCTTGAGAGGAGCTAATACAACTTTTCGGTTGTTCATTACGAAAGAATACCGATTTTTATACCTATCATGTTTTCCCCTCCTATCAAACTGCCATGGTCGGCCAAGCAATATATGACCAGCATACATCGGTGCTACATCGCAAAGAACCTCATCCTCATACTTGCCAATTGAAAATGGTACCCGAACTTGCTTGTTTACCTTCACTTCTCCACAATCATTCAATCATTGTAGCTTGTATGGTTTAGGATGCATTTGCCACCTCAAATTCAACTTTTCTACCAACAAAGTACTAGCAACATTAGTACAACTCCCACTATCAATAATCAGTGTACACACCTTATCCTTCACGTGGCACCTTGTGTGAAAAATATGCTCACGTTGCTTCTTATCTCCTTCATCCTTAGGCTGTATACTCAAGGCCCTCCTTGTAACAAGTAATTCTCCTTGCGCAGGTTCCTCCACTTCAACATCTGAACAATCCTCCAAGGGTGGCATCTCATCATCACTTGAGCTAGAACTTTCGATTTCTCCTTTTGCCCGTACAACCATAACCCTTTTATTTGGGCATTCAGAAGCAATATGTCCAAATCCTTGGCACCTAAAACACTTAATATCACGTGACCTAGTAAGAGTTTTAGTTTCAGGTTTTCCTTTAGGAACAATAACCAAATCCTTCGACTTTGCTTCTTCTTTTGATTTAATGGCAGCTTTGTTGTCCTTCCAATTTGATTTCCACGAAGAGCTAGAAGACGAACCAGATCTGAACCTCTTGGACTTGATTTGCTGTTCCACTTTAATGGCTTTGTGTAGTAGCTCTTCCAACTCTACATAATGTTGCAACTCAACCACTCAGCTATCTCCTTATTCAATCCGGCAATAAACCTAGCCATTGTTGCTTCCTTGTCTTCCTCTATGCTTGCTCTAATCATGGCAATTTCCATTTCCTTATAATAATCCTCTACGCTCATTGAAGGCATAAATTGAAGATTTCTAGATCTTCTTTTTCATTAATGAATTGGGTGATGTATTTCTCTTATTTTCTTTGTAATTTCTACATGAACATGCTAGGCTAAATCTTTAGTGTTGGATGGATGACAAAACTGGTTGATTTTTAGTTTTAATTCGAGACTTGGTGTTTTTATTATTGATTCTTGTATTATGATTCCATTAATATGCATGATATTGTTTTAATGTTTGCGCACCAGTAGGACAATAAAGTTGCTTATTCGTTGTGTTGGAAAACTCACGGTAGGTAGAACATTGTTATTGGGACACATGGGCAATAAATATTAGGAATAATATTTGTGGTGTGTGCGATTATGTATGATAATTCTAAATGTTAATGCGTGTTTGCCATATGAATTCGGACTAGGAATAGGATCGTCTCGTGGTAACCATATGTTTATTGTATCTTGGGAAGGAATAATAAACAAAAGTGGAATTATCGATTGTCATAATTACGTGAATTGAGAAAATTAGCACAAGTTGAGGAGTAGAACTAAGAATTGATCAGTGGAGTTGGAAATCCAATACATGTAAGCATTTGATTTTTAAACCAAGTTTTCATAGATTTTCTAAATTTAATCACAATTTCACGACTCTTCTCTTGGTTACAATTATGAATTTAAATATATCAAATACACTAGAATTGAACCTTATTCCCTGTGGGACGATAACTCTCTCATCACAATTATTACTTGTACAACGAACCCGTACGCTTGCAGGATTTTGACGAACAAGTTTTTGGCGCCGTTGCCGGAGAATAACAGTTTTACTTTTGGTTATTAGATATTTTAGATTCGTTTTTATTTTTTATTTTGTCGTTTCTAGGCTATTACTACATTGCTTAATTCTCTTGTGTCTTGACTTCTTCAGGTGAATTTGGTTTATGCAAAATCTTGACGAACCAAATCTCCTTCCGATAGATCACGAAATCGAAAAGACATTCAGAAATCGTAGAAGAGTACAACGTCGAGCAAGTATTGCAGCGATCTGAGGACACCAACCTTGTATTAAATTGGAAAAAATGTCATTTCATGGTTCAGGAAGGGATCGTGTTGGGGCATTTGATATCAGCACGGGGTATTGAAGTAGATAAAGCTAAGATACAGGTCATCGAGAAACTACCACCGCCGATAACAGTGAAGGGAGTTAGAAGCTTCTTGGGTCATGCCGGATTCTACCGCCGTTTCATCAAAGACTTCTCCAAAGTCTCGAAGCCATTGTGCAATTTATTGGAAAAAGGAGCCCCATTTCATTTTACTAAAGAGTGTTTGACGGCTTTTAACATTTTAAAGGAAAAATTGGTTTCTACTCCAGTGTTGACTTCTCCAGATTGGGATTATCCGTTCGAGCTTATGTGTGATGCCAGTGATAAAGCAGTGGGAGCAGTTTTGGGTCAACGTAAGGAAAAGATGTCTTATGTCATTCACTATGCCAGTAAGACTTTGAATAAGGCTCGGTTGAATTATGCTACTACAGAAAAAGAGCTTTTGGCAGTGGTGTTTGCCGTTGACAAATTCAGGTCTTATTTGATCGGGTCGAAAGTGATTGTCTACACTGATCATTCAGCCTTGAAATATCTTATAAGCAAGAAGGATGCATAGTACTCATTCGATGGATACTCTTATTGCAAGAGTTTGATTTGGATATCAGAGATAAAAAGGGGAGTGAGAACGTTGTTGCAGATCATCTATCTCGCCTTGAATCACACGAGCCATACCCTACAGAGGAGATAAATGAAGTTTTCCCAGATGAGATGCTCTTTCAGATCATCACTACGCCATGGTATGCTGACTTCGTAAATTATTTTGATCGCTCCATCATTCCACCGGATTACTCAAGTCATCAGAAGAAGAAATTTTTCAGTGACCTGAAATAGTACTTTTGGGATGATTCGTTTCTTTATAGACGGGGTCCAGATCAGATTATACGCCGTTGTGTGCCCGAAGTAGAGCAACATCAAGTATTGTAATCATGTCACTGTGCACCATATGGAGGTCACTTCGCAGCAACCAAGACAACAACAAAGGTACTACAATCAGGTTTTTATTGGCTACACTATTCAAGGATGCCCATTATATGGTGAAAAATTGTGATAAGTGTCAAAGAACCGGAAACATCTCAAGGAGGAACGAGATGCCCTTAAACAGCATTTTGGAGGTTGAGATATTTGACATGTGGGGCATGGACTTCAGGGGACCGTTTCCTTCTTCCTATGGTCAACAATACATACTGGTGGCAGTCGATTACGTAAATGGGTTGAAGCTGTGGCTCTACCAACTAACGACGGCCGAGTGGTGACTCAATTTCTGAAGAAAAATATTTTCACAAGGTAGGGCACCCCAAGGGCGATTATTAGTGATGGTGGAAAACATTTTTGCACCGCCTATTTGCTTCATTGTTGGCTAAGTATGGAGTGAAACACCGTGTCTCAACTCCATATCATCCTCAAACTAGTGGGCAGGTGGAAATCTCCAACAGGGAGCTAAAGAAAATTCTCGAAGCTACAGTCAGTGCATCACGCAAGGATTGGGCTAAAAAGTTGGACGATGCACTTTGGGCATACAGAACAGCATTTAAAACTCCAATTGGCATGTCTCCATATAGGCTGGTATTCGGAAAGGCTTGTCATCTGCCAGTTGAGCTAGAACATAAAGCATATTGGGCAACAGACTTATTAAATTTCAATATGAGGGCAGCAAGAAAAAAAGAGAGCTCTACAACTTAATGAGCTAGATGAGTTTCGATTGGATTCATATGAGAACGCAAAAATTTACAAAGAAAAGACCAAGAGATGGCACGACAGACATATAAGAGAGAAGGAGTTTGAGGCCGGTCAGCAAGTGTTGATGTTCAACTCACGCCTCAGGCTCTTCCCGGGAAAGCTAAAGTCTAGATGGCCGGGCCCATTCACAGTGGTGTCTGTATTCCCACATGGTGCTATAGAGGTGGTATCTCAAGATCAACAGAGGAAGTTCAAAGTAAATGGACAACGGTTGAAAGCATATTGGGGAGGTGACTATTCCAATGAGAAGATGACCGTACCACTCGACAGTGCAGAGTAGCCTGAACAACAAAGTCGAGCTATAAACTATAAACAAGCGCTTATTGGGAGGCAACCAAATTCTCTTTCCTTTTATTTATTCAGCTTTGATGCATTAGACAATGTTTTTATTTTATTTTATTATTATTTTTTTGGTGTGTGTTAATGTAGATTTAGCGTCATCCATTCATCACTTAGGAAATTCGAGTCAATGCACGAGTCACACAAGCATATTTGTTTTGCATAAGTTTGGGGGTGGGTGAGGAATTGTTTAAAAAAAAATTCGGGGATAAACTTGCGCGTGAGCGCAGGCTTGTGACCTCGCCCGCGCGAGGTCACCCAAAACTAGGCAGGGCCTAAACTGCCCCTTCCACGCCCGCGCGAGGAAAAATGCCTCGCTCGCACGCGCCTTCACGTAGGCTGGGTTTTAAAACCCAGCCCACTCGAACATTAGGGGGCACACGCACGACCCGGCGCCCCCTCTCTCTCGACTTCCTCCCGTGTTTTTGAAAATTTTCAACCAATCTACTCCATAAATCATGTGGGTTTGAAGATTTCACACTCTCTACCATCATTCATCAACTATTTCAAGTGTTCATCCCCAAAAATTTTGTGAAATAGAAGGTAAGTTTGTTAACTTTTCCAAATTTCGGTTTGCTTCTAAATTCTTGCATTTTGTTGGAGTGTGGGCATAATAGATGGCGATTTGTGTATTGATTGTGGAATATATGGATGTTACATAGGAAGAAATTGCATTTTTCATCCATGTCAAAACATGTGCACCTAAGGTGTTCGATGAATTGTCTAAATGGCATTTTTGTTCGAATTTTGGCATGATTTTCTTATGACATGTGAGACGTAATCATTGACACTTCCATGTTGTAGCATTCATCATCTAATGTGGATTTCATGAAGAGTTAAGAAAAAAAACAAAAATTTCACATGAATACTCTTTCTTGATTATTCTACCATACTGAATATTACTAACTGTTGTCTTTACATTGTGTAGACAGTTATGGCTCCAAAACAAAAGAATGCTCCTTCCACCTTAAAGGGCAAAGAGAAGGCCGTAGGATCTTCTAGCACCGCTCGAACACGACTTGACGATGGGGGCATGAGACGGTTTATAACCCCTAAGCATAAAGTTAGATTCGATAATGTGGTATAACGATGGACAGTTTGGCCAGAATGACAAATAGTGTTGGAAGACTTTGAGGGGATTGAGGTGACTTGGTTAATTCGTTTAGCAGGTTGGGAGAAAGTTGCAAGCGAACCTTAGAAGGTTTATCCCACCTTAGAACAAGAGTTTTACACCAACTTCAATGCAAATTTAGACACTTCGGGGACCGAACATATGCATCAAACTTGGGTTCGAGACAAATGGATTTTGTTTTCTCCAGAAGTGATTGACGATTACTATGGACTAACTGAGGACAATATCGTGCCTGTGCCAATGGATCTTGACATGTCCGTCGTTGCACAAATGCTATATGGGAGAGATGATGCATGGCCACTCCTTGAAAATGATTTCGAATACCGACAGTTGACAGACTCCCTTGTGATCTTGTATAAATTCGTCTGTCACAACATCGATCCGAGCTCTCACCGTTCCACTATCAGTCAGCCCATGGCCATTCAGTTGTATCATCTTGCACGAGGCTTTAAGATTGATTTGGGATCCTTGATTTATGACCTCATATACTTTGTGGCGACAGATCTTGACCCTAGACACACTTTGATCTTTCCTAACCTAATTACTGGCATATGTCGTGCATCGGGTATCAGATTTCTTCCAGGGGAGATGCCGACGAGGGCTGCCGCTCCTATTAATGCATCATCAACAACAAAGACATGGCAATCCATCAGACTGAACAAACAGCGACGCCAGCAACAACAGGACCACGAGGATCCAGAGGCTGATGACCACATTCCACCTCCCATAGAGCCAGACCCAGCACCAGATATGCAGGTTATGAGACAGTTGTTTGCTGGTCTGACAGAGACCAATCAGACATTGCAGCGTATGGAGCAAATGATGATAGCTTCACAGGCCAGGGAGCAATCGAGGGACGCCAGGGAGCACACTAGGAATATCAGGTTGCAGGGTATTGAGCGAGATATTGGCAATCTTTCAAGTGAGTTGTTGCCTATGCGTAGGGAGCAAGATCTCATGGGGCGACGGTTAGACAGATGCACAGGACGGATTGAAGACATGCACGTTCGAAGTGAGGCCATACATAGTAGATCAGAGGACACACACAGACAAATGGATCAGATGTGTGATATGATGCGCGACCTTTGTTCTCAATCCACTCACCCGCCACCATCCACATTTGACCCGTCTGGTTCTGGAGCTCTTATGTCATTCCATCCACCACCCACAGACTGATACTAGGGGAGTCTCTGACCTTTCCTCTATTTTTACCTTTTGATAATGACTTGGATTGTATTTTGGACATTGAGGACAATGTCTGTAGCAAGTTTGGGGGTGGGTATTTTTTCTTCGAGTCTTTTGCTCTAGATTGCAAAGTGTTTATGTCAGTCGAATTATCTGCTAACAATGAGGAATATATTGGACCATAGAGTTTGGCTGTAAATTATGGATGAATTATGTGTTAAGGTAATTTATGCTTATTCATGTGAAACTAGATATCTACGAGCACTAGATTTATGTTTTGCATCATGAAGAGCATCCTGATTCATAAGAAGAAATAGGTGGAAGTCTTAGATGCCTGACCTGAACATCCATTATGTTACACATCCTTGAACCAATTTTAAGGTAGTTTGGAGGTGATTGAGCTATTGTGGGGATACATAGAGATAAATGTCGATTCCATGTGTGCTATGTTTGTGTGGATTGTCGGAAACCAATAAAATGAAACTAGGTTAAGATCTTGAGTTGAAGGTCGATTTTTTTGAGAACGAGTGTTTAATAGGGGACATTGCACATATCAAGGCAAAAAAAAAAAAAAAAAAAATCTTTGTAGCCTTTATGACTCGAGTTATTAAACCTGTAAGTGTGTTAAAACCTGTTGTCGTAAAGTCAACTGACTTGGGAGTTTTCGGTCTAAAGCTCGCTAAATGGGTCATTTAGAAAGCTTAAGAGAGAGAATGCAAATAATATAATAATAATAATAATAATAATAATAATAATAATAATAAATTTGCTGTCTTATTGTGAAACTTCTCGTCATAGCCTTTATGATTCGAGATATTAAGTCTGCAAGGGTATTTAAAAACCTGGTGCCTTATAGTCATCTGGTTTGGGAGTCATCGGCTGAAAGCTCGCTAAAAGGGTCATTTAGAAAGCTTAATGGTGAGAAGTTTGCACAAAAGATAAAAATATACATATTGATATGTGCCTTGATTGTTCCCAAACACTTATTTGAGAGAACTAGACTTTCGACGAGGGATTGTTAGCTTAGTGAATTTTTAGAAGTTGAAGCAATCAAAAATAAGAAGAATCCGCACTTGTCGATGTGTTAAACTGCAATCAATAAAGTTTATCCAAACTAGAGAGGGTGAGGATTAGCATCTTATTGAATTTAAACCTTAGGTAATTTGGGGCTGATTCATTTCGAAATTCAGTCATTAAAACCATGTTTGCAGCCATGGTCTACTACATTTAGCGAGAGAGAAATTCCCGTTTCTTTGATCACTCGTCTAGGCACGCTAGCTTGGTTTTCAATGATATTATGTTTGCAGTTTTTTCTAAGTTTAATACACTTTGTAATGTGATCCCACTATGGAAAATAAGTGGATTCAACGCTCTTTGGGTTTGGACGTTGGAATTTTTTCTTGTACTACCTAGAGGGATAGTCTTCTAATTTCTTGTCGTTGCTTTGTCTATGTAGGGGGCCCTGTCCTCCGCATAGTTTCTATGGACTGGGTTATGCCCCTGTGCTTTTGTACATGATTTACTTTTGGTTATAATCCACTTACCTTAACTAAAAAAAAAAAAACCTTAGGTCACACTTTGGGCAAGAGTGAAAAGAATAAAGGTTTTGGAGTGTGCATCTTACGAGCGACGAAAGGAAATGTTTGACCACTAAGGGTTGGAAAGTGAATCAGTTATAACTTTGTGATGCTTTGCATGAATCTTCACACACACACGTCACGTTTTGCATTGGATAAGTAGAACTTAATCTTAGCATTATAATTTTGAAGGACTTTATAGTTCGACTTTGAAAATCCAATCCTGAGGCAAAAAGCAGATCATCCAATTGAGTTGTTTGGTAGTGAGTTCTATGTAGTTGAGCTTTATTTTGTTTGAGGACAAACAATTGTTCAAGTTTGGGGGTGTTCAAAAACTTGTTCGTCAAAATCCCGCAAGCGTACGAGTTCGTTGTACAAGTAATAATTGTGATGAATTATCATCCCACGGGGAATAAGGTTCAATTCTAGTGTATTTGATATATTTAAATTCGTAATTGTAACCTTAGATTCATGAAATTGTGATTAAACTTTGAAAATCTATGAAAACTTGGTTTAAAAATCAAATGCGTGTATTGGATTTTCGACTCCACTGATCAATTCTTATGAAACTCCTCAACTTGTGCTAATTTTTTCAATTCACGTAATTATGACAATCGATAATTCCACTTTTGTTTATTATTCCTTCCCAAGATACAATAAACATATGGTTACCACGAGACGATCCTATTCCTAGTCCGAATTCATATGACAAACACGCATTAACATTTAGAATTATCATACATAATCGCACACACCACAAATATTATTCCTAATATTTATTGTCCGTGTGTCCCAACAACAATACCGTGAGTTTTCCAACACAACGAATAAGCAACTTTATTGTCCTATGGTGCGCAAACATTAAAACAATATAATTATGCATATTAATAGAATCACAATACAAGAATCAATAATAAAAACACCAAGTCTTGAATTAAAACTAAAAATCAACCAGTTTTGTCATCCATCCAACACTAAAGATTTAGCCTAGCATGTTCATGTAGAAATTACAAAGAAAATAAGAGCATCACCCGATTCATTAATGACGAATAAGATCTAGAAATCTTCAATTTATGCCTTCAAATCTGGATCCGGGGATGAATTCTTCTTCTTCAATGTAAAATTCAATCTATTTAGCTAAAAAATCGGCTTTTCAATCCTCCAAAATAGGTTCTTGTGATGAGAAATATGTGTCTTCTCTCTATTCTCGTCCTTGCCGTCTTTTTGGTTCTCTCTTTTCTTGTTTCCATAAGTAGTTAGGTTGAAAACGGAGTTTGACCGTTCGGCCCAAAATTTGCCCCGCGCACCATACATTTCACCGCGCGAGCGCGGCTATGAAGTTTTGCTCTCGGTAATAAAAATTGAGGTCTCGCGTGCGTTCCACTTTAAGCTCGTGCCCGAGCACAGGCTAAAATATTTACAATCGTTTCACTTTGATCCCTGAATTTCAGTCTTCATTCATCTTTACTCTTTTTCAATGCCTTCTTGCTCCTTTAGCTTTCAATTTCATCTAATTGTATCCACATCTTCTCCGATCATCGATATAGGGTTCGAATCAATTACTAGCACTTTGCATTTTAGACCCCAAGCTTTGGATTCAATCCCTTTTTGCCATTTTTTTCGCTCCTTTTGTCAACTTCTATTATTTTTCATTGAGATGCTCCTGACAAATGAAATATATACATAATTAAGCATCGATTCATTTAAAATAACAATAATTGCTCTAGTTTACCGACTCATATAAGTGTAATAAATACACTTATCACTCATGGAACCTTGAACCAGCCCTTGCAACTTCCTATACAAATCTCTATAGTAATGGCTGGGTATAAACCTCTTGCGCATCACCAACTTCATCTCTTCCCATGACCGAACAGGGCTCTCACCATTCCTACGCCTACTGATCACCAATTGATCCCACCATATACTTGCATAATCTGAGAACTCCACGACTGCTAGCTTTACTTTCTTCTCCTCGGAGTAATCGTGACAATCAAATACGTGCTCAACTTTTCTTTCCCACTCCAAGTATAGTTCTGGATCATTCTTTCCTTGAAAAGTCGGAATTGTCATATTTATACTACCCATATTGTTATCTCTTTTGGAGTCAACCTTCATGTCCCGTTTATAATTTGTTCTCTCCTCTTCGGAATCAACTTCATCTTCTTTATTGTACTTATGTCTTCTATGGGACCTAGATCCGGAAGAGGACTCCAAATCATCCAATCTCGTATTCAACAATCTAAATTGATCATTAACAGCCTTCATGAAGAATTTCATGTCGAGTTCTTGTGTTTCCCCTCCTTCCTCACTCATGATTTTCAACCTGCAAAACGAAACAAGATAGAAGGTGTTGTTCCTCACAAACTCCCTCACGCGTTTGCACTCAAAATCAGATTGTTATCACTCGTATTTCACTCTATTTTTGGCTTCTTGTTGATGATCTCTCTTGCCTTTTACCACTCAAAAGCCAAGCCAGCCCCCTTTATGTTCTTAATTGAATCAAGACTTCAACAAATCTCTAGAAGCAACCAAATAGATGGTGACCATTTTAAAAAATCAGACTTGAATTTTTTTTTTATTTTTTTATTTTTTTTATTTTTAATAAGGAGGAAACTAATTCAACCATAACATGAAACCAACTTTAAAGGAGCTGAATTCAACAATAACAAGAACTCCCGCGAAACACACAAATTAGAGATTGAATCAACAAGGCATAGGAAACTTTTAGAACCCCAAATTCAGGCACCTTTTTTTTTTTTTTTTTTAAATCAAGAACGAAAATCAATAAGGAACATGAATCAGAACTTAAATCAACAAGAGATAGCAACGTTGAACAAAGAACAAGAATGGGAAACTTTTAGAACCCAAATTCTGCCACTTTTATTTTTTATTTTTATAAGAACGAAAATCAGATATATTAAATTGAATAACCTGATTCCAACAACTCAAAAAGAAGGCTATGATACCAGATGATGTAGACCCACTTAGTTACCCACGAAATCAATGGAGAAAAGAAGAAGAAATTTTGATTTCTTGCTGTATTGTGAAGAAGAAAATCAGATTAGAACTCTAAGGAAACAAAGTCCTTAAAACCCCAACCTTGAGATGCCACAAAGGTTGACCACTCCTTTGACAAGTCGAAATTCTAGCATTCAATCAAGAACACAAGACGGTAAAGCAAAACCTTTTCTTTCTAACTTCAAATTCGTTCATTCCCTTCAAAATACATGGCTGCTGGTTTATATAACTAAAATGCCCTAACTAAATGAAGAGAGAATGAAATGGGCCTAAGGAAAATGTGGATTCGGCCAATTGATCAAAACACACGAAAATGGGTCTTAAACAATTACAAGACTAAAGTTAAAATTCCTAATTAATCCTTGCAATCTTCTTGTCCTTCCAGATTTATCTCTTGCACAAAAAGATAAGTGACCATCCTTGGTGACGCTTTGGAATCTTCAAATTTAGTTTTAGAATCCTTTAGCACAGCCGCTTTGTATTGCATTTCCATGATCAAGCCTTGCAATGCTTCTTTCATCCTCTTTGTCCTTGCCCTGGTCATTGGACCGCCAATTCCTTGCAAAGGGTCCTGAGAATATTTGGGAACATCAACTCGGTCAGCACCTGGACCACCTCGATCTCTATTACTAGAGCTCGTGGCTCGTTTGTAACAAGTTGAGCATATGCTTGCTCATTAGCATTGGTTACCCCAAATTCGACACAAAATTCCTCAAATGTTTGTTTTCTAGTAGGAGAGATCGTGATATATATTATTAGTGCATTCCTAATTCTTTGTATTTCATATTTAATATGTTTCAAATCATCTACCACCGAAATTAGGTTGTAATATGCTACACAATTTATCGATAACTACTTTATTAACACTAGCTTTGTCAAATGTAAAATAACGAATTTTACTCTCGCAATGATATTCTCTAATAATGGTAATAATAGCATTATATATTGTTAGCGTTGTGAGGGAATTCAATAATTTTAAAAGAAATAATTTTTTTATGCATACACACAAGTGGGTCTATATAGTGTGCGATTGTAAATCCAATCAATTGTTGTTTTGTTTAAAGGAAATATTCTATTGTATCTGAACGAAAAATGTTTCGACTTACCCCAACTTACCTCGAATGAAGATATTCTTTTACGTACGAGACAAAATGTTGGTTGACCGCAATTGCTAGAGGCAACTCAACACCGACAACAAGTTTCACAATTTCAGTTCAAGCATTCTTCTCCGAATACATCCACATGGTGAGGGGCGAAGTCGTAGAACTGGGGCATGGACTACCAAATTGCAGTTGTATTTGACCCACTTCAAGAATTCCATGTTTGGCCGCACACGCTTTGTAGTGACAGTTGAGGTGGGTGGTACCAATGCCTTTTTGCCGTGCCAATCATTCTTGGCAGTATTTATATACTATTTTAGACAATGGGACTTCATCGATCACACGACCCGTTGAAATCAATTTAAAGGGATCCCAACATTTTGCATGTTTTCTCCTTTTGCTTCCCTTTAGCATCGAAAATGTCTAATTCAGGTTCTTCCTCCTGTTCCGCTTCGAAAACATCAACGTCATCAAATTCAATTGAATTATTATTTTCATGTACAGCCAAATTTGAAATATCTTCGGGGATGGGTACTTCATTTAGATCGAAAAATTAATTTTGATACTGACTTGCGATGTCATAGGTTATTTGCCTCCGACACCGAACAAGCTCTTAACAAATGACCGTGGATCCATTTGTGAATTGTAATGAAATTAAAACGTATAGACAGTATAGTAACTAGTATGTGATAATTGAAATTGAAGATAATCAAATTGTAAAAATGAATGTATATTGTGTATAATGTTGATAATTATGGAAGAAAATGGAAATTATGATGGGTATTTATGAGAGAGAGTGAGAGTTGTTGATGTTGTTTGTGAAGAAAATGGAAATTATGACGGGTATTTATAGAGGAAAAAATAAAAATAAAATTGGTGCCTGTTCTGGCCACTTTAAAAGTTCAGAGACCGAAACAGTCGCTGTTCATGGCGAGCCAAGAGCTTGAGCTCGTGGTCCATGCTCGTGGCCCACCTCCAAAGAGCCCACGAGCGACTAGTGCTCGGGATCATAATTTTATGAGCCTAAGCTGTCTAGCCCCTCGGCCCATTTGACAACCTTAGGTGCTACATAAATTAGCTTTAGGTCCTAAAAGCTTTGCTCACACTTATTATTCATTGAAACTTTACTCATTTCCTTGTTAATTGCATCATTGGTCCAACTGTTTCGGAGAATCCTTCTATAAATCTCCGATAGTACACAGCTAATCCCAGAAAACTTCGACTCACTAGCGTTAGTCGGTGTCTTCCAATTAGTTCGCTCAAGCCAAATTTACAATTTTTAAGTTTGGTGTATAATTTTCCTTATGCATTTTTAACGCTATTCTAAGATGTTCCTTACACTCTTGGAGAATATCAAAATATCATTAATGAAAACTATGACAAATTGATCCAAATACTGATGAAATACATGATTATTAAATCCATGAATACTGTTGTGGCATTTGTCAACTCGAATGGCATAATCGTGAACTTCAAAGCCATCTTGGGTATATCACTAGACTTCAATTGATGATATCCAAATCGTAAGTTGATTTTGGAAAATACTTTAGCCCCTTTTAATTGATCAAACAAATCCTCGATTCTCAGAAGAGGATACCTATTTTTGATGGTCAAATGGTTCAACTCTTGATAGTCAATACACATCATCATACTTCCATTTTTCTTCTTTATGAACAACATTGGTGCACCCCATGGAGATACACTTGGTTGAATAAAGCCATTGTCTAACAATTCTTGTAACTGAATTTTAACTCTTGGATTTCCTTTGGGGCCATTAGGTATGGAGTTTTAAATACTGGCACGCCTTGGGAACTAGATATATTGTGAATTTCTCATCTATTTGGTAGAGTACCAAGTAGATCTTCTAGAAATACATCTACAAATTCTTGTACCACTAATACATCCTCAATCTTTATCATCGCCTTTTTTTCTCCTAAGATGTTAACTAGAAACCCTTGATATTTTTCTTTTCTCACTATCTTCTTGTCTTGCAAAGCTAATACTAGTTAGATATGGGGTTTGGTCTTTATTCTGGGGAAAGAAAATTGTTCTTTTCCTAATTTTTGAAAAGACACTTCCCTTTCTCAACAACGAATGGTTTCATAATTGCACCCCAACCAATCCATGTCCAAAATACGTCAAAGTCTTTCATCTCTATTATCATATACAAATTAGTTTCTAATCTTTTTAGCTCAATTTCAAGATTTACCGACCTAGCTAACTGATTTGTATTCAATCTTTTGCCGGAGGGAATACTAACTTCTAGTGTACTCTCTGACTAATACAAGTAATACTAGATTTAGCAATGAAAGACGTTGATAAAAAAGAATTAGGAGCTTCCGAATCAAACAGTACATAAGGAGGTGTACTCTACCAATAAAATACCTACTATTATGTTTGAGTTCTCCTCTGCATCCTTCTGAGTTAGTGTAAAAACTCGTGATTTCCCCTTTTTGTTCTGATCACTTTTATCATCATTCTTCTGAGTAAATATGAGACAATCCTTAGCAATATGTCCCGACTTACCACATCGAAAATAGATATTCTTCCCATACAAGCATTCCCCAAGATGAGGTTTACCACATTTAAAGTACGGTGCTACTGCAGCTACTATGGCCTTTCTGGCACTAGATCAAATGTTAGCTTTTTTATTTTTCCATTTGTCTTTTCCTTTGTCTTGACCATTCCACTTTTTCTTTCCAATTTGCCCTTTATCATGCCGGCTGTACAAATTGACTGTGTTGCTCTGGATTAGCCATCTGATACCAAATAGCGTGAGCTCGTTCCAACATCTCCCAGTATGATGTGAAATGATGTGACATAAGGATCATGCTTAGGTCTGGATTTAACCTTTTTTGAACTTTTGAGTCTTCTTAATTTTCGTGTCAACTAGGTGTGGAGCATATGTTGAGAGTTGATCGAACTTTTGCTTGTAATCAATTAGGGACATATTACCTTGTTTGAGCTGTGGGAATTTGCTCTCCTTGAAATCTTTTGCAGACTGGGAAAAATACGTGTCCATCACTTCCTCTTTGAATTGTTCCCAAGTTAACGCCAACTGCAACTTTGGGGCCCTAGTTCGAGACATTGAATCCCACCAGTCACATGTATCACTGATAAACATAAACTCCGCACACTGGACCTTTTGGCATCAGTGTAGTGACCGTAGTCTATGAGTCGAAAAATTCATTCTAACTTATGAAGTTATTCCTCAACTACTAGTGGACCAGATGCTCCATCGAAGGTTCCGTTTATGCCTTTGAAATAACTTAACTACTGAGGCATGGGTAGGGAGAGTAATAGGAGATGGTGGTGTGGGTGGTGCTTGATTCTGATTCAGCCTACCAAGATCTTAAAACAGCTTGCAGGATGTCCCTTATCAAGTTGTTCTGATTTGCATGAGACATGTTCCTTTAAATTTGTGTACCAATATATTCTACTTGGAATGAAAAGGCAAAGCGAAATATTTCATGACTTGATCACATGATTGATTTTATTTTATTATTATTATTTTATTTTTTTCAAATAAATTTGAAATCTCCATAATCTCTACTCGTTTCATTCTTGGTTTCTTCTGGGTCCTTGATAAGCTCCAAAAGGAGTATCAAAATAATTCCTTACTTTTGTGAAATTTATTGTTCAATTACAAGGAAAGAAAGTAAAATAAGCAAATAAGTAAATTGGGGGGGGGGGGGGGGGGGGGGGGGAGTTGGTTGGATTAAACTAAGGAAAGCAAAGAAATGAAAATAGCAAAGAACTAAAATGACAAAGAACACAAAGAAATGAAAATATGATCGAGGGGTATTCTTCACTGCTAGAATGATTTTCCAATACGTTTTCACAAAAGATTTTTGTTCAAATGATTAACAACAATTCGAATTCAATCACAAGCTCGACTATCTCAAACTCTCCTTAATTTGAGTTGAATAAGATAAGTATCGTTACCCAACCCTATTCATTAAACAATTTAGGATAAGTTCGCTAGATTTAATTTAACGAAAGCATTCACATAAGAGAGTCGAATTGAATTAAGCACAAACACGCAAGCTCGGTTTGTTAACTTAAGTGATAATCCACCTATATTCAATTTAAAATTCCTCATAATCCATCAAAATGTAGTTGCTACCAAGTTTTGGTTAAATTAGCGATTACGTACTAAAAATCCCAAAATAGCATATATTGTATCAACCTAATCATTTAGTTGTCATCCCAAACAATTAAGAATAACAATATCAACATTTAACACAATACATTAAACACATTAATCACATGAACTATATATAGCACAATAAACATTAGAAAATCATTCTAGGGTTCCAAAATAACCCCCAATCACATTAACACTTAGCTAACCAAATAACATTTACAAAAACCCAACAAAATAATACAATACATGGAAGAAAACGAGATTAAAGAGAAGAAGATCTTATTGATAAAGAAAGGAATGGATAAACTCTTCAATGCCAATGGAATCTTCCTCTTCTTCTTCCCCATTTCCACCATTGTTGTTGGAGAAGAGCACCCATATTTTCTCTTGTGTTTGGTCAGCTCCTCCCTTGATTTCTTGCCCTAGAAATGAGCCCCAAGACTTGTATTTATGTTGTGGAGAAGGATTTGAGTCTGGTTGGAGTGAAATGGGCCGAGAAATAAATCAAAAATTGGATTTTCGCGCTACTCGAGAAACCCTCCAGAATTGTACCATGCGTACGCATGGGTTTGACCGTGCGTACGCATGGTACAAGCTATTTAGCTTCAGAAGTTGATTTTGTCAAGCGTGCGTACGCACACCTCTACAGACTGTGCATACGCACATCCTTCGATTTCTGCACTTCAGCACTTTCTGGTGCCAGCTTCCTTTCTTCCAATTTTTGCACCTATTTCACCTCCTCAAGCTACACATCAACCACCATTTCTTCATAGTTTAGATTGCCGAATCTTGGAATATTTCATCTTCAATTCTTTTGGCTCAATTCACACTTGAAATCCATCCAAATCATCCAACAACCCGTGTATTAACCTAAATAACAAAAGTAACAAAATAAGGAATAAACTAACATGTAAAAACTAACAACTAAATAAGTTTAACGGCCTAAATGAGTGCGAAATCCGCACTTATCACACCCCAAACTTAAATATTTGTTAGTCCTCGAACAAAACAATAAAAACAAGCACGCAAACACACAAGTACAAACTAAACAATAATACAATAATAACAAAAACTTCAAAAGTTAGATAGCTTGCCGTTTTGCCTCAATTTTCACATATGTTAATAACTCATGAAATGCACACAAAAATACTACAACAAAACATTTTTAAACTTATACCATGTTTGACTCGTGTGTGTGTGTGTGTGTGTGTGTGTGTGTATAGTCATTCCAATTCATCACAATACACAAGTTGGTGGTTTTCCGACCCTCAATGTCAAATTTTCCTATCTCGCTCGTGGGATTGCGCATTTTCCCAAACTTGATCTTTTCACTACAGCCCAAGGTGTAAAAAACATAGGGTTGCTCTCAAATCACTCAATCTTTCCCTCTCTTGCTTCATTTTTCCAATGTAGGTAGTTCACGCTCTAGTCCCTAAGGGTAGCCTTATTCATTGGTAGATCGTCTCCCACGCATAGGGTCAGATTACTCAACGCTGACTCACACTCCTTAAGGTAGGCAACTTTTTCCTACAAATTTTTTTCTTTCTTTTCGATTGGGATAGAAACATCTAACTTTTATTTGAAGTTCAAGAGCACACCACAATATCAATCATTTGAGCAAGGAATTAATACATTTCTAAACAATTTCTTTCACCGGCTCAATCACCCCCAAACTTATCCTCTCATAGGTAGTGATCAAAGAATTATTGTCAATATGGTCATTTAAGTTAACTAAACAACCTCAAATGCCACCAACAAGTGCGTGTGATGAAATTCATGACTCAAATGCTTGATAAATAGTCAAACATGGGATAAGTGGATGAAAATTAACAACATATAGCATTCATGTCCACATCCTATAAACTAAAACAATGTAACAACTAAAAGCAAAGCCGGCAAGGCTATCCAACCAAACAAGCATAAATCATCACATACAAATTTAATTTGTACATAGCCCTTAAGAATAAAACAAGAAAGAGTAAGGGCAAGGGGTTCAAGTACTCCCCTAAGTTGGTTGTGAAGTGTTGTGAGGTTCCTTGCAACTATCTCAGGTAGTTTCTTCCCATCTCGCAAATCCACATACTTCAAGTGCTCTGGAAAAAGTATGAATTCAAAAGTAGGAGCCTGCATCACCAAAGGTAAAAATTTCTCATTAGGAGTGTGTTTGATAGATATTATTTGGGAAAAATGAATTTTGAAATAGTGATATGATTGGAAATGTATGGTTGAAAAAGAAGGAAAAGTTATTCAGGTGATGGAAAATATTATTTTATTGAAGAATGTGTGGTTAAAAATGAATAGAATAATGAGAATGAAAATGAAAATGTTGATCAAACAGGACCTAGATATCGGAATAATAATATAGGATATATCATACCTTGGTGAATCGCTCGATAATGGCTAAAGTGATGTCACGGTTTCCACAAAACTCTCACTTGCCAAGCTCTTTTCTTGTGTTGGTTCCTCAACAAGATTTTCCATCTCTAAACTTTCCTCACTTAGTGTCTCAACACTAACATTTTCATTCGGGTTGATTTGTTGATAAGAAAGTTGTTCCGATCTTTGGGCCTCCATTTTCTCCATTGCACTAGCCAATTCACTGATTCGTGTCTCCAAATTCTTGATTGAAGTCATTGTATCTTGTTGAAATTGCATCGTCTCTTGTTGGAATTGCATGGTGTCATGTTGTAATTGCACAGTGTTTGAGGCCAAAGACTTAAACCATATCCTCAAGAGACATATCCGAGCTTTGAGGTGGAGCTTGATGACTGCTTGAAGCCAAGGACTCAACCATTTCCTCTAGAGACATACTATTTGGAGTTCGAGTTTGTTGACTAGGTTGGAAGTATGTGGTTGATCTTGTTGATAGAAACCATGTGGATGATCAAACTGTGCTTTTGGAGACGCGAAATGATTTCCTTCATAACCGAGACCAGGATGATCACTAAATTCATGATTATACGTAGGCATATGGATCATACCCTTGTCTTTGTTGCATTTGATAGCCCCCAATGACATTCGCTTGTTCAAAGACTCTTCTTTGATGAAGTGTCGGGCATGCGTGAGAAGGATGTCCCGTATATGAACAAATCCCGTACACTTCTTCTTGTTGAATTCTTTAACGAGCCATTTGTTGCATGAGAGATGCAAGGTTGGACAATTGACAATCAATTCAAGAAGTTGCTTCCATCTCACAATTTGTTCAACCAACCTCTTCTCTCTATCTCTTAGGTTGTGGTGTGTGTTGTATGCCTTTCGCTCAATCACAATCTAAGTTACAAAGAAAATAACAAACATAAAGAGAATCAAAATAAAAAGAAAATATTACAATTAAGAAAATTGAAAGAACAATCCCCGGCAACGGCACCAAAATTGATAAGCTCCAAAAGGAGTATCAAAGTAATTCCTTACTTTGTGAAATTTATCGTTCAAGTAGTAATGTGCGAGTAAGGGTCATTCTTGTCGAAGATTGTTTTCAATCACGCCAATTGCAAGGAAAGAAAGTAAAATAAGCAAATGAGTAGATGGGGGGGGGGGGGGGGGGACGGGGAGTTGGTTGGATTAAACTAAGGAAAACAAAGAAAGGAAAATAGCAATGAACTAAAATGACAAAAAACACAAAAAAAACGAAAATGTGATCGAGGGGTATTTTTCACCGCTAGAATGATTTTTCAATACGTTTTCACAAAAGATTTTTGTTCAAATAATTAACAACAATTCGAGAATAATCACAAGCTCGACTACCTCAAACTCTCCTTAATTTTAGTCGAATAAGATATGCATCGTCACCTAACCCTATTCATTAAACAATAAGCTCGCTAGATATAATTTAACGAAAGCATTCACACAAGAGAGTCGAATTGAATTAAGTACAAACACGCAAACTCGGTTTGCTAACTTAAGTGATAATCCACCTACATTCAATTGAAAATTCCTCATAATCCATCAAAATGCAGTTGCTACTAGGTTTTGGTTAAATTAGCGATTACGTACTAAAAATCCCAAAATACGCATGGTACAAGCCATTTAGTTTCAGAAGTTGATTTTGCCAAGCGTGCGTACGCACAGCCTTCGATTTCTACACTTCAGCATTTTTCTGGTGCCAGCTTCCTTTCTTTCTATTTTTGCACCTATTTCACCTCCTCAAGCCACACTTCAACCACCATTTCTTCATGGTTTAGATCGCAGAATTTTGGAATATTTCATCTTCAATTCTTTTGGCTCAATTCACTCTTGAAATCCGTCCAAATCATCCAACAACCTAAATAACAAAAGTAACAAAATAAGGAATAAACTAACAACTAAATAAGTTTAACAGCCTAAATTAGTGCGAAATCTGCACTATCAGTCCTCTAGATCTTCATCTTCATCTTCGTTAGCATTTGCCATAATTAGTTGTGCAATTTCATCATCTGAAGTCATTGCCGATTTAGATCCCAAGTGGGAGATAACATCACCAATCATAGTCTCCCAATTATGGATATAGACATTGTAAAAATCTTCAAAGTCAAGTTCCATAGGTTCACTTTCCAAAATTTGAGATAACATATTTTCTCTTTTAAGCTTTCCGATACGTTTCTCACAAGGTGCAAGAGTTTCTAGCAGACGACCTATTGCTTGTCGGTCACTAATTCTATAACCCGCATTCTTTGCTTTTAGCCAATGTTGGTACACGCATCGCATGTGACTGTTAAGGTCTAAAGAGTTGTCTACCTCAAAATCAAGGTAAGCTCAAATATTATCTCTTGTTGACTAAATTGATTATTTCTCCTAGTATTTTGTCATTCATAACTTTAAATTTCTAGCCCAATACATGTCTACAACACATTTTCTTTTTCAGATTACATTTATCTTTGCATATAAGATATACTTGATGAAAAATGTAAAATGTACAGCAATATGGAAAATACAATAATAGAATCATAAACTTTTTCATAATAAGAATTTTAACTCTGCTTAGTTAAACATACCTGGGGTCATAGGATGAGGTCGACTAATGGATGCGAGCTGACATGGAGTGCCTTAGGGTGCGTTCTATTCGTGTTTCTGTTTTGTGTTTTGAGTTTTGAAATTCGTTTTGTATTTTCAGTGTCTGTTTTGAAATTACTGAAAATACATTCTCTTTGTCATTTTGAAAAACAGTTTCTCAAAACAGAAAACACAAAACGCGTTCTCTTTGCACTTTTTTAGAATATTATTTGATAATATTTTATTCAAAAAATCTGATTATTCAATTAACTTTAATTGTTTAATGTTAATATATTTAATATAAACCTGAAATTTTTTTGAATTTTGAAATATCTTTGAATCATGAAATATTTTTCCATATATTAAAATAACATATTAATTTGTGAAATTTTTTATTAATATTATTTTATTCTAGAAATCTGATTATTCAATTAATTTTAATAGTTTAATGTTAATGTAGTATAAAATAACATATAAATGTGAAATATTTATGCATTTTCAAATATTTTTCCACTTTTAATAAAATAACATATACATTTCGATAATAAACACTTTTATAATATTTTATTCAATAAATCCGATTATTCAATTAATTTTAATAGTTTACTGTTAATATAGTATTAAATAACATATACATTTTGAAGTATGTTAATGTTAATACTTTTGTTTTTAAAATTTAAAACACAACCTAAATTAAATTTAGCAACATATTTGAATAGATACGATTACAAGTTTACATGTCATGGCAAAACAAATTAACACTAAACAAAATATAAAATTAATCTCATGACTCATGTACGACGTCTCGAGTAGTCATTCCACATTTGTGTAACAATTTGATCTCTAACTTGTCCCATTTGAGCCAGAATCGACGAGAAAAAAATTGACATCTTTTGGCCCTTGGGAATACAGCATTTAACACAGTTCATATTATGAGAAAGCACTACAATACTTTAAAATCCTGAATACGAACTCAAAAACTAACAAAAGTTGCATTCAACAGAAATAATTAATTCCTGATTTTTATTAAAATTCTTGTTGGATATAAGTAGGACAGGAAACAAGACTATGCATATGTTTGGCAAGTGTTTATAAAAGGTGCATATATAAACAGATAGAAATGAGCGGTGGTTAAGTGGGTAGTACTTGTGGGGGGATCAATTATTAGTTTTATGAACGCTTTAGCTTAGTATCACCATAATCTGCTCATCGAAAAGTCCCACGAAACATGTTTGTAAACACTCTTCAGACATAGTAAATTTTATATTTGCAGCATTTTAAATATTTCACTAGTCAAGCTAAAATGTAAAGGAGTTGCATCTACACATAAGCATAAACAGATAGTAGACAGTCAATACAGAAGAAAAAGCGGAGTTAATTTGGCCTCAGCTTACTAGTTCAGTTCTCAACCTTAATAGACTGTCTTCATGTGATTTCCAATCCAGCACACGATACTTGATGACATATGGGAGGACAATACAAGCCCCAATTTATCTTTTTGCAACTACGTTGCTTCAATGGATAGCAGTGAGCTTGGACCCAGTACTCACCAATAAGTGTTTGTTAACTAACCTACATTCATTCTCCAAGACGATCAGCATGGATCCATCCCTAGCATCATTAGATGGGCTTGGACTTCGATGTGGTTATGATATGAAGTGTGATGCTTTATAACAGTTGTAATCTCGGCATCTTTGCAAGGACTTTTAGAAATCAAATCCCATCTCTCTTTGGTCAAACTCTTCATATATAAACTTTCTCTGTATAGCCACAAAATAAAAGTAAGAGAAGTACACAAGCATTATTTGTATAGAATGGAGGGATAGTAATTTAATATCTAACAGAGGCCTAATTTCCTGATACATAGACACAAAGGCAAACACTTGCATGAAACTTCAAAGAACTATAAAGAAACAAGCATACCAGAACTCTACTTCAAGAGATACTCCCAGTCTCCCATGGTCACTATAAATCATTACTTAATATATTATGAGACTTACAGACGTCATCTAACGGTAAAAAATTTAAAACTGGTCTTTCATTATATACATTTGAACTAGACATACTTGTATATATTGAGAAATTGCAAAAGCAAGGAGTTGATCCTTACATTTTTTCAACCTGAGTGAAGTAAATCTTATGATATCAATAGCAACTCAAGTCTCTCAAGTTGGACAAGGACCAAAATCTCAGAATTTCTACACAAATCAAGATTGAGAAAAAGAAGCTTTCCCGACATCACTCAAAACAATTGTCCAATCCTACTCAGCAAAAAACACAAGTATTTTATCGGCAGTAGACATGCTTATAAGAGGCCTAAGCCACATAACTTCACTATTTTCTTCTTTCATATTTTCTCTTGTTGCTTTCTAAATCATTGTCTTTTTCTTTTTCTCTTAAAGGTAAAGTAAACAAATTTGTAAATAGTTGGTCAATTGTATCATTCGTTATAGACTCTTAGTTGTAATCAAGGATTCGTGATCTTTTTACGTGATTCCTACTTCAATGTTTGCTACTTAAAAAATATATTCAAATTTCTAGTTGTAAATTAGACTTTTACTTATACTGAAATGATGTATTATGGATCTTTAAATATTTTGAGGTTTATTAAGATAATTTTCTGTTCTTTCAATTTTTCCAATTATTTTATTGGTTATGATGAGTCTTAACACCTTAAAGTGCCTCAACACATGGTTTAGCCTTTCTAAGCACTAATTAGCATACATCATGAGACTCAGTGTGGAAAACTTCATCAAAAGTCATGGCATGAATCCTAATACATTTTCAACTGGGCATCCCCCTTTCTGTGATCTAGTTGCTTTGAATCTTCCAAAAAGGCATCTCAATACTGAAACAATGTCACTTCCCTTTACCCAAACAACTCATTGCTCTTAGGCTTTAATTAGATGTCAGTTGAGACATTTTACCATTGAATTAAACAGGTGTTGTATAGTTCTATCTATGTTATATTCATCAACTATAAAAATTGGATGACATTAGAAAGAAAAAAATAATATAAAACCAGAGCATTAATTAAAACACAAAACTCAAAGCTAGATCATGAATATATAATAGAGAAACAATATTTCATATTTCAGTCTCTCTCTCAAAGCATATTAGCCAAATAAAAACCACAGGTTCAGCCTAAAATTGTGGTGTAAATATAATCACCCTTTAGTTAAACCCCTCCAACTCCCAAACACGATGTTAAATCTTTAATCCCATTTTCTATACCAAAATTCACAATTCTAATAATCTCATTAAAGTTTCCCGAATATCATCCTTCAGGTACAAATTATCATCTTTTACCAAAACCCAAAAGCACAAATGCCCGAGTTCCCAAGTAAAAGGAAAATAGCAATCACACTCCAAAACCCTTCTGCCCCTACATATATACGTACGTAAAAAGAGAGAAGAATGATCAAGTACATTATGGGTACGGAGGTGGAAATCTCGGGCCAGAAGTAATCAACAGAGGCGTTGAGATTTGAAAGCGCGTGTAACTTAAGCGCCGGGTGAGTCTCGTTCAGCATCGTCAATAGACTCCCCGCCGAGCTCACCATCGTCACGGCTACCGCCATCTCAGCTTCAGCGGCCGGTGGAAGACGAGAGAGAGAGAGAGAGAGAGAGAGAGAGAGAGAGAGAGAGAGCCAGAGATGTATTTTGGAGAGTGAGACGTGAGAGATGGATTTTTAGGCTCCGTTTCACGTGTTTTGGGAATTAAGCTTAAAAGGCCCAAAACGGAGTTTTGCCGTTTTGGGTTTTGTGTAAAAAAAAAAATATTTTGAAAAATTCGTTTTCGAAAACAGGAAAGAGAACGCGTTTTCGTCGTTTTGGAAAATTGAAAACAGAAAACGGTCCTAAAACGACAAAGAGAACGCACCCTTAATTTTTCGTTTTCTTGTTTTAAATTTCCTCCTTTTTCGTTTTCTCGTTTTAAACAAAAATGACGAGCTACATAATCGACTAAACTTGTGCTCTGATACCATGTTGTAGCTCCTCGACCCATATGGACCAAAACATTAACATAACAATTGTACCTTAGTTGTAGACTTAGTAATTAACTCTACTTTTAGCAAAAAGCATAAAGATTTAACTTAATAATTTATTTTTTTAACAAAATATTTTTCCATGCATATTACCTATTTTATTACGTGGCATGCATATGTTTACCAAATAAATATAAGG
Source organism: Osmanthus fragrans (assembly GCA_019395295.1). Classification (NCBI taxonomy): domain Eukaryota; kingdom Viridiplantae; phylum Streptophyta; class Magnoliopsida; order Lamiales; family Oleaceae; genus Osmanthus; species Osmanthus fragrans. The sequence goes on along the minus strand of CM033345.1, from coordinate 23,640,410 downwards.
TTTTAAATATATTTTCCATATGTGCACACCTTTAAACAATAAATAAAATAAAATTATTTTCTTTTTTCTATTTCGCATAGCAAGTGCCAAAATAATTTCGCTTACATAGTTATTAATCTCAAAATTCATGAAATTTTAAGGAAAGATAGGAATTTTCTTATAATATGACATATCCAAAAATAGGCTTCTTTTGAGCCATATGAATCACTAAAATATTTTCCAAAGCCCATAGTGACTCGATTTTGAAGGTAAACAAACGCAGTTTACTAAAAATGACATAAAATTCTACAGTTATTGGATTGACAAGATTTCAAGTTTATTCAGTAGCTAACCTACGAAGCTATCAAAATCAACTGGTTTTGTCCAAAAATTCAAAGTAATGATTGAGTTACTAATTTTTGAAGTCAAGGACAGAAGCTGAAATTTTAAAAACAGCAACACTAAGTTTTATCGCTTACATTTTTGTGATGAACGGTAATTTGTACGTTAACTGCTATAAAACATAACTACTTTTAAACATAAATAATTCATTAAAATCTTTTTAGAATAGTCTCACCAATGATGTTTATAGAAATGTATTTGATAAAAAAAATGTAAATGTTTCATAATTGGATAAAACAATAAGTCACCGATTTCTCCATGGCATGTTGCATTTTCATCTACCATCATCCACGCCCCAACAAATCATATGAACCCGTAGGAAAGGAATTAAATCATGAATTTGAAACTCAATAGATATCATCAGTGCATTTCATTATCAAATTAGAAAATTCGAATTATAGATTCATACAGTCGCACTTAGATGGATTTCTGACAAAATTTGATTTCTATGGAATTATCATAACACGTAGAGCCGGAGAATGATCATTCAAACTATTGTAGTGCCCCAGCACCATAGTCGAAGGTACCAATTCATTCATACTTTTAACGAAAAACCATAACCTGAAAACAAGATAACTACTTACACCTCTACCTACCTTGATTTTCTTGAATAGAAAGGAGCAAAATGTGTAAAAAGCCTTTCTTCTTCGCACCCTTTCTAATCCTTTAAGCTTAACTTGATATAGAAGACATTTTTTTTTAGAGAAAATAAGAGTAAATTCGCATTTGAGGAGAGGTGTAGTGAAAAAGGTGACTTTTCTCTTCTTGTAACCTCCTTTTTTAGTGAAAAATTAAATGGGTGAGTTATTGAGTCTCTAACTAAGAAGTTAAAGAGTTTTAAGCACTTAAAAAAATAATTCGTATAAATAGTTTTATAAAACGGAACCACCTCCCTCCTATGCCGAAGAGACTCCCAAGCTAAGCCAATAATAAATGCCCGTTCGGCGCACCAACCCATTGCATAATATCCAAAATAGTTGGATTAGGGATGAAAGTAGGGGGAGTGGCGTGAATCACCTCCAACCAGTTAATAGATAAACCTAGTGGCCATCTCCAACTCTTCCCATCAACAATGGCAGCCACCTTGGCATTCTTTCCGAACCCCGAATCATAAATAAGGCGATCTCCAAATAAACCATGTAAAGGGCCTAAAGGATGCCAATGGTCATGCCATAAGGAGATAGCACGACCATCACCAACCTTGAACTTGAGCTTATTTCTCACCAAAATACGAAGGCTAAGCAGCTTCCTCCACGTCCAAGAACACTCATTCGGGCATTTAACCTCCAAAAACTCCTACCCTTCAGCAAATAAGCATGTATCCAAGAAGACTAAGTAGAGAGAAGAATCTGTGAGAAGGTACCAAATATGCTTCCTCATAGCTGCCTTATTCCACAAAACCAGATTCTTTAACCCTAAACCCCCTTCCTCTCGTGGCATACATATGCGCTTCCAAGCCACCTCAGCACCACTATGAGTAAGAGCACTTCCTTTCCACAGAAATAACCTAAGAGTGGTCTCCACCTTATTAGTGACTGCCTTAGGGAGAATAAAGAGAGAAGACCAATACACTTGGATAGAGAAAAGAACGGACTTAATAAGCTGGAGTCTCCCGGCATAAGACAAAGTACGAGAGGTCCAACCTTTAGCCCTTGCCACAATACGCTCCACCAAGACATTACAATCCAAAGCTCTCAATTTAGTAGCAATGAGTGGAACGCCAAGATAACGAACCGGAAGTGAGCCCTCCCTATAACCAAGAGAACCGAGGATCAACCCAGAAAGCTCCTCAAACTTATTGAGCACACCACCAATCAAGAGTACCGAATCAACTTCCGCCCTACTAAAAATCAATAAGTCATCCGCAAACCAAATGTGGGATATTTTCTCTTTGTCACATCTCCAATGGAACTTAAACCCGTCACCTTGAGTTATTCCCCATGAGACCAGAGAATACCTCCATAGCAAGAACAAATAAAAAAGGGGACATCGGGTCACCTTGACGAAGACCTCTCCCACTCTTGAAAAAACCATGAAGCTCCCCATTGATGGCCACAGAAAATTTCGGAGTTGAGATACATTCCGACACCCAAGAGATCATTATCTCCGGGAATCCAACAATCCGCAAAACCTCCAATATGAAATCCCATCGCACCGTATCATATGCTTTCATAAGATCAATTTTGAGAGCACATCTTGGAGCTCCATTATTCCGATGATAATTCCTCAAAATTTCTTGAGAGAGAAGGATATTATCACTAATATGCCTTCCTTCCACAAAAGCGGTTTGTTGAGGACCAACAATACCAGGCAACACTTTTTTTATTCGGTTAGCAAGTATCTTAGCAATGCATTTATATATTGTATTACAACAAGAAATGGGACGTTAGTCCTTAACCTGAGTGGGATTAGGAACCTTAGGCACAAGAGCAATCGAGGTAGCATTTACCTCCTAAAGAAGCCGACCAGAGTGGAAAAAGTTCGAATGGCCGCAAGAACATCATCACCCACGATACTCCAAGCCCTCTTAAAGAAAGCAACATTAAAGCCATCCGGATCCGGCGCCTTATTATCTTTCAAGGCAAAAAGAACCGCTTTAATCTCCCCACTCGATACCTCCTTGCCAAGTTCACACCCTTGTGCTTCGGAAATGCACGAAGGTAGAGCATGCTCCATAGCCTCCAAGTCGAGGAGAGACTCACGAGCTGGTCTAGATAGAAGCGTGGAGAAAAATTCCACAAAAGTGTCCTTTACTGCGCCTGGTTCCTCCACCCTACTCCCATCCTCCTTACAAATAGATACAATCTTACTTTTGCTATGATGAGGCTTCATGGACTTAAAGAAAAATCTGGAGTTTTGATCTCCTAGTTTGAGCCATTGGATACGAGATTTTTTCTTGAAAAACTCTCCTCATCTCTACTCAAAGTAGCATATGTCTTTACCGCCTCCACTTCCGCCTCAATAAGTCTCACATTTAATGGATTTTGGTGAACCAAGGCTTGAATCTCCTCCATCTTTGCCTTAGCAGCCCCCACACGAGAAGGTAGATGAGAGAACACCTCCTTATTAAACCTTTTAAGTTCAATCTTCAAGTTCTTCATCTTTGAACATTGGTATACATAGGTGTACCAGCAATAAAACCTGACCAAACCCTATCAACCAAAGGCATGAAATCAGGATGCTCTCCCCAATAATCAAAGTATTTAAAAGGAGTGTGCTTAATGGGAAGCGCCCCCAAGTTTGACAACAATGGGGGAATGATCCGAAACTCTAGAGGGAAGAAAATTAGTTTCAAATCCTGAAAAAGCACCATCCCAATGTAGGTTAATAAGAGCTCTATCCAACTTTCGAAAGATAGGCTTGTCCCGTCGTCAGTTACTCCAAGTAAAAAAACAACCTCCGTAATGGAGGTCTTCCAACCCTGACTCAATCACGCAATCTTGAAGGTCTTGTTTCCAAGATGGCCAGTCATTCGAACCACCAAGACACTCATCTTGACGATGAACTACATTAAAATCCCCAAGAATCAACCACAGAGAGTCGTCAAAATTATCTGCATGCATCCGAATATCATTCCAAAGCGCCATTCTCCCACTAGGAGTGTGTTCCCCATACACAACGGTAACATAGAAGCTCGGCAAAGTCGATGAAAATTCCAAGTGACAATGCATAGCTTGATCCGAAGAACCAACAACTGTCACCTTCACCATGATAGGTCCCAACACACCTAAATACGACCCCTAGAACAATGAGCATAATTACCCTCAAACAACCAAGAGGCCTTAATAGACCGCCCAATCGCTGCACTATTCACCTCTAAGACCTTAGTCTCCACAAGGCCACAAAAACAAAGCTTCTGATTTTGTAACAAATTTCGAACCTCCCTATGTTTCATGGGGTCATTCAAACCCCTAACATTCCAACATCCAATGAACATTAAAAAAGATGGGGGAATGTGAGCACGTACCTCTATAGACTAACTCCACCGACCTCTTTTAGGGGAGTGGTGTTTCTTGCCCTTCCTTTTGCCCACCGAGCCCTTCTTCTTCTTCTCTAGGGAATCAGTCACCTTTGCAGCCAAGGAATTAGGAGAAAATTGAAAAGAGGAGTCTGAATCATCCTCCTCACAACGCATCCTCGGGTTCAGTACTACCCACATCCACATCCACTTCAGTACCACCCACGTGGATCCACAAGCAAAGAGTCCGCCCTAGGATCCACCAGCTCACGCGGTTCCAAACTTATATAATGTTCTCAGTTGGTTCATGAATAGCTAAAGGCTTGGAACTACTATCAAACACAACACGTTGCAAGTCACTCTTAGTTAGAGAGCTCTCCACCCCGGCAATCGAAACCTTCGTCCCTTTCATTTTTCGTTTGACATCAACCCAAGCTTCCTCAACATCCTCCTTCGTAACTATCTCTTGATTCACCTTAGAGACTTGTACCCATTTTTTGGACTGCTTAACGCCCACCTTTTGCTGACTTTGTTGCATACAATGACCTAGCATGACCAAAAAACCAAACGAACTACATCTGATCGGGGTCCACTCAAACTCGGCATGCACAGTGATCCAATCGCCGTTTGGACAGTACACGTCAAAGTCTTTAATCAGTTCCTCTGAAGCATCAATTTCCACACACACTCTAGCAAAGCTAAGCCTCTTCTTTGAGAGTGTAATCTTATCTGCATAAAGAGGTTTACCCACAACACTTGTTACAAAACTCAGCCCCTTAGGAGTCCAATATTCAAATGGGACATCCATAAGCCTTACCCAAACCGGCACCCTCTTAAACTCCTCTTTATCTAATTGCAGATTGGGCTGCCATTTCTTTAAGACAAGAGGGTGATTAACCATATGCCAAGGAGTACGATCAAGAATATTAGCCGCTTGATCAATGGTGTCAAATTTAAACAAAAACACTCCACGATCAGTTGAAAGCACCTCCTTAAGCCCAATCCTTCCCCATAGCTTCAAGGCAATGGAATTAACCACCGGATAAGGAAGCCTCTTCCCAATAAAATACCCAATTAAGGTCGACCTCCACTCTTCACACCCCTCCTCCACAACCTCCATGGGAGGTCGGACCTTCACTCTCCCATCCTCCTTACTTGGTTGAAAGAAATGCAGATTAGAGGCCGAACCTTCAGCCTCCTTCGAAATCCCACGCACAACAGAAGCAAAAGAGGACGAAATGTGAGTCTTAAGAGCCCCAGGATCCAAATTCATATGGCCTCCATGAAGAGGTGATTGGGCTGGATTTTGGGGTTTAACTAAGCCCATTTTAGCGTTGAAATCACCCCTAGCCCGTGAGTCACCCAAAGGCTCCAGCGTAATCTGCACCCCTACCATTTAGATTTGAATCCAAAGCAGTAGCCTTTAATGAATGCTCCAAGGAAGGAAAGTTTCCATGTTGAGCCCCCAACACATTAGGACAATTAGAATAACCTTCCTTTGAGGGAAGCAGGAATCCCTAATTAGCATGCACGAGCTGGCTAGGGTTAGAGAAACCCACACCCTTGTGCCGCCCAACACCACCCACGTTTTCACCACCATTCCTCGCCGTAGAACTAGCCTCCGTCGATGCTGCACAACCAGCCACCGTCTCTCCACCACCCAAAACAACAGCACCACCCAAGGATTCCTCAATTATATCCAGATCAGGTAAGAAAGAATCCATTTTAGCAACGAAACCCGCTGGAACCAAGGCCGAATCCTCACCTTGACCAGAACCTCCTCCATTGATGACCAGCATCTCATTAGATGAATCAAGGAAACCTCTTTGCCCGGACATTAATAAGAAAAACAATAAATAAAACTATTTCCCCAATTGGTTAATGAAACCAATCCGAAAAAGAACACAACCAGAAGAAAGAACAATGGAAATGATGATTATTTTAGTAAGGGATCAAGGAATAATCACCATAGGAAGAAGAGAAAAAAAGGGAGAAGAGAGAGAAGAGCGTTTTTCGTTTTTTTGAAATCCCTTTTTCTTTGATGTTACCAGGAATGGATCAGTGCCATTGTGGCATGTTTCAATAGGCCTCTCATGATTTCTCCTCCTACTTGTTGCTATTTCATCCCACCATATGATTGCATAATCGGTAAACCCTATCATCGTTAGTTTCATATTTTTCTCCTCCGAATGATTATGGCTATCAAAGATCAACTCCAACTTCTCTTCCCACACTAAAATATACCTCTGGATCATTTTTACCTGGGAATGAAGGAATTCTCATCTTAATGCTACTCAAATTTCGATCAACCCTATCTCTACGAAAGTCTCTAGTATCTCCTCTAGGCCTCTTTCTAGCCTATCTCCTCTATACCTAGTAGGATCCAACCCACTTTGCCCTTCGACATTTGATCATCCTCATTAACACTATTCAATTTATTCCCATCATCTAATTCAGTCCTGGGATCATGCCTACCTTGCCTCCTAACATTAGGATCTCCTCTAGGTTGCCCCCTTTCTAAGTTAGCTGTCACCTTATCTTGCCGATTCATTCTCTCTAATTTTTCCAAATACCACATTCATCCGTTCGAATTGTTGTTTCATGGCCCTCATCGTGAAGATACGATTGTCTCCCTCTCAAATTGAGTCTTCTTCATCAGACATATTAATAACTAGAATTTTGCATGCCTCACGTGTTTGCACTCATGTTGCACTAAAAATTGGTTTTTCCCTCTAATAATCTAACCACTCTTTCATTTTTCCTTTCAATGCTTTCTTTCAAGTTCTGTATATTAATTGATCTCAATAAAATATTCCCACCCATGTGAGGTTCAAACCTGAAGTACAAGGAATTTAAGAAGGATAATGACTCGAGGAAAGAACTCAAGAAAGGCATGGAAGAATTGAATGAAAACACAACTAAGAATTTCAGGAAAGTGTTTTTTGAAATCGATTTATACTTTTTTCACAACAAAATTGATACCAATTGATGAATTAGGTATTGAATTAATTTCTTGAAAAAAATTGCGCTCCAAAAACCTTCAAGAAAGTGTTTCTTTAAATTAAATAAGCCTTGGTTTGGGATTTTTTTTCTTTCAATTTTCATTTTTACACTAAATATGTGAAAAATCAATATAAAGTTGCGAAAGATTGAAAAAAAAAAAATTATTGGTGCTATAAATTTAATGCATAAAACAATTATTGATGGTTATTTGTGTTGATGTAAAAGACTCAAGAAGATGATGAGAGTCAAGAAAACGATCGAGACTTGATGAAGAAGATGAAAACTCAACGAAAAAAATGAAAAAAGATAAAGAAATAACCTTGATTTTAGAGCCAAAAACTTTGATACCAACTGATGAAAATCCAAGTAGCAATAGTAGCTCCGAAACCCACAAAAGATTGAATCACTACCCAAGAAAGCTAAATTCCCAGTTTGAAGCTTGACCCAATAATTTTTTGAATCAAAGAACCAAAATTATGGAAGAACTTGACCCTTAATTACAAAAACGATGAACCTTGCTATGAATTTTTTGAACACCACAAAATGAAATATTTGATAAGTTCGAAATTAAGTTCAATGAAGAACTCGAAAGGAAATCTAGCTTTATTAATTGTCTCAATAATGTGTTGTTTTTACAATGAAAAGATTGAAACATATTTATAGTGAAGCCATAAAAACCTAATTAAAATTAAATTATATAAAAATTATACTGTAACAAGAGTTCTATCAAAAATATAATTCTTGGAAAAATTTTAAAAACGCGTCCAAAAAATGAACTATGCTACTACATAGTTATAACTCTCGCGAGAGCATAGAGCAACCGAAATTCCACTTCTTTGTTTTGAGAATAATACATGCTACAACAACATTATTTTTTATACTATGTGACAGCATAGTTATCCGATTGGCTTCCAATTTTGTTTTCTTGATTCCAATGCATCCTACTTGTTTCTGCCTTCATGCCCAACATTCAACATGAGCTTCATTGATCATATTTGCTTGCGAGATCATCATTGGTTCTTCTTTAATTTGAGCTGGATCATTGGTAACGCCTTCCATGGGTCCTATCAATGTTTTTCTAGCTTACTTTGGGTTTATTTGGGGGTATGCCCCTGCACTTTTGTACTTATAAATTTTACTTGGATATAAAACTTTCCTTTGGCAAAAAAAAAAAAAAAAAAAAAACAAAACAAAAAAACAAAAACACAAAAGGAAAACAAAACTTTGATCCCACTGTTGTCTTTACCTTTGTTGAAACTTAGGTTTCTGACTCTAGCATTGGAATACTCTTTTCTCGTCTTTTCTAGACCAATGGTGTCCCATATCTTGTCTAAACTGATAACTTAGTGCAATTAATTAAATGTTTAGCTTGTTATACAACTAATGCCCTCTCTATTATTTGGGAATATGAAACACTTTGAATTCTTACCATGCATAAATCTCTATATAATTCTGGCTTCAATCCCTCAAGAAACCTTTCTACTTTCAATGTATCAGTACGAATCACATGGGTAGCGAATTTGGTAGTTGTTCAAACTTGCGAATATACTTTCCCACTGTCATGCCTCCTTATTTCAACTATTTGAGAATGTTCATCTTCATGGCTCGAATTGGGGCTGTAAAATATTTGTCACAAAATAACTCTTTAAATCTATCCCAAGTCATAGCATTGATGATGAGTTGCCTCCAAGCTAGAAAGGAAAGATACAAGTTCCAAAAGGGATAACAAGATCAAGAGCAAAGAAGATCGAGGAAGAACCAACCATGGTGTATATGATTCAAGCAAAGGAAGAGGAAGCTGATTCGAAAAGCCATGCTCATGCCCTTAACTACCTTACTCTCATAACAACCAAAAATTTAGAAATCCAAAGCAAATTTATTGTACCATGCCCGCAAGAGATTATACCATACCTAGCATGGTTATCCGACTAGGTCGAAATTTTTGTTTTTTAGTTTGATTTCAACACTATTTGTTTTAGTTTAACTTAATGTTTTATGAATTAACTAGGATGGTTAGTCCATTTATATAAGGCATATTCCTTGTACAAATAATTACAACACATAGGTTGGGAGATTAATTATAAAGTGAGAATTCGCTTCCAATCTTATTCTTAGTTGAACTATCTCGAACTTATCAACAATTTTCAATCTTCATGGCTTCCAACTTTCTAGCCTTGGTTCTTGATTCAAGAAATTATTGATTTTAGCTTCTTGGGATTTGAGTCAAATCTAGTGTGGGTTCCAAGGTACATCCTGCAACGGGGTTTACATCAATTGATATGGAAGCTTTGGCTTTGGCTTTAATTCTAATTCCTTTGTGTCTCTTTCATTGAGTCTTCATCTCATTCTTTGAGCCATTCACATCCAAAATTGTACCAAGAACATCAAGAATTGATTTGTGCACTAAAATAATTTTTTCCTTTTATTTCTAGTTTGTTGCCTTGTCGTTGATATATTTCATTAAGTTTGAGTAAAAAAAATAATTGAAAAGAACATTCAAAGAAAAAGCAACAAAAGTTCAGGAAAAAAGCCAAAAAAATTCAAGAAAAAGGCAAAGAAAGTTCAAGAAAAGCACATTCAATTTCAAGAAACGCTTTCTTGGAATTCTTGTGGTGTTATTTTCCAAGAAACACTATCTTTATTACTATTTGATACATATATTATCCTTGAGAATCGATCTTCTTGTGAAAAGGCCAATGTCTAAAAAACCTTTTCTTGGAATTCTTGGGATGTTTTCATCTTTCATTTGACCTTTCCTTGAATCCTTTCTCGAGTATTGTTATCCTTCTTCTTTTGAGTTCTTTTATTGGTTTGAACATTACAAAGACTGAATTCTTTGATCGAGTTTTAGTTAGTTCCTTAAAAAATTTGACAACGAAAGCATAAAAGTTTAGTTATTATCAGGAAAACCCCAATATTGAGTGAAACACTTGAGTGCAAACACGTGAGAATTACTTTCTTAGTTATTAAGATGTCTGGCAAAGGAGAATCTACATCTAGGGAGGAGTACAATCAGTTTTCCATGTTGAAAGCAATGCAACAACATTTTGAGAGGATGAATGATGTGAACTCTGTTGCACGATGTACCCCCAGAACCCACAAAAGATGAGGTAGAACTATTATTAAGTGATTGGGGTTGGGTCCATATCAAAAAAGAGCATTTTTTTGCTTAAAGGAGGTCAAAATTGAAACCGATAAGAAATGAACCATTCCAAGTGCTTGAAAAGATCAATGACAATGCCTATAAATTGGATCTTCCAGGTGAGTATAATATTTTTGCTACTTTCAATGTTTCTAATATTTCTCTGTTTGATGCAGGTGGAGATTCGAGGATGAATCTTTTTGTAGATGGAGGAAATGATGAGAACCATGAGACGAAGGTTAACAAGGATGTTGATTGTGGAAGAAGGACCAATGGCGAGATTGCGAGCAAAGAAGATCAAGGAAGCAATGGTATTACTTGTCCAAGCTACGTGGGCCAAGAGTTCGAATGCAACGAGCAATACACAAAATTTAAAATTGGGTATAAAAGAAGAACCAACCTTAGAGAACTTAATTCAAGTTAAGTTAGAAGAAGCGAAGCCTAGAGTGTGTGCAGCCAGAAAGCGGTGCACAAGCGCAAGCAAAATAGGTCGTGCGTGCATGAATTTCAACTCGTAGCCAAATCAATTCAACGGAGCACGCACGAGAGAATACACGGTGTACTTGCGCAATACAAAAATCTGAAAGTGGTTTAATTTTTCCTTTATCGTTTTGAACCCTATTTGTTTGATATTTTCTTGATGTTTTACGAGTTATTTATGGTTTCCTATATATGCCTCATTCTTTCATTGTAAATTAATTCATTAATGAGAGATTAAATCAAAGCAAGTTTACTTTCTTCTTGATCTTCATTGAGCTCAATTTCGAACTTATCAAGGATTTTATCTTTGTGGTGTTTCGACAACATCATAGAAAGGTTCATAATTTTTTTAAGGGGTCAAGTTCCTTTTATAACCTTGGTTTCAATAAATTATTGGGTCTTCAAACCAGGGTTTCAGCTTTCTTGGGGTTGTGAGTCAATCTTATGTGTGTTTTGGAGCTATTACTGCTATGTGGCTTCACAGTGAATCCACCCAAATCATGAATCATTGAAACATCTAAAGGGCGAAGGTAAATTAAACAAGAGGCATGTGAGGTGGATGGAGTTTATTGAGACCTTTCCCTATGTCATTCAGTAGAAACAAGGTAAAGAGAACATAGTTGTAGATGCATTATCAAGAATTTATGTACTTCTTACTTCTTTAAGTGCCAAAATGCTTGAATTCGAATATATTAAGGATGTGTATGCCTGATGCGGATTTTTCTTAACATATATATTGCATGTTGCATGAGCATTTGTTTGGTCTAGTATGAAAATATTTGTTAATCGCATTTGTAGCAGATGCATTACATGTAAAAAAAAAAAAGCTAAGTCTAAAATTCTACCACAAGGTTTCTATACACCCTTATCTGTTCCTAGTAAACCTTGGGCTATGGACTTTGTGCTAGGTAGGATTAAAAATGGTAGAGATTCCCAATTTGTACAAGGATTCAACTTAAGTCTCCCATATGATGGAGGTCTTGGGTTCGAATCCTGAGGAATGCGATAGAAATCTGTGAGGGGCCAACTGGGCGCAAGGCCCACCCAAAGCGGATAGTACGTATGTTCTAACGGCTTGAGCGTAAGGTCCCGCTCATTACTACACACTTCATTCCTTGTCATAAATAGATGATGCCACGAACATAGCTGACTTGTTTTTTAGAGAAATAGTGGGACTCCATCCACATAGTAGAATAGTGTCTGATAGGGATGTTAAGTTCCTTAGCCACTTTTGGAAGGTTTTACGAGGTAAGTTGGAAACCAAACTATTGTTTTCTACTACTTGTCACACACAAAAGGATGGACAAACTGAGAGTTAATAGAACATTGACCCTACTCTTAAGCACTATAATTAACAAGAATTTGAAAAGTTGGGAGGATTGCTTGCCATTTATAGAGTTTTCTTATAAAGAGGGCCTTGCATTTTACTACTTCTTATTTGGATTTTGAAATTGTGTATGGTTGAATCCAATAACTCATCTGGATTTAATTTCTTTACCAATTGGTGAAAGAGGTAGTCTAGATGGGAAGAAAGAAGGCTCAATTGGTAAGGTTCTCCTGGATTGACCTTAATTAGAATTTATCAAAGATTCATACTCTTTGTGTTGTTCAATACCTACAGAAGAAAGTGTATCTTAATTGAACTTAATTAGAATTTATCAAAGATTCATACTCTTTGTGCTGTTCAATACCTACAGAAGGTTCGGGGTTTTTCTTAATTACGGAGTAAGGTTCATCGATAACTTTGGATTTTTGATTCAATAAATCATTGGGTCAATCTTCAAACTCTGATTTTAACTTTCTTGGGGTCATTTCAATCTTTTGTAGGTTCCAAATTTCCTATTATTATGTGGGTTCACATTATTTTCGTGCAAAAGATACACTTTTTAAAATTAGAATAGAGTTGTTCATCAAAACTCTTGCTATAATAACAACAAAGTAAACAACTACAAATTTTCCTATGAATGCAAGTAAAAATTGGATCATTAATAAAATGAAAGTGCTAGGCATATTGTAAGATCAAATGGTACTAATCACTCATATAACTCATTCCATTAATCTCCTTCTTTCATTCAATTTGGTAATACTTTTAAGATCTATCTTACCAAAAATACACGACCTATGCAATTCATCAAGCATACCATCTAATCTAGGTATGAGATGATGGTAATTTATCAAATTGCCCAACAGCCAATGCACATTCTCCACATCCCATACTTTGTAAACACAGTTTGATTTCTCATTATTGTTTGAAACACACTCATAAAGATCTGCAACATTCCGGTTGGGTTCTGAGCTCAACTTCTTCCACCCTAGCTTCAATCAAATGTATTAGAGTTGATACTTCCTTCACTTCCATCCTAAAACTTTGTGTCTTGCTTGTTGCACTTGAACTCTTGGCCCACGTAGCATTGCTCCCTTGATCTTCTTTGCTCTTGATTTTGTTATTGGTCTATCCGGAACATGTAACAAATCATTGCTAGCTTGTTCTCTATGATTCTCATCATTCTTTCCAATAGGTGAAGGAGCTAAATCCAAAGGAGTTAGTGGATTAAATCTATACACAATTTCAAATGAAGAATAACTAGTCAAATGCATGGCCCTATTGTATGCAAATTCTTCAAATGGTAAATAATTCTCCCAACTTTTCAAATTTTTATTGATCATAGCGTGCAAAAGTTGAGTTAGTGTTCTATTAAATACCTCGATTTGTCCATAAGTTTGTGGATGACATGTAGTAGAAAATAAAAGCTTAGTTCAAACTTACTCCAGAATTTTTTTTTTTCAAAAGTATCTAAGGAACTTAACATCCCTATTAGACACTACTCCTACCATTCTCCATAAAAATAAATCAAGAATGTTCGTGGCTGTAAAAACTCATCCTACTTTTTAATATCCACGATTATCTTATTATTATTTTTAATTAAAGATAATTGTGGTCACAAAATTGATTACAATTTTTTCTATAAAATAGTATCAAATGTCCGTGAAAAATTACAAGCGAATGTGCAAGAGAAAATCACGAGTGCTAAAGAAATTTTAAGTCCAAAGAACTCAAGCTTATGTCTGGGAAACACCAAGAAGATCAAAACTCTTCTTCAATCAAACAAATTCAAATCAAGTTCAAGAAGATTGAAGTTTTCTTCAACTCAAAGAAAATTCGAAACCAAGTCCTGAAGTTCAAATTCAAGTATCAAGTCTCAGGATCCCCAAGAAAACTACCACATCAATGGCAGAAAAAGGTTTGTGGTCATCTTGAAGAAACACTTGCTGAACTCTTCCATGCGACCAGAGCCCAAACAAAAATTGAGAAAACACTCACCATTGAGGAAGTTCTCCAACAAAAGCAAGAAGAAAATTGCTTTTCAAGAAGTCGGGGTCTCATTCGACAAAAAAAACTAAGACTTCGCGAAAAGCCCTCATTCTGGTTCCATCTTTTGCTACTGTATCTTCTGCAACATCGGGCTTTGATGATCGAATCTAACAAATAGCTTTTAGCCATTGAAACGTTTACAAAGTCACTAAATGGCAAAAATGCACAAATTACTGCACTCATGCACGGGCTGGAGTTGCAAAATTCGTTGGTGGAAGGCAATCCAGAAAATATAGGTTATTCCAACAACTTCAACATATGATTGCATACACGAGTGGATTTAGGGCCACCCCCCGCCCCAACCAAAATCACTTTTTTGTTGTAAAGGAAATTTAAGTGAACAAATTTTCTGTGTATTTCAATTTATTTATTTTTACGTATTAGCTCAACTTAAATTTTTTTAGACAAAATGAGGATGCTGCTTGGCTACCAACCTCTAAAGTTACAATGTTTTGATAGAAAGTGTAACCCAAAACATGTGGATCATTTCATTGAAACATGTAATAATGCTTGCACTTATAATAATAGTATGGTGAAGAAGTTTGTACGCACCCTCGAAGGTGATGTGTTTGAATGGTATATAAACTTACCAGCCAGATCGATTGATAGTTGGGATATCTTGAATACCGTTCCTAACACGCTTCTATAGCACCAGGCGAAAAACTAGCCTTCTAGAACCAGATCGATCAATCTTACAAGCTTCCAGCACCAAAAAGATCAGAGGAAGCTAGTAAGACCGATCACTCAAATATATTGTAAATTTTACAAAATTATTATTACCCATTCAAGAGATGTTTCACCTGAAAGAATTGTCGTTTGGACAAAAAAAAAAGATCAAACTTGAAATTGGAGAAAATCCAACAGTTACTCCTCAATGGTTTCATTTGGATCATTTGATCCAATTCCCATTACAAATGGGGAGTAGACATTCTCTCTTACATGCAATACTGGTATTTCTGCCTAGGGTGGTTGAGTTTGGACCTAAACTTCCAAAAGGTACTCTTCCAGTGGAACAAGAAGGTGGGCGGAGAAGTAACCATCACGTACATGTATCCAGGGATGGAGAAACAACATGCACCTAACGTCCAACATTTTATGAAATTATAATAGATGACTTGTATGTTTGGGATTCTAATTAAGAGTCCGAAAATGAGGCTTGTAACACCCCAAATTTTCATAAATCTTGAACTGTTACAAATAATTTACTTTTCTTTGCGACATAAATTTCTTTAAAATAAAATAACTGAAATATCCATAAATTTAAACAAAACATGAGAATTGTTTCTTAAAAAAATACAATCACCCATGTCTTAGAATGAATTAAACTAACTAATAAATTGAAAGAAAGAAAAACTTATTTGTTTATTTTTTCCTTCAATACACTGGCTGCTTACATCACCATCTTGCCACGAATCCAATCGACCCAAACTAACATGAAAAATTATTGTAAGAGTGAGTATTTAAAAATACGTAATAAGATACGGATTGTTTCCGTAGACAATTATACAACAATTAAGTTAAACAATTCATATAATTCTTCTCTTATGGAATATATCGGTGATCAAGCGACACACCCATCCTAAGTTATCTTGAATTCCTGTAGGATTTCATATCTCTTTATAAAGAACCCGAAGGTCCACTGATAATTCATGCATTAATAACTAAATAAATTAAGGTATACGGAAACAAATCATTTGCACATACGATCTTTACTTAATTTTGAAAGGTTGAAAAGAATCTTACACGTAAAAAATTTCATCTTATTTTTCTATACTTTTTCCTCTCCTCTCTCACTCTACCATGCCTCTCTTTATTTTCTGTGGTGAAATAATGGGGAATTCTTGCAGTATTTACAAGGTTCTAAAATGCGTAATGCGTGACAATGCGTTTCGATCGAACATCAAGCATTACAAGAATATGAGTGCTTATGCGGAGCATATAAGTAATTATACGTTTCCCAAATTTTAATATTTTAAACTAAAATAAATCAATAATGCATTATTTGAATTTTTATACATATTCTTCAAATTTTCAAAATACAAATTATTAATACTACAATTACTTCAAGTTTATATATATATTTTTCAAATTTTCAACAAAATCATATTACTCAAAATCATAAATATTACAATTACTTGGCAATCAATTCCTACAATTAGATTAAACAAAAATATTGACTTAAAAAATTCTAAATCTTATCTATCTCTTTATCGGATTCCAATTCAATCTCATCTTCTTCATCCAAATAATCTTCTGTGTCATCCGATACGAAATCATCTTCATCGGGCTCCTTTATTTCAATAGAGCAACTCCAAAAACTATTTTTATGTTAATACCCAGATGAAGATTTATGCAAAAGCAAAACCCTAAATATCCTATGTTCTTGATTTTGAAGCTCATCAAGAAGTCTGTCTAGCTCATAGGTCAGTTGACTAATTTTATCTTACAACGAAAAACATGTGAAATTCGCTACATCCATTTGAATATTCAAAAGTTCGAATTGCTAAGCTTTTTTGTCAACGGATGGACATTTCAAGTGTTGCTATCTTTAAGATAAATAAAGGTCAACTTTCGTAAATATGTCCATATAAACCATCAAATGTGTGGATTTGTGCGAAATGAGTTAGTAATCACATTTTGGAAAATTAAATTATTCCCATCCTACCAAGATTGAATGTTGAAAAAGCCATGCTTCAAAACATCCCTAAAACACTTCTGAAGATAATTAGTCACATCTTCTTGCAGAGTTACTTCAAGTAAGGGGACTCTTGGTGGAGGACCAGACTCATATGAACAAATTGGAGCAGTCCCATGATTGTTCGTCTTTGAAAGGAGAATGTCAACTGAAGCCAATGAAGATGGAACAGTTGGGACTTCTTGATTGATCTCTGAAATGTTAACTTTCACAATCTAGGAATTCGCTTCATCTTCAATATTGAAACCATCTATGTTAACCACTTAATGGTGCTCAAGTATTTTCGAGGGCAATATCATTTATTCCTTGAAGTGCATCAATTTTCCCATCAATCTCGTCAGTTTGATCTTGTAAAAAGTTTGGATTTATGGAGAAATACAGTCCTTTCGGAATGCTGAAAAGCCTAAAAATAAAAGGAAAAAGGAAATATGATTTCAAAAAATAGATAGACAAAGGATAACAAAGAACACACAAGCATTTCGTGCTCTAGGCAGCATGTATAAAAATCTACCCTTGACGATGTGTCCAGGATACCGATGTTAATGTTAAAAGTTTCGAGGTCGCGTTTTGAAGGACTTTCTTTGTATCTTTGGGAAAGAAGAGCATGAAATTGAAGTCTGACACATCAAATCAAATACAAGTAATAAGTTAAAAAAATAAAAATATGTACTTGATCTTCAGAACTTTCACAGGAGTTAAGAGTTTTTTAGGGGCATGGAAACTTGATCTCCTGGACTACTGTCATCTAGAAGCAAATCTCCTGGACTACTGTTGATGAGAACCACGTAGCAACGAACACTACGCAACCCCGCAACTAGATTGAAACCCCAAGAAAGCCCAAAGATAATTCCGGTTTAGAGATTCAACCAAGAATGTTGAATCAAGCAACCCAACAAGAACGACGCTTGATAGACCTCTTGATTACAAAACCCATGATTTGCACTCGATGTTGAACGTCACAAGAAGATCTTGATAAGTTCGCGGTGTTCTAAGAAGAACAAGATGGAAAGCAAAATCTCACTTAATTGATAAATTGTCAAAAGTCCTTACAATAATGATAAATATACTATTTATACTAATGCTAAAATTCCTAGGAAATTCGTGCATAATCCCCAAACATGGTAAAACATCAATTAAAAATAGAATTTGAATGAAACTAGGATTCTCGCCAAAAATAGAAAAGTCGCTGAATTTTATAACCAAGCGGTCGCTTGGAAGACCCTTTTGACGCCCTGTGCATTTCGGTTGGTAGTTGAGCGGCTGCTTGGTTTTTACTCTAAGCGGTCGGCATTCCGGTTGAGCTCCTTCTTCGGTCACTTGTATCTTGTTGATCCAATTAGTTTCCGACCTCGACCCCAACATGAAACTTGCCTCTTTTTGCGTGTAAATCATGACTTCGTCCATTGTTACTTGCACAAGTAGTCCCAATGCTTGATTTACCCTTTTTGCCCTTGATCGCGTCATCAGACCTCCTTCAATAAGCAACGGGTCTCGGTCGGGGCTCGGCTTCCTTGGACTCGTTGCTTGGATCACATCATCCCCTCCCTCTTCAAAAGGATTCGACCTCGAATCTGCACCTACATAGTAAAGAGAGAGATCAGACACGTTAAAAGTTGCCGAAACATTATACTCACCTGGAAGATCCAGTTTATATGCGTTGTCATTGACTCTCTCCAAGACCTAAAATGGACCATCCCCCCGTGGCTGCAACTTTGATTTCCTCTGCTTCGGGAATCGTTCCTTTCTGAAATGTACCCAAACCCAATCACCAGGTTCAAATATCACGCTTCTTCGACCCTTGTTTGCCTGAGAAGCATAGTGTTTGTTTTTCTTCTCAATTTGCAATCTTACCTTTTCATGGAGGGACTTTACCAACTCGGCCTTTCTTGTACCATCTAAGCTACCTCGTTCATGCATAGGTAAAGGTATTAAATCCAAAGGCGTTAGTGGGTTAAAACCATAAACAACTTCAAATGGTGAAAATGAAGTAGTAGAATGCGTGACCCTATTATATGCAAATTCTATGAAAGGTAAACACTCCTCCCAACTCTTCAAGTTCTTATGAACCATAGTGCGCAAAAGTTGAGTCATGGTCCTATTCACTACCTCAGTTTGGCCATCGGTCTGTGGGTGACAAGTTGTGGAATACATGAGCTTGGTGCCTAACTTACCCCATAAAACCCGTCAAAAATGACTGAGGAACTTAACATCCCGGTCTGACACTATAGTCCTAGGTACCCCATGTAAACGCACAACCTCCTTAAAGAATAAGTTCGCTATGTTAGTAGCATCATTGGTTTTATGACATGCAATGAAGTGTGCCATTTTACTAAACCTATCTACCACCACAAAAATGGAATCACGACCCTTTTTAGTCCTAAGCAAACCCAACACAAAATCCATGGAAATATCAACCCAAGGTTCACTAGGTGTAGGCAATGGCGTGTATAACCTTTGAGGTAAAACCTTAGATTTAACCTGCTTACAAGTTATGCAACGACTACATATCCTTTCAACATCACTTTTCATCCTAGGC
Source organism: Osmanthus fragrans (assembly GCA_019395295.1). Classification (NCBI taxonomy): domain Eukaryota; kingdom Viridiplantae; phylum Streptophyta; class Magnoliopsida; order Lamiales; family Oleaceae; genus Osmanthus; species Osmanthus fragrans. Next base: position 23,620,842 of record CM033345.1, on the reverse strand, counting down.
CAATAAAAATGTTCCCCTACCATAGCTAAAGTGATTCATCAATCGCATGAAGGTGCTCGGTGCATTAGTGAGTCCAAAGGGCTAACCACTCATACAAGCCATATTTAGTTTTAAATGCAGTTTTCCACTCATCACCTTCGCTCATTTGAATTTGGTGGTATCCACTTCTAAGATCAATTTTACTAAACATGCAAGCACCATATAATTCATCCAACATGTCATCTAACCTAGGGATAGGGTGACGATACTTTACCGTTATGTTGTTGATGGCTCTGCAGTCCACACACATCCTCCATGTTCCATCCTTCTTCGGCACAAGTAGGACTGGAACAGCACATGGGCTCATACTCTCCCGCACATACCCTTTACTCATCAACTCCTCCACTTGCTTTTGCAACTCTTTTGTCTCCTCGGGATTACTTCGATAAGCTGGTCGGTTTGGAATCACAGCTCCAGGAACAAAGTCAATCTGTTGCTCAATACCTCGAATGGGTGGTAGCCCACTGGGCATGTCCTCCGGGAAGACATCGTTAAATTCCTGCAATAAAGATGTAGCTAAACTGGGGAGGAGTGGGTAAGACTCCTCAAGATTGAGGCCGGACTCCTTATAGACTATCAAAATTACTTGCCTTTTATCCTCTACCGCTCTTCTCAACTCACTCCCTTTTGCAAAGAAGTTAGCTTTCGGCTTTTCTCTCCTATCAGACACCTCTCTTTCTTTTCTCTCAAATGACTCCACTCTTTTTTTCCCACTACTAGCCATCTCACTATCTTCCCTCACCTTTTCCAGCTTTTTCACTCTCTCGTCTTCCGCATTTTTCAATTTAATTTGGTCTTCATACACTTGGGCCGGTGTTAATGGCGCAAGGGTAATGGACCTCCCGTCCTTGCTAAAACTATACTGATTCTTGTACCCATCATGACTAACTTTCCTATCATATTGCCATGACCTACCCAATAAAATATGCCCCGCATGCATAGGGACCACGTCACACATAATTTCATCCCGATAGCTACCAATTGAAAAATTAATCAACACCCTCTTATTCACCTTAATATCCCCACAATCATTTAACCATTGTAACCTATAGGGTCTAAGATGTCTTAATAGTGTCAATCCCAATTTTTCCACAAGTGTGGTGCTAGATACGTTAGTACAACTACCTCCATCAATTATCACACTACATACCTTATTGTTGACGTGACATCGGGTATGGAAAATATTTTCTCGTTGTTGTTCCAAGTCATCTGTTTTGATTTGAGTGTGGAGGGCTCGTCTTGTAATTAGTAGTTCTCCTCCAACCCCAAACTCCACCTTGTCTCCATGATCACTAACGTCCTCCAATTCAGGCATGTCTTCAAATTCATCTTCGCCTTCAGTCTCCACTTCTCCATTGCGCAAGATCATCGTCCGTTTGTTTGGGCACTGAGAAGAGATGTGCCCTTTTCTCCCAAGCACTTGAAGCACTGAATGTCCCGATTTTTGGCTGGCTGTGAATCTGATTTTGGTACGGCCCTACTAGCACTCTCATCTTTCCCCTTTGACACAGCACCATCTCCTCTGTTATCCTACCTCGGTTTCCAATTTGGATTAGAACCCGAAGTGCCCAACGGTTGTCTAGTTGTCCCTTTCCTTTTCAACTGTTTTTCCACCTTCATGGCTACATGCAACATATCCTCAATCTCCACATAATGCTGCAATTCCACAGTGTTAGCAATTTCCCTATTCATTCCATTCAAGAAACGAGCCATGGTGGCTTCCCGATCCTCTTCCACATTCGCCCTGATCATCAAAATTTTCATCTCCTTATGATAATCCTCAACACTTTTCAACCCCTGATACAACCCTTGCAGTCGTTGATGCAATTCCCTATAATAGTAGCTAGGCACGAATTTCTTCCGCATAATAAGTTTCAACTCATCCCAAGTGCTAACCGTTTGCTCCCGATTCCTCCGCCTAGATGTAACCACTTGGTCCCACCATGTTATGGCATAGTCAACAAACTCAAGAATTGTCATTTTCACCTTCTTTTCCTCCGAATAATTGTGGCACTCAAATATCAATTCTTCCTTTTTCTCCCACTCTAAATAAGCCTCCGAATCACTCCTTCCCTTAAACGGTGGAATTGACATCCTAATGCTACTCATGTTCCCATCGACATCATCTCCAAAGTTTTTCCTACCCCTTCTTTCAAATCTACCACCTTTGTTTCTCACTCTACCCATTTCACCTACTAAAGATGCATCCTCATCCCAATCACTACTATATTCATAGTCATCATGTCACTCCCTCCTAGACTCTCTCCTACCCGGTCTCCGTGCATTTGAGTGTCCCCTATGACTATTCGATCCCGACGCTTCTAACCTACCAAGCCTTTCAGTCACATCCCCAAGCACCCTCTCAAACCTCCTTATTGCATCATCTCCCATGTAGTTCTGATTCGGCTGCTTGATGGAATTTGAACCTTCTCTATCTGACATCTTAATTCTTAAGAATTGTAGCCTCACAATAGTCACTCGTGTATCACTCAAATTTTGGCTTTTACCCTCTATTAATCTAAACACTTTTGCCTTTTACCACTCAATGTTTTCGCTCAAGTATCTTCAAAGAACAAGGTGAACTCACAGATGTATCCCGTGTATCCAACCGAGTGTGATCACGAATTTGATAGAAGAAAAGAAAAAGATGAAGAAAGACTCAACAAAGACTAATTATATGAATTTAGAACAAAACTCAAGAAGTAACAAGTGTAGGATTCGAAGTTATATATATATATATATATATATATATATATATATATATATATATATATATATATATATATATATATATATTTTGACTCAAGAAAAATTAAATTTATGGACGCTGGAAATTCCCGTAACAATAATAAATATATTTTTTTTCTCTGTTTTTTTTTTGTAAATTTCGGATTTTTTTTTTTTTTAACTCTTGGGAATTTGAGTAGAAAACCAGCAAAACAAACGAGACTTAATTCGGACCTGTAACTAGTCCAGAAATACTTTTGAATTTTTATCTTATTTTTTTTTTTTTGGATCAAAGACTCAAGAACTTTTACTGGACACAAGAATACAAAGAACAAAGAAAGAAAAGAAACACAAGACTCAAAGCAACAAAAGATATAATCTTAATTATTTTTGGAGCCTTGCTTTGATACCAACTGATGAGAACCACGTAGCAACGAACACTACGCAACCCCGCAACTAGATTGAAACCCCAAGAAAGCCCAAAGATAATTCCGGTTTAGAGATTCAACCAAGAATGTTGAATCAAGCAACCCAACAAGAACAACGCTTGATAGACCTCTTGATTACAAAACCCGTGATTTGCACTCGATGTTGAACGTCACAAGAAGATCTTGATAAGTTCGCGGTGTTCTAAGAAGAACAAGATGGAAAGCAAAATCTCACTTAATTGATAAATTGTCAAAGGTCCTTACAATAATGATAAATATACTATTTATACTAATGCTAAAAACCCTAGGAAATTCGTGCATAATCCCCAAACATGGTAAAACATCAATTAAAAATAGAATTTGAATGAAACTAGGATTCTCGCCAAAAATAGAAAAGTCGCTGAATTTTATAACCAAGCGGTCGCTTGGTTATATTTCAAGCGGTCGCTTGGAAGACCCTTTTGACTCCCTGTGCATTTCGGTTGGTAGTTGAGCGGCCGCTTGGTTTTTACTCTAAGCGGTCGGCATTCCGGTTGAGCTCCTTCTTCGGTCACTTGTATCTTGTTGATCCAATTGGTTTCCGACCTCGACCCCAACATGAAACTTGCCTCTTTTTGCGTGTAGATCATGACTTCGTCCATTGTTACTTGCACAAGTAGTCTCAATGCTTGATTTACCCTTTTTGCCCTTGATCGCGTCATCGGACCTCCTTCAATAAGCAACGGGTCTCGGTCGGGGCTCGGCTTCCTTGGACTCGTTGCTTGGATTACATCAACTGTCATCTAGAAGCAAAACTGTTTCAGGTACCTTATCTACAAGCTCAAAAGGTAAAAGCAAGCTTTGTTGAGAAATCTATAAACTAAATGTTCTTCATACCCTCTTTACTTCGACGGTTTAGTTCCCTCTTTTGAGAAATCTCTTCAGAAATGACATTTGAAGTTTTTAAGTCTTTGGCTATGATTTTGTTTGTTTGCCTCGAAACTGCCAGTTCAAGAATAAAATCATGTTTCTCACTAGAAGATAAAACCTACAATTGAACCTTAGTCAAGTTCGACAATACTTTGTTATTTTACCAATCTCGGTAATCTGTATCAACTTGTTGGTGTGTATCCTTCATATACTCCGGATACATGTTGGCTACATTGGAGACAATACCAAATTTTATGGGTGAATCGAGATGTTTCTACCTAAAACCATGTTGCCTTGCAAACTTGTGGGGATTATATGATTTAAGAAAGGAAGGGAAGTTTCCTCAGTGACAAAAAAATAAATCCAAATTGAATACTCACAAATTCTTAGGTATCCTAAACCTTGGTTCGTCATCCGTACATCAAAAAAAAGGAATGAAAAGTCGATTCCAGCAAAAGTGCTTAACATCCATTCTTCTATAGACAAGGTCTCGACAGTCAAAGACTAATATCTCACAAGATAGGAAAGCATTCAAAGTGCTAGCATATCTTTGGATAATAGGACGAGAATTACTCTTGTCTACATTATGATAAATATCTCGAACAAAATAAGTTATAGCCCTAACATAAAGAAAGTTTTCGAAAAATGAATGTGAAGTCGAGCCATGGTCCCAGCCTAGTAGGTAGTTCGACATTCATGTAAGTCCTCTACAAATACTTTGCTAATAATATGGGAGAAACTAGGGATGTAAGTGGATCCGATTTCCATCTTAAAAGGTGCTTTAAAAGTCTCAACTCTCATAAATTCGTCCTCAAGGGGGAAGAACGAAATGACAAAGTCACAGAGAGATAAGCTGCTATTTCTAATCCTTCATCTTCTTCTACAGACAAAGATATTGACAAATCACTCTAATGACTTCGATTTGTACGAAAAATATCTTTTCGACTTGTCTACAAACACAGGACTCCATATTTCTCTTAATGCCCTTTGATGACACCTTTAGAATGGATTTAAATTTATCGCATTCTTATAATTTTTGTTTTGTTGGGGATTTCGAGCACAACCATTTTTATGAAACCAAAATAATCTAATCTTCATAACAAATGTAGTCAGATCCATTCGCATTGGGAATTAATGAGAAAGTATTAAAGAGGTACAAACTAGACTTGGAAAGATGATCTATCAACTCTGAAAGGCTTGTACTTCATAACAATGACCCATGATTGAAATTTGAAAGTCCACTAATCTCGTGGATGTTCAAGAGAAAAAATGCTGATTTCAATATCTACGATCACAAAAGTGTTGGTCTCTAGATACCAAACCTCACAAAGAGATAAATAGAGTTTGGAAGCTGTAACATCTTTTGTAAGAAAAGAAATCTCTCCACGACTGACAAGTGCATTTTTCCATCGTATTTCCTTATTATCAATACACAGGAATGTCGCGAAAGGATGTGTCGCTACCTTATGGATGCTAAGTTAAAGATCATCCCATATGTTGGAGTGGGCATAGTACTTCACATCAATATCTTTAAAACAAATGTAACTTATAGAATACACTTTATTATCAGAGCTTGTCTCAGCCATTCTTGCAAAATGAACAAAAAAAAGGGGAAATTTATCAAACAAGATCTGCAAGTGATAACAATATAAAAAATTGTAATTCAAATTGACATTAAATCTTGTAATTTTTTTCTTTTAGGTTTATTGTTTGAAATCATGAGTTTTCCAAATATATGAATTGCCAGCCCTTAGACCGATAAAGGTGTCGCTCTTTGGTATTCGACATAAATGCCCTAGAATGGTGAAATCTGTCGATTCTTGGTCCTTAACATAAAATGCCTTGAACAGTGAAAGGTGGCGGTCCTGGTCTTTAACATAAAATGCCTTGGACGGTAAGAGGTGTCGGTCCTTGGTCCTCAACATAAATGTCTTGGACAATGAAAGGTGTCGGTCCTCTGTATAATATCCCCAAAATCCTTTATAGTTGTTAATTATGAAAGTCCTAACCTTAGTGTAAAAGGATGAAAGTTAGAGGATCAAATTGCATATCGACCAATAGATGAGAGACTATAAGTGCAATTTTCGAACCTATTTATGTTATGGAAGTAATTGTTATTGTCAAAACTAGTCTATTAATGTCCTCACCAAAGAAAAAATAATAATTCAAGAAGTAATTGAGAAAATAGAAGATCCTCAATAATAATAATAATAATAATAATAATAATAATAATAATAATAATAATAATAAATAAATAAATTATTAATACCAAAAGAACAATTTAGCATGTCTCAACTAATGAATATCTTTAAACAAGAATTTACATCCAAAGTTACCAGTTCTGAACTAAGATCAGAAGTCAAAGAAATGAAATATAAAATATCTAAACTTGAACATCGGATAAATGATGTAAAAATGGAAGTTGTCATTTTAAAGACAAAAATTTTAGAAAATGATATTCCAACAACTAGTAAATCAGAAATTGAATTAGGAGAATATGATTCAGAAGAGGAGGAAGAAGAAGAAAAATCATTTAGAAGAAGAAAATCAATGTAATTAATATAATTCAACTTCAAAAATGATATTGTTAAATGACGATTATTTTAAACGAAGAATTCAAACTAAAATCTCGAGTCCACATCAACTCTAAAGCATATCAAAATTATATTAAGGAAAGATATTACCCTACAAAATTTAAAAAAAAAAAAAAAAGAATAATGCTAAACAAACATAATGCTCAACATAACGGTTGACATCTCCCTCACATGGGTGTGTAGGTCCCACTTGAATAAAATAACATTTTTCCTCATATGTGAGGGGGTGTCAACCATTATGTCAAGCATTATGTTCGTGTAGCATTTCCCAAAAAAAAAAAAAAAAATCATTGAACAGTCATGGTGCTAGTGGAAAGAAAATAGATATTCAATATGAACTTTCAAAAGCTCATATTTGTTTCAAAAATAATTTCAATTTGGTAAATGATTTAGATCAAGAAGTAATAATTTTCAAACATCAATGGGAGTACATGAAATTAAAAACCGTTGAGGATATTTTACTCAAGATTTACTATTCAAATTTATCATTTTCAATCCAACAGAAGTATTAAGACTAAAATTCCTGGTTAGGAAGTTATCTTTAAATTTACCATGTGAATGCTCTAAAATAAGTTTCAATCTCAAAAATAATTAATAATAATAATTATAAAAATAATATATTAAGTTTCTCGAAGAATAATTAAATACAAATGAATTGCGGAACAAATTCAAGAACCTAAAAATCAGGAAAAGATAAAACAAATTGAATTAGAAATATGTTCCAATATCCCAAATGTCTTTTGGAATAGAAAGAAACATATCAAATCTTTACAATATAATTCTGATTTTAGTGAATCAAGAATTCCCACAAAATCAAGGCCTGTTCAAATGAATAGAGAATTACTTGATTATTGTGTGAAAGAAATCAATGATTTATTGGGAAAAAAAATCCAGTTCATAATCAAAGTGAAATAGAAAGAGGTGCTCCAAGATTAGTTATTAATTACAAGTCTTTAAATAAAGTCCTTCAATTGATAAAAATATTCCTTCGCTCAAATGAAGGATAGATTAAATAGACTTCTTAAGGCAGTGATATTTTCAAATTTTGATATTTCAATCTGGCTTTTGGAAAAATCCAAATTGCTGAACAAGATAAGTACAAAATTGCATTTAATGTTCCATTTGGATTAAAAAAAAATGCTCCTTCTAAATTTCAAAAAATTATGAAAAACATTTTTAATCCATATCAAAACTTCTCAATTGTTTTAACTACTTAGAAAGTTTAGAACAACATCTCAAATGAAATAGCAGTCTCTACTAAAAAAATAATTTTGTGTCAAGATAAAATTAGTTTTTTAGGACATGAGATTTATCAAGGAATGATTACCCCAATTAAAATATTAAAAAAAAAAAAAAACTAGAATTTTCAAGTAAACTTCCAGATGATAGATAAAAACAAGTTTTCATAGATTCTTAGGATATATCAATTATGTTGTTGATTTTGTTAAAAATATAGGGCAAGTTTGTGAACCCTTCATCAAAGTGAAGCCATGAACACACAATAGTAGTCAAGACCATTAAGGAAGTAGTCAAACCCCTTTTGTGTCTCAATATTGTCAATCCAGAAGCCTTTCTCATAGTTGAGATTGGTGCATCAGGTAAACATTGTGGGAGAATTCTCAAACACTTTATTCAAGATCAAGAACAGTTGGTTTGATGCCATTATGAGATATGGATTGATGCTCAAAAGAATTATTTTACTGTTAGAAAGAAAATTTATCAATAGATAGGCATTACAAAATTTCAAGACTATCTTATCAATAAAACAATTCTTGTCAAAACAAACTATTTTAGCTTCAAAAGATGCACTTTTTGTAAAGAATCTTATCTCAAAACAAATCTTTGCAAGGTTGCAAGCTATTTTGTCTTATTTTGATTTTGAAATTCAATTTTTACCTAGAAAAACTATTGTTTTGCTAGATTTTCTTACAAGAGAATTCTTACAAAGTAAGGATTGAAACTCAATACATAGAGAGATAGCTAAAGAGAAAAATCAAATGAGAAAAGAGAGAAAGAAAGAAAAATGTGTGCTAAAGAAAACTTCTTTTGATCAAGTTTTGTTACAAAATGATAACTCAAGCACAGCTTCAATGTCTTCAAAAAATAAAAAACAAAACAAAACAAAACAAAACAACTCAAGCATCTAAACCACAAGAACCTTCAAATTCTCAAGTTTCATCAAACCAATATCAAATTTCAAATACTATTCAAAGTATTAGGATGTATCCCTAAGCCAAAAGACTTTCAAACTCGGTCTAGACCCCCTTTCAAGCCAATAAAACCATTTGATATGTATCCTCCAAAACCCTCTTGAATTTCTTAAACTTCAAAACCAACCAATTCCAGAAAAGCAGTTGAAATAGGATCTAGAAAATTGCTTGTCATCAATCAATTTAAAAATAAATAAATAAATAAACCCAAAAATTTCAATATCGTACAAAACCAAGATTTTTACCAGTAATAGAAATGAAAAGAACTTGGTCCAAAAAATATTCTTCTCTAGAAGAATGTCTTTCAAAAGTCTTTCCTAAAGGATTCTGGTATATGCTAGAAAACATAAAGAAATTGAGGACTTTTTACAAGTTTATTTTCAAATATACAAATTCGGTTGAAATTACTCATAACCAACCTAATTTTTTTTTTCTAAAATCAATTTTTTAAAATTTTTTATTAGGGATGACAACGAGTCGAGTCGGTTCGGAGTTGGTTCAGCCAAAACCATAACCGCACCACCAAATTTTTGGCCATACCATAACCACACCATAACACACGAAAGTCGGGTCGGTTCGGCTCGATTCGTATCTCGGTTCAGTTTGGTTAATAACCACGAAAATAAAATATTTTTTATAAGTCCAATCGTCAAATTGAAAAAAAATATATATGAAAAAAGTCAATAAAAAAAAACACAATACAAAGCCAATTTAGCAAACAATATCCCAAATGAAAATGTAAAATTCGAAATAGGGTGGCCAATACGTAAACATATAAACCCACAACACACTGCTCCTTCAATTTCAATTACACCTCCTCTAAAAATCAATGCCCAATTCACATGTATGCAAACCTGGACTGTTAAAGCCCTGATAATTACACCACCACACACCTTCAATTCACATTTCTCCTTTGCCACCTCTCACTGATGTCGTTGTTTTCGAACCATCAATTCTATGATGGACCCGTTGAAGCTTCTCCGGGAGTACACAATTCGGAACGCCCTCGACAAGATCATGCGTGTCAATGCGAGTACCGATTCAGCACCGACTACTCATTTCTGGCTGCCATCGAGACTACATACTGCCCCAAGCACGGCTCTCGTACTACATCATCACCAACTACCATCTAAAGCATGTAGATTACATGCAGAATGCATGCGCCCTCCGCATCCCCCCTGTCATGCTTCCCTACCGGAATGCCCTACTTGATTACCTTACCGAAAAAATTAAGTCTTTTGACTCCATCCTCCCCCTTGATTTCCTGAATATTCCCCATGTCGCTCCTGTTAATCTGAAACTTGATAGGAATGAATTTCCTACACTGGATGGTTTAGTGAATGAGAAGAACTCTATAGAACTCAATATCCCAACTTTCAAATGCAAAATTCGAATTTAACAAAAAATATTATCAACATAGATCAAGACTCTTACTAGCATAGGTCAATCTTCATTCTTCCCCACAACTCTTAAGCATAAGTCAAGAGTCATTCCTCAAAGTTGATTCCTATATAATAAATAAGAAATCTAAGTAGAGTAATAATACAACCATACTACCTAATCAAAAGGACCATGCTATACGTACAAAATGGTTTACAAAATCCCTTACTCTCTACACACAATAAGAGTGGGGACCACACAACTGACATTTTTAAATTCACGTGGGGTCCATGGGTTTTGTGAGAGTGAGTAAACCCTTTAGTACAAATGGTGTGAGTACAAAGAGATTAATCCTAATAAAAAATGGTCTTAATTGAAGATTTAAACAAAAAAAAAATGTACATCTTCGTCAATGTCCTCCTCACTAAACCTTGCACAAGCTCCGGGGTATGATGAAAAAGCAGAATTTTCTACACGCAATAGAGAAAAAAAAATTAGCAATAAAAGAAAGTGCATGAATAACAAATATAAAACAATTTATCCTACCATTAATATAGTTCAAAGCCAATCCCGAGCACACATTAAAGCATCTAAAGTCTTCGGGTGAAGCTTATTTCTATGTGGACTCACAAATCTACCACTTGTACCAAACACTACTCAGATGCCATAGTAGATACTGGAATGGCTAATAAATTTCTAGCAACTTTCATCTCCAAAGATCAAAGGGAAATAGTATTCAACTAGTTTCATCTTGTATCTCGGATCTAATATAGTTGCAACAACTAGAATTCCGTGCGTACCACTCCAATATTTGTCAAACTTTTCCTTCATGCTTGATGCCATCCATTTGACTTCATCACAAGATGATGTGCTCCAATCACGGATTGCCAACTTTATGTCACAAATATTTGGAAAGTACAGATTGGAGGTAGGATATTTTTTACCTGAAAATAATTCAGTTGATTCATAAAATATCTTCAACTTATCACAAATCTTCGTTGCCAAGTTCCAATCACTCTCATTGGGTACACTTCTGTATTGAGGCTCTCTTTGCCTTAGATGAGGAAAAATTTCTTTGTAAAGTAAAGCAGTATGAATCGTTAGATACGTGGAGTTCCATCGAGTCTTGCAATCCAATGCTAACTTTTTTTCACAATGGATTTTCATTTGTCGTGCAACTACCTCAAAAGTTTCAACTCTTTTTGGTGTTGCTGACCAATATGAAACATTATCACGGATTCTCTCAAGACTCGGGCTAATGATATCCAAACCATCCTTTACTATTAGATTCAAGATGTGTGCACAACACCGCAAGTGGAAAAAAATCACCATTCAATAGCAAAGAACCAAAATAAAGTTTATCTAACATAATGTATTCATAGCTTCATTCGTAGTGCAATTATCAACAGTCAATGTGGACAATTTGTGATCAATATTCCAATCAAATATATATTCCATTAACACAGTAGACAATGAATTAGAGGCAAGCGACGTATATAAATCTGTATCGATGGTGAAAAAAAAGTTCGTAAGATAACATAAAATTTTAGAACATATACAAGAGTAGCTTAAAGTCTATTTTATAAAACTATTGTACCTCAAAATTCGGCTTTGAAGCCTCCAAGAATCGTCTATGTAATGTGAAGCCATAAATCCCTTCTTGTGATTGGATGTCCACATATCAGTAGTGACTACTATTCTACTATTAATCTCCTCTAACAAGCCTATTACTTTCGTTCTCTCGTAATCATAAATTTTCAAGATATCAACCTCGATGGTATTACAAGAAACAACTTTAAATAATGGTTGAATTGTATTAAAAAATTTCTAAACCCAGAATGCTCAACCATTGAAAAAGGATATTCATGTAGGATTATCTTATTTGCAAGTTCATTCCTACCTTTTTCTTGATCGAAATTAAATGTCCCCATTGCAGTCCTACCAATAGGTTCTTTAAATTGATTCAAAAACATTTGTTTGACATCCTTCTAACCTCTAAGGGGACATCTATCCAAATGAGCATGTAAATGACTTGTCCCATTTTTTGACTCAGCGTCTAATTGTTTCTTGTATTGTTTACAAATTTCTTTGGTCACGTTATTATTCTTTGTAGCTTGAAATACTGCCACACTGTAGAGGTCAATTTTCTTTTTCTAATTTCCTCAGTTCCTTCATCATTAACTAAATCTATATGAGTAGGATTTGCATTTACCTCACTTGGATTTTGTGAAATACCCGGTGTACTTGATGCATCCTCTCGAATGCCAGTAGTGGTATCTCCAACGTCAAGTAAAGCACACAATTGAAGCGGGAGGAATCGAAACAGAAGATGCCAACCCATGGCAAGACATCTGATTACATGAAAAATAAAACTTTTGTTACTGGTAAGAAAATTCATCAATATAGTATGTGTGTTAGCATCAAGTGATTGATATACTTAACTATAGACTTATTAATAAAGCTTTTTCATCAAGTAAATAACAAAAATAATTCCAAGAAAATAGAACCAATGCTAAAATTTTCATTTTTAGAATAACTAAACATGATGTTGTATTTAAATGAATAATGAACCCCAGTTTTGAAATTTTGGTTCTATTTGACCCAAAAAAAAATCATTTTTCATTCATACAAAGGTACACTCACAGACAAATATCCTTCACACTTTGGTGATCAGCAGAATAAGATTAGAACCTCACAATGTGTTAATAATTGAAGGCATATGTCAATGGTGGTAGCTGGACAGGATGGTTCCCAAAGAAATAAAGCAAGAGGCTGTCAGTAGTGGTCCAACTAATGTGGACAACTAAACAGAGTAGTCCATTTTGATCAAATGATGAAAAAAAGAAGCTAAAATCTTGTTCTTTGTTATGTCTAGTTGAAGCTCTTAGTCCTCAAAATTTCCATAATTTCTTATTTGTTGATATTCTTCCCTTTTGGCAGTGAAATCAATGTTCAGCTTTTATAAGATCAGCAGTAGAATAGCCAGGTTTCACTGCACATAATAGATCTTATAAATGCAAAACAACATTATGTTACTTAAATTTTCACTCATCAAAATGAAATAAATACACATACAAAACCAGGAACATAATAAAGTGTATTGAGAAAGGTGCTTTTGCGTCTAAAACATCAGTAGAATTTCAATCTCCGTTTGACTAATCTATAAATGGTCATTACTTTCAATCTATCTTTCAAAATAAACAAAAATTCTAGAACCAAGAAATCAATCTTTCAAAATCAGTTCTATAGTTGAATTGGACTTGGGCAAATATCCTCGACAAACCCTTTTTCAGGGCTGTCTGGATCGTGATTTCCATGCTAAATAGAGACGCGCGAGCAAAAAAGCTTTTCAAAGTAAAGTATGAATAAAGAGTTAGACGAAAAGGATAGACACCATAAATCCCATTTTCCATGATTGCAGGTTTACCTACTGTACTAAGAGCAGCAAGCACGTATGGCAAAAATGTATAACCCATCAGTCAGAAACATCGAAGGACGGAAATCAATGTTTGGAAATCATTACCTTCTCCATGGCGAGCGGTGAGCCGGCGATCGAAGTTGAGGTACAGCAGAGCGACGACGAGTGTTTTGTAGAATAAGTTTCCAATTTTTAGATTTAAGGGGTTACGAGTAGTCTGAGGTTATTGCCTTACTGGGTTAGTAGGTTAAGGGCCGGTTTACTTAATTGGGCCAGAATTTTGGGGAAGTCCAATTGTAAAAAATGTCCAATTAATTTTTTTTATGGGTAATCAGTTTGGAGCGGGATACCGTTGCTAAATACCATACCCGCCCCATCCCTAATCGGGTCATTAAAATTCAAAACTATAACCACCTCATTGTACCATCAGTTCAATTTTTTTCACCCCATTCGGTTCAGTTAACTGCGGTTTTCGGTTTTAACGGTTCGAATTCCCATCCCTAAGTTTATCTTATAAAGAGTGGGGACCAAACATAATTTATAATTTTATTTATATATGAATATAATTTTGCATTAATTGAAGCCAGTCCAAAAGCCATTATTTTTGTACAACCAAATGAGACCATTAAGAGTATTACTTCAAATTCAAACCCTCAAGTCAAGAGTCCCAAACGACAAACATTGCCCTGTGCAGATCCCTCAAAGTCTCAAACGAACTAGCTTCCTCGACCAAAGTTTCGACTCTGCAACTAGCAGATGTGCTTGCCATTCTTGTATCTATAGTTGCTTCTAAGTCGACATTTAGTACTAGAGGACACATTCTCGATTGTTTTAGGAGTTCTTTAACTCCTACAACAGATAAGGCTTTAATTTATACCCAAAATTGGTTACGAGAAGAATCTAGATAGAATTTGCATTGAGGAGATGGAGTTCTATGAAGAAATTGAGTCTGGTAATAAAATTTTATAAAATATTTTCTTGTAACATCGTAAACGATTTTAATTTAGTTTTGTTTGTTTTAAATGTGTATTTTGAATTATTTTTGTAGAGTTTCTTAAAGTTACAACATAAGCAATGGAGTATTAAACATTTAATGGTTGTCTAGATGGTAAGGGCTAAGTTTCTTGGCTTGGTCATTTTGTATCTATCTATTAGTTTCAAGTTTTAATTTTATATTTTAGTTTCATATTTCATTTTTCTCATGTAGGTAGCTTCATGTAAAGGAATTGATTGGACGGAGGATGAAGATGAAACTTGATAGTTGATATTTTTAACTTTTGACAAAGAAGCATTCGTGTATATTTTGTTTGTTAATTTAAATTTTTGAAAAATCTCAGACTGATAATTTGAACTTGCTGAATATTTGATGCTTATATTTTTTATTTAAGTATATTACTAACTTATGAATATGGCGTAAATCTGAAAATTTAAGTAATAGAACCAGAACCAAACCAGAACTGAATGGATAGGTTCGATTCGGTTCCATATCTTTAAAAAACCAAGTGGTTCTATCATCAAAAAAATCATTGATTTATGGTTCGGTTCAATTTTCTTGGAACCAGAACCAAATAGAACCATGTCCACCCCTAGTTTAAATAGCAATTTTCAAGATAATGAAGAAATACACAACAATAAAGAGATACTAGAAACCTTAAACAATCAAGAACTTCATATTGTTCAAATAGAACAAAGACTTCATAATTGGACTATTCCTAAGATAAAAAAAGAAAACTATCTATGAAACAGGAAGATTTGATTTTCATCAAGATTATGCTATCAAAACTTGTGAACAAACTTTACCCATACAAAATCAAACTGCTAAAATAAAGTTATTCTCAAGCAAAGCAACTAGAGAAATATAAAAAATTTTCATATTGGTCTTGTCCAAATTGTTGTCGTGCCTTTGTTTAGAGTTGGTCTAGACATACCTATGCTCTTAATTTTAAGAGATAAGAGACGTCTCAAATTCGAGAATTCTCTACTTTTGTGTTACAATCAAACTCAGAAAAGTGATCCAGTAATCTCAAACTGTTATCCAGACTAAGTGATTGATCTAAACGATGTATCAAATTCTCCTACCCTCCAGATAGAAACAAAAAACATCAATTTTGATGAACGCTCAAAATCATTTGTTGTAATATGTCGTATATATTACAAGCTTATGAGCACAAACCTCAATATTGGAGTATTGAGATCTTCTCCAGAAGAAGAAACCCTTCTTATGGAAGTCAATTCTCTATACTCAAATACAAATTATTCCACAAAGAATTAACTTTCAATATCTTTAGAATGGGATTTTAAGGTCAATATTTCTTAAATGGAAAAACCAAAAGATATGCCTCATGAAATAATAAGTTATCCAAATGGAAACGTTAAGATGATATTTGATGATATTCTTTCTTGTTCTAGACACTCCACTTCTTCGAGAACCAATCATAGCTCTGAGAGATTTCATCAACCCCCAAGGAATTTAACTTCTTCAAAAAAATTGAGAGTTGATTTTAACCCAAATATTCCAAAAACTCAATACAAAGATGAGTTTGATTCAGAAATAGTCTCCTACTCCTTTTGATATGTTACCCCTCCTCCATCTACAAGATTAAGAGCAATTAAATCTCCTACTCCTGATATGTAACCCCTCCTCCATTTGAAAGATTAGGAGCACAATTAAATGTCATTTCTTCCTATACAGATCGAAGAAGTCTCATTCAAAACCGATAAAATAAAACACATCAAATTAATAATTAAAATCATTTTGGGAAGAATTCAATGGGAAGAAATCAAAGTGTTTGGAAAATAAAAACAAAAATCCATTAATATGACTCATGCCAACAGAAAAACTTGGAAAACTACAAATGAGGTAATTACTTGTCCCCTCAAACAAGTCATTGATAAACTAGAAAATTCTAGTTCTACAATTAAAGATATTAAGATTATCCAAGCTCAAAATAATTATACAAATATTTTGTTACCATCCATGACAAACCAATTATTTAGTATTGAATCCAACTCAGAAGAACCAAAAAATAAAAAAGAGAAGGTAAAGAACCAATCAATTCAATCTTCAAACTTTAAAACCAGGTTTAGGAAAAATCTCTACAGAATCAACTGTTATTACAGAATTGTCAAAACAAATATCAAAATTAACAACATCAAATAATGTCAATGTAGTTAACTCAATTGTAGAAGTTGAAGGTCAATTTCGAGATGAAAAAGAATCTTTTCGAATTAAAAAATTCAAAATTCAGAAATACCAAAAAGAATTCAAGACCTTCCTTTCCTGATATGCATTGAGGAAAAAAAAGGAAACCACAAACATCCTATAATGGAGATGAAATAATAGAATGGAATATTGATTGAGTGATTAAATATTAGATTTTTCAAGTCATTGAAAATATGGCTATGTGTTATTCGACTTACAATCATGCTAGTGGTTTGTCGAGGTGTACATCACGATGTACACCCCCTCACATGGGTGGAGGGGCACTCGAATATTTTATTCGAGTGGGTGAGGGGATGTACACCTTGATGTACATTCTATTATGTACCACTAGCATAATTCTTCGACTTATCTCTGTCAATTCCTTCCTGAAGAAACTGCTTTCAATAATATTTTTATTGATCTTTCAAGTCAATTAAAAGGATGGTGGACTAATTACCTCACTAACAACGAACATGAAGAAGTAATTAACACCACTAAATACAATGGACAAAATGACAGCATGCTTACATTTCTGTTTGTTGTTATCAAGCATAAGCCCTATTCCTCTACAAGAAATATCCTCCGAAATTTTAATGAATTTAACATGCCCAAAACGTCATGATTTTTTATGGTACAATGTATCTTCCTCACTAAAGTTCTGATAAGAGACGCTTGTTTTCAATCGTTTTGAAAAGAAAGATTTAAGACTTCCAAAACTTTTTGCCGAAGAGTAAGAATTGCAATAAAAAATAAAAATAGTGATACAATTCCATATGCTACACCTAACTTATGGTTAAATTATAAGTTACATCAATAAAGAAGGGTTATTATGCAATGATACAAAACTCAAAAGTGAAAGATCTTAAAGTCGTTGAGAACTCGGGTCATTTTGTGAATTATTCGGAAAGGTCGTTGTTCCTTCTTCAAAACATAAAAAACATAATAAATCTTATACAAAAAATTTCAGAAAATAATTTTATCCAAGAGAATAAAGATATCAAAAACCTCAAAAAAGAAAATTTTACATAAAAAATTCTGAAGTCTAACAGAAGCAAAAATTTACTTGCTGGAACAAACGGGTCGTGATTCTTCAAGAGCTCTCTCTCTCTCTCTAACACTTTCCTTTGATAACTTTAAATGCACCTATAAATACCATACCTAAATAACACACACATATTATCACTTTGTTGATGAAGTTAAATTCTTCTATGTATTTACTACAATTTTCTTATAATTATCAAGTTAAGTGGAGTCATACATTGTTTGTTGAATTGCATTTCATACTTTAAAATATGGAATTCGATTTATGACAATGATATGGGTCCTATATGTGTAAGTTCAAGGGATCCGAGTTCAATAGCGCTACGCACTAAAATTTTCGTAACGAATTATGGTTTTTAATTCCCGTGTCTCCTTATGATTATGTACCGTGTCTCTTTATTTACTTTAAAATTTTCTAAATTTTAAATATGAACTATGATTTGTCTCATTGTGTATGATTTTCCACCTTTTAAGTAATTGAGGTTCGAGGCGTTGGTGTTTAGAACGAGCTACTAGTGGTATAATAAAAATATTATTGAACAATTTTATTTTTATGATTTAGTAATTCTTTTTTTTTTTTTCAATTATTGTAATTAAGACAAAAGTTATATTTTATGAAAGTTAAGGTTTTTATTCTATGATACATTTTAATGAACCAAAGAGTAAATTTTGAGTCGTTACAACATCGTACCAAATAGAACGAATCTACGTTTTTGTACACTTTAAACTTTTTTTTTTTAATATAAGTTATTGTTCAGGTTAAAATTTTATATATTACATTTTAGAAATGTAACATCCCAAATTTTGATAAATTTGAAGTATTACCAAAAATTCACTTTTCTTTATGTTAAATGCGGAATGATAAGAATAAATTTCTTTAAAAATAAAATACTGAAATATCCATAAATTAAATACACATATTCAACTAACTAATTAAATAACACATTTTTTGAACAAATTAAACCAACTAAATAAATTAAAAGATAGAAAAACTTACTTTTTGTTTTCAAATCCTCTTAGTAGTCCGCATTACCATCCCGCCACAGTTCTAATCGACCCGAACTAACTTGTAAATTTTTGTAAGAATGAGTATTTAAAAATACCTAGTAAGATACATACAATTTCCATACATAATAATACAACAATAAATAAATACTTCATATCACTATTCTCTTATGAGTACATCGATGACCAAACGACATACCTATCTTAGGTCATCTTAAATTTTCTTAGGATTTCATATCTCTTTCTAAAGAACCCAAAGGGTCCACTGACAATTTATGCATATTTAATTGAATATAAAAAGCAGACAGAAACAAAGCATATAAGTATCTTACCTTGATAGATTTGAAAGTTATGAAGGAATGTAAAATAATACACGTGAAAACCCTTTTCCTTATTTTTCTTCTCTCTCTACTACCGTGTATACATATAATAAATCTGTGTGCAAAAGTTCTACCATCTTGTCCTATATAGAGTTGCGTGTAAATTTGTATCAAAGTAGACTTTAGGTAAGAGTAGGTTGTACTTTATAGAATAAAATTGTGTTCAAATAATGATTCCCACCAGTCACCTATAAATGGCTGGCAAAATGATTAAGTTAATATTTATCCCAATCAAAAATAGGATTAAAATTACCAATTATATGTAACATTTTTGAACTTCAATATCTTAAGCTTAACATATCCAAATTAGTTTTTTTTCTCGAATCGAAGACTTCAAATTAATTATGATCTACAAAATCAGTCCAATGTTGATATAATAAATCTCGTTCCATCAATATCTAATTATTTGACCCAAAAATATAAGAATTTAAAACACATTTCACTTTAGTCCCTCAATTTCAAAGTATAAATATATAGCAAATAGAACAAATCAATTTTATTCTATAAAATTTTCAGGATGTTACAAGAAATCTCTATTTCAAGAATTCCCGCATTACAAAACTTCTATTTTCGAAAAGCCCAATCTCACAAAATTTTCATTTCAGAAGCGGACATTTTAGAAACTGTCACCTGATGAAAGTTCTATTTTAAAAATTTTCATTTTTAGAAACATCCATTTTACAAATATTTCCAATTGTTTAACGATCACATTTAGGGTAATTTTCGAAGACGAAAAATTTATTTTAAGAGCGGTAGATTATAATACCCAAAATCGTTTATAGTCATTAATTATTAAAATTAGGACCTTAGTATAAGATGATGAAAGTTAGAGGACCAAATTGTATATCAGCCAATAATTAGGAAGATCACTTCCTAAATATGTAAACTATCATATATGTGTGAATATTTATATTTTTATGATTGATTGATTTAAATTATATTATTACCATAATTACGAACATCTATATAATTAAAATTGATTGATTTAAATTATGTGATTACTATAATTATGAGCGCTTATATATATAATTATATATGATTATGTTTGATTCTGGGAATTAAATAAATTTCCATATATGCGAAAGATAAGCTAGAAAGATCCCTTTCTAAATAAGTAAATTATTCACATAAATACTTTCCTTTTGGTAACCCTAAATGGACCTATAAATACCACACCTAAATCACGCCCATAAACACACACAAATTTTCACTTTGTTGAAGTAGTTAAATTCTCTTATACGTATTTACTATGATTCTCTTCTAAATATCAAGGTAATACAGTCATGCTAATAGTTGAATTGCTTTACATACATTAAAATACGAAATTCAATTTATGATAATGACATCCTATATATGTAAAATCAAGGTATCGAAATGTAGAACCCCGATTAATTTTAGACACATTAGTGGCACTAGGACATAAATATTGGATGGCTAAAGGATACTTCAGATTCTTTTGTCTCATTTGAGACCCATTTTTTTCATAGAAAACATTCGAATTGGAAAATGAAATCTAAAAAAAGTTGTAGCTCTTTGAGTTAGCTTTCCAACGCACTTGGAATTACCTCAATCGGATATCGGGAGAAAAAGTTATGACAGTAATACTGCAGGCTGTGTACTGTATCAACCAAAGTACGCAGAATATGAAAAGTCAAATTCCTACACGATTTTTCTGGCACCTTCTTAAACCTATAACTCCCACATAAATGGTACCCATGTTAATGAGTATTAGGCTTTTTCATTTGCCCTTAAGTCTCAATTTACACTTATATATAGCCCTAATGCATACTCATTTTTTCACACCCAAAATAAAAGCTTTTTAAGCATAAAAGAGAGTTTTCAAGTCTAGAAAAAATAGAGAAAAGAGAGGGAGAAAAACTAGTCATTTCTAAAAGTTTTGGTGCTATCAAAAAGTGTTTTCCAAGCTTAAATTCTCAACGATTTTCAAATATCAAAGGAGTGCATTTTTCAACAAGTTTCAAAGCATCAATCAAGGTAGGTAGATGTGCAAAGTTGTTAATTCGTGTTAGGTTGTAAATTTCTTGCAAATGATGTTTCCATGTCAAATGGTGTTTTCGGGTACGACATGATCTATGTTAATGGTTGTATGTCAAATGGTACCTTCGGTACGGTTTCCATGTCAAATGGTGCCTTCGGGTACGGCATGAATGTCCGGTCGAGACGTCGTGTTAAGTCATGACTCTACGTAATTGAGATTCTACCGAAAATCCTATTATGAAAAGGTTTTAAAGTTACAAGTTTTGAAATGTATAGCTTAATCACGAATGCACTAATGACATCAATTGAGTATTCAACTCATGGGTTTAACCCCTTCTCTATAGATTGAAAGGTTGCTACCTTGGGTATGGATGAAGGAGAAGATGGAGAGTGATACAACGAGCCCATGAAAATCGATGAACGTTTATTTTATGAGGCGTTTCCAATGTTATGTTTTTAAACTATTTGAATAACGCTGAATGCGAGGACATATTATATCTTCTTCAAATAAATTACATTTCGAAATTTTAGAAAATTATTCAATGTTTTGTTTCAAGCATTTGAAGTGTTGTTATTAAAATTATTATTATAAGATTTAAACTTCCGCTAAGAAAACGTATACACTTGTTACTGAACTACCGGTTAATAAAGTAAAGTAAGTAGCGTTCCGGTCCACTAGGGGTCGGGGCGTTACACGGAGTTTAGTAGAGCTACACACGAGAATTATATAGCAAAGAAGTACAGTTCTTAATTTCATGTCTCCCTATATACTATATGGGGATTATGACCACCTAAGTTCGATTTTCAATACCCATATCTCTTTATGTACGTTAAAAATTCCTAAATTTTAAATATGAATTACAATTTATGTGGCCTACTTATTGAGATTTTATCTTATTATTATAAATTTTCTCCCTTTTAGTAACTAAGATTCGATGCGTTGGAGTTTAGAACTAGTCATAGTGGTATAATAAAAATATTATTGAACAATTTATTATTTTACTTTTGTGATTTTGTAATTCTCTTTTCAATTATTATAATTGGGATAAAAGTTATATTTTTATGAAAGTTTTATAGTATGATTCGTTTTTAATGATCTAAAAGGTAAATTTTAGGTCATTAAAAACTTGTCCAATTGGTGCCAAAATTCAAGTTAAGTCATTCTTAAGGGAAATATCAATGGTTCGAATCCTGGAGACGCGATAGGTGAAGGGTAAGATGGGCTCATGCTTTGCTAAAGTGAATAGTAGTACGTAAGTTAGCTGTTTAGGCAGAGAGGTCGGGTTGTTACAAAAGACGCATATTTTTTGTAACGACCCAGCTTTTGTGCTAAGCCGTTAGCTTATATATTATCCGTTCTGAGAGAATCTAAGTCCATCTTACCCCTCATGTTCAATTCCAGGATTCAACTTAAGTCTCTTTTAAGGGAATATGCATTCGAATCTTGAGGATACGACAAAAATCCGTGAGTGTTCAGATGAGCTTAAGCTCGTCTAGTGTCATATGTAAGTTAACAGCCTTTGTCCAATTGGTGTCAAGATTCAACATAAATCTCCATAAGGAAAATGTCATGGGTTCGAATTCTAGGGATGCTATAGATTTTGTGAGAGTAAGATGAGTTTAGGCTCTCCCAGAGCAGATAACATAAGGTAATAGTTTGGGTACAAATGTCAGATTCTTATACTTGGTCCTCGACATAAAATGCCTTGGATGGTGAAAGGTGCACGTCCTTGGTCCTAAACATATGCCTTGGATGGTGAAAAATGTCAATCCTTGGTCCTCAACCTAAATGCCTTGGATGGTGAAAGGTTCTGGACGTTGGCCCTCAACATGCGCAGATATCTGCATCACGAAAATTTAAATCTTCAACAAATAAAGTCGCCCGAACCACAAAATTAACATAGCTCCTTCAAAAAAGTTAAATTCCTGAAAATAAAAATAGAGAAAAAAAAAATACTAGTCTCAATTTTATTATCATTTGAAAAAAGAAATATTAATTAAACCAATAGGTTTTTGACATTGTAGTCTGTAAATACAAAAAAAAAAAAAAATGGTCAGCAAATTTCCAAAAAGTAATCAAAATTGTATGCAGAAATTTTTTGACTTTTGAAAATGCATTTATTACTCACATAAGAACTTTAAACAATCAAGAAATAGACAATAATCAAGAAAAACTAAAAACATTAAACAATCAATAACTTCATATTGCTCAAATAGAATAAAGACTTCATAATTGGACTATTCCTAAGGTAGAGAAGAAAACTTTCTATGAAAAAAAAAGAAGATTTGATCTTCATCAAGACTATGCTAACTAAACTTTTGAACAAACTTAACCCATAAAAAATCAAATTGCTGAAATAAAGTTACTCTCAAGCGAAGCAATTAGAAATCGTAGAAAGAAATATAAATTTTTTCATATTGGTCTTGCCCAAAATGCTAGCCTTTGTTTATACTCGGTCTAAACATACTTGTTCTTTTAATTTAAGAGAGATGAGAAATCCCAAATTTGAGAATTCTTTACTTTTTGTGTTACAGTGAAACTTAGAAAGTGGTTATTCTCAAATTGTTATTCAAACTATACTATTTTTCTAAAGGAACCATTCCTCCTAATAAATTTCATACTTATTTGACGAATAATATTGACCTTTAAAATAAGTCAATCTAACGCTCAATATGTATTTCACTAGGATCATGTAAGAGTTTGTTATAACCACTTAAGATTCGTAAGATATTGAGTATTAAATTGACTTAAATTAAAGGTCGCGATTATTTATGAGTACAAACCTCAATATTGGAGCATTGAGAGCTCCAAAAGAAGAAATTCTTCTTATGGAAGTCTACTATACTCAAATACAACTATTCCAAAAAGAATTCCTTGGAATAGACTGTCAAGATCTTTAGAATGGGATTTCGAAAAGGTAAATGTTCCTGGAAAAAAAAAACCCAAAGGAAACTCCTCATCAAATAATAAATTATCCTAACGAAAATGTTAAGATGGTATTTGATTATATTTCTTCTAGTTCAAGACACTCCACTTCTTTCAGAACTAAATCTATCATTGAAAGATTTCATCAACCCTTAAGAAATTCAACTTCATCAGAAAAATTAAGGAGTTGATTTTAATCCAAATATTCCAAAACCTCAATAATAAGATGAGTCTGATTCAGAACATGCAGAATTAGAGAAATCAGAGTCTCCCACTCTTTTAGATTTGCAACCTCATCCATTTGAAAGGTTAGGAAAATAATAAAATGTTATTTTCTTCTTCCATGGGTAGAAGAAGTGAATTCAAAACAGATAAAACACCTTATGCTAATGTTTTTGGAAATAAAAACAAAAATTATGTTAATATGACTCATACTAACTGAAAAACTTGGAAAACTACAAATGGAGAAACTCTTCAATCATAACATCCTTCGAAGGAAGATATTATTTTTCCTCATGAAAAAAAATGAGGTAATTACTCCAAAACTAACACAATATTGAATCACAATCCCAAGAAAGCTAAAATCTCGGTTCGAAGCTTGACCCAATAATTTATTGAATCAAGGAACCAAACTTATAAAAGAACTTGACCCTTCAATCTCAAAAATTATGAACCTTGCTATGAAGTTCTTGAACTCCACAAAGAAGAAATCCATAAGTTCAAAATTGAGTTCAATTGAAGAACAAGAAGAAAACAACCTAATTTGATTTATTCTCTCAAAAATTAATTAATTTACAATGAAAGAATGAGGCCATATATGTAGGCAATTATAAAGAAACCCTAAATAATTCGTAAAACATCAAGAAAACGTCAAACAAAGAAAGTTCTAAATGAAAAGGGAAAAATTAAACTACCTTTAGATTTTGTACTACGAGCGTGGATTGTGTATTCTCTCACACGTGTCGTTTAATTGATTTGGCTACGGATTGAAATTTTACCTCTGTGAGCGTGCTAACTGTATTTCGGCTACACTCGAAGTTTCGCTTCATCTAACTTAGCTTGAATTAAAACTAAGGTTGGTTCTTCTTTCATGCCCATCTTGAAACTTTGTGTATAATTGTTGCACTCGAACTTTTTGCCCATGTAGCTTGGATAAGTTTTTGCGTGGTTTCCTTGATCATCTTTGCTCTTGATCTTGTCATTGTGGTTCATCTTCAACATGCAATCAATCTCCTTGCTAACTTGCCTTCCATGTTTCTCATCATTCTCTCACCCCCTTCAAAATGATTCGACCTCGAATCTTTACCTACATCAAAAAGAGAAATATCAGTAACATTGAAAGTAGCAGACACATTATACTCACATGGAAGATCCAATTTTAGGCATTGTCATTAATATTTTCAAGGACTTGAAATGTTCCATCTCCTCTAGGATGCAATTTAGACATTCTTTGAGGTGATAAACGTTCTTTTCGCCCGTATACCCAAACCCGATTACCTGGTTCAAATGTCACAACCCTCCTTTATTCATTAGCTTGAGATGCATAATAATGTGAATTCTTCTTCTCAATTTGAAGTCGAACCTTCTATGAATTGACCTTATCAATCCAGCCTTCTTCTTTCCATCTAAACTATCCTTTCATCAACAGGTTAAAGAATTAAATCCAATGGAGTTAGTGGATTAAAACCATATACAATTTCAAAAGATGAATAAGAAGCAGTAGAATGCATGGCCCTATTATAAGCAAATTCCATAAATGGGAAAAAAATTCTCCCAGCTTTTCAAATTCTTATTGATCATAGTGCGCAAGAGTTGATGAGTTAATGGTCTCTTAATTACCTCAGTTTGTCTATCTATTTGTGAGTGACAAGTAATAAAAAACAATAGTTTGGTTCCCAACTGGTACAAAACCTTCCAAAAGTGACTAAGGAATATAATATCTTCATCAAACACAATACTTCAAGGTATCCCATAGAGTCGTACTATTTCTCTAAAGAACAAGTTAGTTATGTCCGTGGCATTATCTGTTTTATGACATGGAATGAAGTGTCATCTTAATAAACTTGTCCACTACCACAAAGAATCTCTACACTTTCTAGTCCTAGGCAACCCTAGCACAAAGTCAATAGACATATCAAAATGTGAACCCACGTAGCAACAGTAGATCCGAAACCAACAAAATATTGAATCACAATCCCAAGAAAGCAAAAATCCCAGTTTGAAGCTTAACCCGACAATTTATTGAATCAATGAACCAAATGAAATCTGGGTTTTGACAAATCCAAATTGCTGAACAAGATAAGTATAAAAAATTAAGAATGAAGGATGAAGGATATGTTATGCCATTTTGATTAAAAAAAATGCTCATTCTGAATTTCAAAATTTTTTTTAATGACGTTTATATTGATAATGTTCTGATCTACTCAAAAAGTTTAGAACATTTCAATAATTTAATTTGTTTTAAGGTAACTAAATCAAATGGGTTAGCAGTATTCGCTAAAAAAAAAAATTTATTCCAAGATAAAAATTTAATTTCTAGGACATGAGATTTATCAATGGACCATTACTCCAATTCCGAGAAGCCTAGAATTTTCAAGTAAACCTCCAGATAAGATATTAGATAAAACATGTCTTCAAAGATTTTTAGGATATGTCAACTATGTTGCTGATTTTGTTCAAACCATTAGGCAAATTTGTGATTCCCTTTATCAAAATCATCTTAAAAATTTACCAACATGGAGTCAAGAACATATAATAGTAGTCAAGACCATTAAGGAAACAGTAAAAATCCTTCCATGTCTCAATATTGTCAACCCAGATGCCTTTCTCATAGGTTATGGGGGAATTCTCAAACAGAAGATTTAAGATCAAGAACAGTTGATCTAATACCATTTTGGAATATGGATTGGTGCTCAAAACAACTATTCTACTGATAAAAAGAAATTTTTATCAATAGTTCTATTACCAAATTTGAAGATGATCGTATCAATAAAACATTTCTTGTCAAGACAAACTGTTAATCTTCAAAAGACGTTCTACAAAAAGATGTAAAGAATCTTACCTCAAAGCAAATCTTTGGAAAGTGGCTAGCTATCTTGTCTTCATTCGATTTTGAAAGTTTATTACTACCTAGAAAATAAAATGTTTTACCAAATTTTCTTACAAGAAAAATCTTATGGTAAGGATCAGAACCCTATAAATAGAGAGATAGCTCAAGAGAAAAATCAAGAGAGAAAAGAGAGAGAAAGAAAAATGAGTCCTAAGGCAAAGAAAGTTTCTTTTGCTCAAGTTTTGTTACAAAATGCTAACACAAGAATAACTTCAATGTCTTCATAAAAAAAAAAAAAGACTCAAGCATCTAAACCATGAAAACCTTCTTAGTTGAAATTACTCATAACCCAAGCTATCAAGAAATAAATTTTTCTAAAATTAAATTTTTTAAAGTTTTATCTTATGAAGAGTGGGGACAACATCCATGGGAAAACAAGAAGTTTGATATTCAAGAAAAAAGTTTCGCCTTCAAAGTTCAATTATTTTGATTACATAACGGCGTGGCAGGAAGTGTTTTACACTAGACCAGTTTCCCACTCCTGGTTTATGGTAATAAATGTTGAAATTCTTTTCCAAGTTGTTTTCAAGATTGGTTCGTATTTTCTGGACTTGAGGAACAGATACTTCCCAGTCTCGTTAGGCAAGTTTGTGATACCCTTTATCAAACTCTTCTTAAAAATTTACCAACATGGAGTCAAGAACATATAATATTAGTCGAGACCATTAAGGAAAGAGTAAAAATCCTTCCCGGTCTCAATATTGTCAACCCAAATGCCTTTCTCATAGGTTATTGGGGAATTCTCAAACAGAAGATTTAAGATCAAGAACAATTGGTCTAATACCATTTTGGAATATGGATTGGTGCTCAAAAAAACTATTCTACTGATAAAAAGAATTTTTTATCAATAGTGCTATGCATTACCAAATTTCAAGATGATCGTATCAATAAAACATTTTTTGTCAAGACAAACTGTTAATCTTCAAAAGACGTTCTACAAAAAGATTTAAAGAATCTTACCTCAAAGCAAATCTTTGGAAGGTGGCTAGCTATCTTTTCTTCTTTTGATTTTGAAATTCTATTACTACCTGGAAAATAAAATGTTTTTCCAGATTTTCTTACAAGAAAAATCTTACATGGTAAGGATCAGAACCCTATAAATAGACAGATAGCTCAAGAGAAAAATCAAGAGAGAAAAGAGAGAGAAAGAAAAATGAGTCCTCAGGCAAAGAAAGTTTCTTTTGTTCAAGTTTTGTTACAAAATGCTAACACAAGCATAGCTTCAATGTCTTCACACAAAAAAAAAGACTCAAGCATCTAAACCATGAAAAACCTTCTTAGTTGAAATTACTCGTAACCCAAGCTCTCAAGAAATAAATTTTTCTAAAATAAATTTTTTTAAAGTTTTATCTTATGAAGAGTGGGGACAACATCCATGGGAAAACAACAAGTTTGATATTCAAGAAAAACTTTCACCTTAAATGTTCAATTATTTTGATTACATAACGGCATGGTAGGAAGTGTTTTATACCAGACTAGTTTTCCACTCCTGGTTTATGGTAATAAATGTTGAAATTCTTTTCCAAATTGTTTTCAAGATTGGTTCGTATTTTCTGGACTTGAAGAAGAGATACTTCCCAGTCTCATTAGGCAAGTTGGTGATTCCCTTTATCAAAATATTCTTAAAATTTTACCAACATGGAGTCAAGAACATATAATTGTAGTCAAGGCCATTAAGGAAACAGTAAAAGTCCTTCCACGTCTCAATATTGTCAACCCAGATGCCTTTCTCATAGGTTATGGGGGAATTCTCAAACAGAAGATCTAAGATCAAGAACAGTTGGTCTAATACCATTTTGGAATATGGATTGGTGCTCAAAAAAATATTTTATTGATAAAAAGAAATTTTTATCAATAGAGCTATGCATTACCAAATTTCAAGATGAACGATCAATAAAACATTTCTTGTCAAGACAAACCGTTAATCTTCAAAAGACGTTCTACAAAAAGATGTAAAGAATCTTACCTCAAAGCAAATCTTTGGAAGGTGGCTATCTATCTTGTCTTCTTTGGATTTTGAAATTCTATTACTACCTGGAAAATAAAATGTTTCACCAGATTTTCTTACAAGAAAAATCTTACATGGTAAGGATCAAAACCCTATAAATAGAAAGATAGGTCAAGAGGGAAAAGAGAGACAAAGAAAAAGGAGTCCTAATGCAAAGAAAGTCTCTTTTGTTCAAGTTTTGTTACAAAATGCTAACACAAGCATAGCTTCAATGTCTTCACAAAAAAAAAAAAAAAAGACTCAAGCATCTAAACCGTCAAAACCTCATTTGTTGAAATTACTCATAACCCAAGCACTCAAGAAATAAATTTTTCTAAAATTAAATTTTTTAAAGTTTTATCTTATGAAGACTGGGGACAACATCCATGGGAAAACAAGAAGTATGATATTCAAGAAAAAAGTTTCACCTTCAAAGTTCAATTATTTTGATTACATAACGGCGTGGCAGGAAGTGTTTTACACTAGACCAGTTTCCCACTCCTGGTTTATGGTAATAAATGTTGAAATTCTTTTCCAAGTTGTTTTCAAGATTGGTTCGTATTTTCTGGACTTGAGGAACAGATACTTCCCAGTCTCGTTAGGCAAGTTTGTGATACCCTTTATCAAACTCTTCTTAAAAATTTACCAACATGGAGTCAAGAACATATAATATTAGTCGAGACCATTAAGGAAAGAGTAAAAATCCTTCCCGGTCTCAATATTGTCAACCCAAATGCCTTTCTCATAGGTTATTGGGGAATTCTCAAACAGAAGATTTAAGATCAAGAACAATTGGTCTAATACCATTTTGGAATATGGATTGGTGCTCAAAAAAACTATTCTACTGATAAAAAGAATTTTTTATCAATAGTGCTATGCATTACCAAATTTCAAGATGATCGTATCAATAAAACATTTTTTGTCAAGACAAACTGTTAATCTTCAAAAGACGTTCTACAAAAAGATGTAAAGAATCTTACCTCAAAGCAAATCTTTGGAAGGTGGCCAGCTATCTTGTCTTCTTTTGTTTTTGAAATTCTATTACTACCCGGAAAATAAAATGTTTCACCAGATTTTCTTACAAAAAAAAATCTTACATGGTAAGGATCAGAACCCTATAAATAGAGAGATAGCTCAAGAGAAAAATCAAGAGAGAAAGGAGAGAGAGAAAAATGAGTCCTAAGGCAAAGAAAGTTTTTTTTTTTTTTTTTTTTTTTTCAAGTTTTGTCACAAAATGCTAACACAAGCCTACAATGTCTTCACAAAAAAAAAAAAAAAAAAAAAAAAAGAAGGCTCAAGCATCTAAACCATCAAAACCTTCTTAGTTTAAATTACTCATAACCCAACCTCTCAAGAAATAAATTTTTCTAAAATTAAATTTTTTAAAGTTTTATCTTATGAAGAGTGGGGACAACATCCATGGGAAAACAAGAAGTTTGATATTCGAGAAAAAAGTTTCACCTTCAAAATTCAATTATTTTGATTACATAACGGCATGGTAGGAAGTGTTTTATACTAGACCAGTTTCCCACTACTGGTATAAGGTAATAAATGTTGAAATTATTTTCCAAGTTGTTTTCAAGATTGGTTCGTATTTTCTGGACTTGAGGAAGAGATACTTCCCAGTCTCGTTAGGAAAGTTTGTGATTCCCTTTGTCAAACTCTTCTTAAAAATTTACCAACATGGAGTCAGGAACATATAATAGTAGTCGAGACCATTAAGGAAACAATAAAAATCCTTCAAGGTCTCAATATTGTCCACCCAGATGCCTTTCTCAGAGGTTACGGGGCAATTCTCAAACAGAAGATTTAAGATCAAGAACAGTTGGTCTAATAGCATTTTGGAATATGGATTGGTGCTCAAACAAACTATTCTACTAATAAAAACAAATTTTATCAATAGTGCTACGCATTACCAAATTTCAAGATGATCGTATCAATAAAACATTTCTTGTCAAGACAAACTGTTAATCTTCAAAAGACGTTCTACAAAAAGATGTATAGAATCTTACCTCAAAGCAAATCTTTCGAAGGTGGCTAGCTAGCTATCTTGTCTTCTTTTGATTTTGAAATTGTATTACTACCTGGAAAATAAAATGTTTCACCAGATTTTCTTACAAAAAAAATCTTACATGGTAAGAATCAGAACCCTATAAATAAAGAGGTCGTGCAAGAAAAAAATCAAGAGAGAAAAGAGAGAGAAAGAAAAATGATTCCTAAGGCAAAGACAGTTTTTTTGTTCAAGTTTTGTTACAAAACGCTAACACAAGCATAGCTACAATGTCTTCACAAAAAAAAAAAAAAAAAAAAAAAAAAAAAAACCTTCTTAGTTGAAATTATTCATTACCCAAGCTCTCAAGAAATAAATTTTTCTAAAATTAAATTTTTTAGAGTTTTATCTTATAAAGAGTGGGGACAACATCCATGGGAAAACAACAAGTTTGATATTCAAGAAAAAAAGTTTCACCTTCAAAGTTCAATTATTTTGATTACATAACGGCATGGTAGGAAGTGTTTTATACTAGACCAGTTTCCCACTCCTGGTTTATGGTAATATGTTGAAATTCTTTTCCAAGTTGTTTTCAAGATTGGTTCGTATTTTCTGGACTTGAGGAAGAGATTCTTCCCAGTCTCGTTAGGCAAGTTTGCGATTCCCTTTGTCAAACTCTTCTTAAAAATTTACCAACATGGAGTCAAGAACATGTAATAGTAGTCGAGACCATTAAGGAAACTGAAAAATTGCTTCCAGGTCTCAATATTGTCAACCCAGATGCCTTTCTCAGAGGTTATGGGGGAATTCTCAAACAGAAGATTTAAGATCAAGAACAGTTGGTCTAATACCATTTTGGAATATGGATTGGTGCTCAAAACAACTATTCTACTGATAAAAAGAAATTTTTATCAATAGTGCTATGCATTACCAAATTTCAAGATGATCGTATCAATAAAACATTTCTTGTCAAGACAAACTGTTAATCTATAAAAGACGTTCTACAAAAAGATGTAAAGAATCTTACCTCAAAGCAAATCTTTGGAAGGTGGCTAGCTAGCTATCTTGTCTTCTTTTGATTTTGAAATTCTATTACTACCTGGAAAATAAAATGTTTCACCAGATTTTCTTACAAAAAAAATCTTACATGGTAAGGATCAGAACCCTATAAATAGAGAGATCGCTAAAGAAAAAAATCAAGAGAGAAAGAAAAATGATTCCTGAGGCAAAGACATTTTTTTTGTTCAAGTTTTGTTACAAAATGCTAACACAAGCATAGATTCAATGCCTTCACAAAAAAAAAAAAAAAAAAAAAAAAAAAAAAAAAAAAAAAAAAAACTCAAGAATCTGAACCAACAAAACCTTCTTAGTTGAAATTACTCATTACCCAAGCTCTCAAGAAATAAATTTTTCCAAAATTAAATTTTTTAGAGTTTTATCTTATAAAGAGTGTGCACAACATCCATGGGAAAACAAGAAGTTTGATATTCGAGAAAAAAGTTTCACCTTCAAAATTCAATTATTTTGATTACATAACGGCATGGTAGGAAGTGTTTTATACTAGACCAGTTTCCCACTCCTGGTTTATGGTAATAAATGTTGAAATTCTTTTCAAGATTGTTTTCAAGATTGGTTCGTATTTTCTGGACTTGAGGAAGAGATACATCCCAGTCTCGTTAGGCAAGTTTGTGATTCCCTCTATCAAACTGTTCTTAAAAATTTACCAACATGGAGTCAAGAACATGTAGTATTAGTCGAGACCATTAAGGAAACAGTAAAAATCCTTCCAGGTCTCAATATTGTCAACCCAGATGCCTTTCTCATAGATTATTGGGGAATTCTCAAACATAAGATTTAAGATCAAGAACAATTGGTCTAATACCATTTTGGAATATGGATTGGTGCTCAAAAAAACTATTCTACTGATAAAAAGAAATTTTTATCAATAGTGCTATGCATTACCAAATTTCAAGATGATCGTATCAATAAAACATTTCTTGTCAAGACAAACTGTTAATCTTCAAAAGACGTTCTACAAACAGATGTAAAGAATCTTACCTCAAAGCAAATCTTTGGAAGGTAGCTAGCTATCTTGTCTTCTTTTGATTTTGAAATTCTATTACTAGCTACAAAATAAAATGTTTCACCCGATTTTCTTACAAAAAAAAATCTTACATGGTAAGGATCAGAACCCTATAAATAAAGAGATCGCTCAAGAAAAAAATCAAGAAAAAATAGAGAGAAAGAAAAATGATTCCTAAGGCAAAGACAGTTTTTTTGTTCAAGTTTTGTTTCAAAATGCTAACACAAGCATAGCTACAATGTCTGCACAAAAAAAAAAAAAAAAAAAAAAAAAAAAAAAAAAAAAAACTCAAGAAACTAAACCAACAAAACCTTCTTAGTTGAAATTACTCATTACCCAAGCTCTCAATAAATAAATTTTTCTAAAATTAAATTTTTTAGAGTTTTATCTTATAAAGAGTGGGGACAACATCCATGGGAAAACAAGAAGTTCGATATTCTAGAAAAAAGTTTCACCTTCAAAGTTCAATTATTTTGATTACATAACGGCATGGTAGGAAGTGTTTTATACTAGACCAGTTTCCCACTCCTGGTTTATGGTAATAAATGTTGAAATTCTTTTCAAGATTGTTTTCAAGATTGGTTCGTATTTTCTGGACTTGAGGAAGAGATACATCCCAGTCTCGTTAGGCAAGTTTGTGATTCCCTCTATCAAACTGTTCTTAAAAATTTACCAACATGGAGTCAAGAACATGTAGTATTAGTCGAGACCATTAAGGAAACAGTAAAAATCCTTCCAGGTCTCAATATTGTCAACCCAGATGCCTTTCTCATAGATTATTGGGGAATTCTCAAACAGAAGATTTAAGATCAAGAACAATTGGTCTAATACCATTTTGGAATATGGATTGGTGCTCAAAAAAACTATTCTACTGATAAAAAGAAATTTTTATCAATAGTGCTATGCATTACCAAATTTCAAGATGATCGTATCAATAAAACATTTCTTGTCAAGACAAACTGTTAATCTTCAAAAGACGTTCTACAAAAAGATGTAAAGAATCTTACCTCAAATTGGAAGGGGCTAGCTAACTTGTCTTCTTTTGATTTTGAAATTCTATTACTACCTGGAAAATAAAATGTTTCACCAGATTTTCTTACAAAAAAAATCTAACATGGCAAGGATCAGAACCCTATAAATAAAGAGATCGCTCAAGAAAAAAATCAAGAGAGAAAAGAGAGAGAAACAAAAATGATTCCTAAGGCAAAGACAGTTTTTTTGTTCAAGTTTTGTCACAAAATGCTAACAAAAGCATAGCTACAATGTCTTCACAAAAAAAAAAAAAAAAAAAAACTCAAGAATCTAAACCAACAAAACCTTCTTAGTTGAAATTACTCATTACCCAAGCTCTCAAGAAATAAATTTTTCTAAAATTAAATTTTTTAGAGTTTTATCTTATAAAGAGTGGGGACAACATCCATGGGAAAACAAGAAGTTTGATATTCAAGAAAAAAGTTTCACCTTCAAAGTTCAATTATTTTGATTACATAACGGTATGGTAGGAAGTGTTTTACACTAGACCAGTTTCCCACTCTTGGTTTACGGTAATAAATGTTGAAATTCTTTTCCAAGTTGTTTTCAAGATTGGTTCGTATTTTCTGGACTTGAGGAAGAGATACTTCCCAGTCTCGTTAGGCAAGTTTGTGATTCCCTTTGTCAAACTCTTCTTAAAAATTTACCAACATAGAGTCAAGAACATATAATAGTGGTCGAGACCATTAAGGAAACAGTAAAATTCCTTCCATGTCTCAATATTGTCAAACCAGATGCCTTTCTCAGAGGTTATGGGAGAATTCTCAAACAGAAGATTTAAGATCAAGAACAGTTGGTCTAATACAATTTTTGAATATTGATTGGTTCTCAAAACAACTATTCTACTGATAAAAAGAATTTTTTATCAATAGTGCTATGCATTACCAATTTTCAAGATGATCTTATCAATAAAACATTTCTTGTCAAGACAAACTGTTAATCTTCAAAAGATGTAAAGAATCTTACCTCAAAGCAAATCTTTGGAAGGTGGCTAGCTAGTTATCTTGTCTTCTTTTGATTTTGAAATTCTATTACTACCTGGAAAATAAAATGTTTCACCAGATTTTCTTACAAAAAAAAATCT
Organism: Osmanthus fragrans; assembly: GCA_019395295.1. Lineage (NCBI taxonomy): Eukaryota > Viridiplantae > Streptophyta > Magnoliopsida > Lamiales > Oleaceae > Osmanthus > Osmanthus fragrans. Next base: position 23,585,300 of record CM033345.1, on the reverse strand, counting down.
TACATGGTAAGGATCAGTACCCTATAAATAGAGAGATAGCTGAAGAGATAAATCAAGAGAGAAAAGAGAGAGAAAGAAAATGAGTCCTAAGGAAAGAAAGTTTCTTTTGTTCAAGTTTTGTCACAAAATGCTAACACAGGCATAGCTTTAATGCCTTCAGAAAAAAAAAGACTCAAGCATCTAAACCAACAAAACCCTCTTAGTTGAAATTACTCATAACCCAAGCTCTCAAGAAATAAATTTTTCTAAAATTAAATTTTTTAAAGTTTTACCTTATGAAGACTGGGGACAATATCCATGGGAAAACAAGAAGTTTGATATTCAAGAAAAAAGTTTCACTTCAAAGTTCGATTATTTTGATTACATAACGGCATGGTAGGAAGTGTTTTAGACTAGACCAGTTTCCCACTCCTGGTTTATGGTTATAAATGTTGAAATTCTTTTCCAAGTTGTTTTCAAGATTGGTTCGTATTTTTTGGGCTTCAGGAAGAGATACTTCCCAGTCTCGTTAAGCAAATTTGTGATTCCCCTTATCAAACTGTTCTTAAAAATTTACCAACATGGAGTCAAGAACATATAATAGTAGTCGAGACCATTAAGGAAACAGCAAAAATCCTTCCAGGTCTCAATATTGTCAACCCAGATGCCTTTCTCAGAGGTTATGGGGGAATTCTCAAACAGAAGATTTAAGATCAAGAACAGTTGGTCTAATAGCATTTTGGAATATGGATTGGTGCTCTAAAGAACTATTCTACTGATAAAAAGAAATTTTTATCAATAGTGCTATGCATTACCAAATTTCAAGATGATCGTATCAATAAAACGTTTCTTGTCAAGACAAACTGTTAATCTTCAAAAGACGTTCTACAAAAAGATGGAAAGAATCTTACCTCAAAGCAAATCTTTGGAAGGTGGCTAGCTATCTTGTCTTCTTTTGATTTTGAAATTCTATTACTACATGGAAAATAAAATGTTTCACCAGATTTTCTTACAAGAAAAAACTTACATGATAAGGATCAGAACCCTATAAATAGAGAGATAGCTCAATAGAAAAATCAAGAGAGAAATGAGAGAGAAAGAAAAATGTGTCCTAAGGCAAAGAAAGTTTATTTTGTTCAAGTTTTATTACAAAATACTAACACGGGCATAACTTCAATATCTTCACAAAAAAAAAGACTCAAGCATCTAAACCATCAAAACCTTCTTAGTACAAATTAGTCATAACCAAAGCTCTAGAGAAATAAATTTTTCTAAAATTAAATTTTTTAAAGTTTTATCTTATGAAGAGTTGGGACAACATCCATGGGAAAACAAGAAGTTTGATATTCAAGAAAAAAGTTTCAACTTTAAATTCAATTATTTTGATTACATTACGGCATGGTAGGAAGTGTTTTATACTAGACCAGTTTCCCACTCCTGGTTTATGGTAATAAATGTTGAAATTCTTTTCCAAGTTGTTTTCAATATTGGTTCGTATTTTCTGAACTTGAGGAAGAGATACTTCCCAGTCTCGTTAGGCAAGTTTGTGATTCCCTTTATCAAACTCTTCTTAAAAATTTACCAACATGGAGTCAAGAACATATAATTGTAGACCAGACCATTAAGGAAACAGTAAAAATCCTTCCATGTCTCAATATTGTCAACCAAGATGCCTTTCTAATAGGTTATGGGGCAATTCTCAAACAGAAGATTTAAGATCAAGAACAGTTGGTCTAATACCATTCTGGAATATGGATTGGTACTCTAAAGAACTATTCTACTGATAAAAAGAATTTTTTATCAATAGTGCTATGCATTACCAAATTTCAAGATGATCTTATCAATAAAACATTTCTTGTCTTGACAAACTGTTAATCTTCAAAAGATGTTCTACAAAAAGATTTAAAGAATCTTACCTCAAAGCAAATCTTCGGAAAGTGGCTAGCTATGTTGTCTTCTTTTGATTTTGAAATTCTATTACTACCTGGAAAATAAAATGTTTCACCAGATTCTTTTAGAAGAAAAAAACTTACATGGTAAGGATCAGAACCCTATAAATAGAGAGATAGCTCAATAGAAAAATCAAGAGAGAAATGAGAGAGAAAGAAAAATGTGTCCTAAGGCAAAGAAAGTTTCTTTTGTTCAAGTTTTGTTACAAAATGCTAACACAAGCATAACTTCAATATCTTCCTGAAAAAAAAAAAAAAAAAGACTCAAGCATCTATCTAAACCATCAAAACCTTGTTAGTAGAAATTAGTCATAACCCAAGATCAAGAGAAGTAAATTTTTCTAAAATTAAATTTTTTAAAGTTTTATCTTATGAAGAGTGGGGACAACATCCATGGGAAAATAAGAAGTTTGATATTCAAGAAAAAAAGTTTCACCTTTAAAGTTCAATTATTTTGATTACATAACGGCATCGTAGGAAGTGTTTTATACTAGACCAGTTTCCCACTCCTGGTTTATGGTAATAAATGTTGAAATTCTTTTCCTAGTTGTTTTCAAGATTGGTTCGTATTTTTTGGACTTGAGTAAGAGATACTTCCCAGTCTCGTTAGGCAAGTTTGTGATTCCCTTTATTTGCTCATCTTAAAAATTTACCAACATGGAGTCAAGAACATATAATTGTAGTCAAGACCATTAAGGAAACAGTAAAAATCCTTCCATGTCTCAATATTGTCAACCCAGATGCCTTTCTCATAGGGTATGGTGGAATTCTCAGAAAGAAGATTTAAGATCAAGAACTGTTGGCCTAATACCATTCTGGAATATGGATTAGTGCTCTAAAGAACTATTCTGCTGATAAAAAGAAATTTTTATCAGTAGTGCTATGCATTACCAAATTTCAAGATGATCTTATCAATAAAACATTTCTTGTCAAGACAAACTGTTAATCGTCAAAAGACGTTCTACAAAAAGATGTAAAGAATCTTACCTCAAAGAAAATCTTTGGAAGGTGGCTAGCTATCTTGTCTTCTTTTGATTTTGAAATTCCATTACTACCGGGAAAATAAAATGTTTTAGCAAATTTTATTACAAGAAAAATCTTACATGGCAAGGATCAGAACCTATAAATAGAGAGATAGCTCAAGAGAAAAATCAAGAGAGAAAAGAGAGAGAAAGAAAAATGAATCTTAAGGCAAAGAAAGTTTCTTTTGTTCAAGTTTTGTTACAAAATGCTAACACAGGCATAGCTGTAATGTCTTCAGAAAAAAAAAGACTCAAGCATCTAAACCAACAAAACCCTCTTAGTTGAAATTACTCATAACCCAAGCTCTCAACAAATAAAATTTTCTAAAATTAAATTTTTTAAAGTTTTATCTTATGAAGACTGGGGACAACATCCATGGGAAAACAAGAAGTTTGATATTCAAGTAAAAAGTTTCACTTCAAAGTTCCATTATTTTGATTACATAACGGCATGGTAGGAAGTGTTTTAGACTAGACCAGTTTCCCACTCCTGGTTTATGGTAATAGATGTTGAAATTCTTTTCCAAGTTGTTTACAAGATTGGTTCGTATTTTCTGGACTTGAGGAAGAGATACTTCCAAATCTCATTAGACAAGTTTGTGATTCCCTTTATCAAAATCTTTTTAACAATTTACCAATACGTAGTCAAGAACATATAATTGTAGCCAAGACCATTAAGGAAACAGTAAAAATCCTTCCATGTCTCAATATTGTCAACCTTGATGCATTTCTCATAGGTTATGGGGGAAGTCTCAAACAGAAGATTTAAGATCTAGAACAGTTGGTCTAATACCATTTTGGAATATGGATTGGTGCTCAGAAGAATTATTTTACTGATAAAAAGAAATTTTTATCAATAGTGCTATGCATTACCAAATTTCAAGGTGATCGTATCAATAAAACATTTCTTGTCAAAACAAACTGTTAATCTTCAAAAGACATTCTACAAAAAGATGTAAAGAATCTTACCTCAAAGCAAATCTTTGGAAGGTGGCTAGCTATCTTGTCTTCTTTTGATTTTGAAATTCTATTACTACCTGGAAAATAAAATGTTTCACCAGATTTTCTTACAAGAAAAATCTTACATGGTAAGGATCATAACCCTATAAATAGAGAGATAGCTCAAGAGAGAAATCAAGAGAGAAAAGAGAGAGAAAGAAAAATGAGTCCTAAGGCAAAGAAAGTTTCTTTTGTTCAAGTTTTGTTACAAAATGCTAACACAAGCATAGCTTCAATGTCTTCACCAAAAAAAAAAAAAAGAAGACTCAAGCATCTAAACCTTCTTAGTTAAAATTACCCACAACCCAAGCTCTCAAGAAATAATTTTTTTTAAAATTAAATTTTTTAGAGTTTTATCTTATGAAGAGTGGGGACAACATCCATGGGAAAACAAGAAGTTTGATATTCAAGAAAAAAGTTTCACCTTCAAAGTTCAATTATTTTGTAACATAACGGCATGGTAGGAAGTGTTTTATACTAGACCAGTTTCCCACAAATAAATGTTGAAATTCTTTTCCAATTTGTTTCCAAGATTGGTTCGTACTTTCCGGACTTGAGGAAGAGATACTTCCCATTCTCATTAGGAAAGTTTGTGATTCCCGTTATCAAACTCTTCTTAAAAATTTACCAACATGGATTCAAGAACATATACTAGTAGTCGAGACCATTAAGGAAATAGTAAAAATCCTTCCAGGTCTCAATATTGTCAACCTAGATGCCTTTCTCTTAGGTTATGGGGGAATTCTGAAACAGAAGATTTAAGATCAAGAACAGTTGGTGTTATACCATTTGGGAATATGGATTGGTGCTCAAAAAAACTATTCTACTGATAAAAAGAATTTTTTATCAATAGTGCTATGCATTACCTAATTTCAAGATGATCGTATCAATAAAACATTTCTTGTCAAGACAAACTGTTAATCTTCAAAAGACGTTCTACAAAAAGATGTAAAGAATCTTACCTCAAAGCATATAAAATCTCGATTTTAGATCCAAAGCACTTATGTGAACCCACATAGAAATAGTAGCTTCGAAACCCCACAGAAGATCGTATCACGACCCAAGAATGCTAAAATCCATGTTTGATGCTCGACCCAATAATTAATCGAACCAAGGAACAAACGTTGGGAAAAACATGACCCCTTAATAGCAAAAAAACTTGGAACCTTGCAATGATTTTGCTGAACGCCGCAAAAATGAAATCTTTGTAAAGTTCGAAATTAAGTTCAACGAAGAACAAAAGAAAGCAAATCTCAATTTATTGATTCTCTCAAAAATATTGTTTTTTTTTTCTCTACAGCGAAAAGAATGAATCTTATATGTGGGGAACCCATAAAAACCTAATTAAAACAGAAGTTCATCAAAAAGTTAACTTAACAAGACTTCTACCAAAGATACACATCCAGGAAAAATCCAAAAAAAAAAAATATCGCATTCAAAAAATGAATAATGCGACCGCAAAACCTTAACTCGCGCTACAGCATAGAACAACCGAAATTCCACTTCCTTTTTCATGAATAGTACATGCTATACCATCCTGTTTTCTACTATGCAACGACACAGTTATCGGGAACTAATCACATTGTGAAATTCGAAACTTTCCAACAAATCATCCAACTCACTGCGCTACGTAACAAGCGCTTCATCTACCAATGGGTACTCTACTCAATCAAAGTCTCTAGGATTTCTTTTCACGCCTACCCTTTCTATTCCTCATCCTATCAACTTACAGCACCATGATCGCTACTATCTTGCCTCATGACACCATGAACTCTCCTAGGTTACCCCCCTTTGTAAGTTTGCAATCAGCGTATCTCGTCGATCCATTCCGTCACTGATTTATCCAAATACCACATTTGTCCGCTCGATTTGTTGTTCCATGGGCTGCATCATGACGGCATTGACATCTCCCTCTCTTTGATCTTGATTCTTCTCTATCAGACATATTCCAATCTAGAATTTTGCATGCCTCACGTGCTTGGACTTGTATTTCCCTAAAAAAATGGCATTTTTCCCTCCATTAAGCTCACGACTCTTCCCTTTTTTCACCTATGCTTTCTATCAACTTCTCTGAGGAACAAATTGATCTAAATCAAAATTTTCCACCCTAGTGAGGCTCAAACCCGAAGTACAACGAGTTTAAGAAGGACATCGAGCCGATGAAAGGACTCAAGAACGGAAGGAATGAATGAAAACACAACCAAAAATTTCGAGAAAGTGTTTCTTTAGATTGATTTATACCTTGTCCACAGCAAAATTGATACCAATGGACGAATTAGGTACTGAATTGATTTCTTGAAAGAAATTGCGCGTGAAATTTTTTCAAGAAATTGATTCTTGAAATCGAATAAGCCTCGTTTTGACATGAAATTTTGTTTTTTCTTTCTGTCGATTTTTTTATTTTATTTTTTCGTTGTTTTATTTATTCTGGCACTAAATAGGCGCAAAATCAACAAAGGTGAGAAGTATCGAAACAAAATTGTATTGGTGTACTAAATACAATACACAAAATCATTCTTGAATGTTGGTATTTGTGTTGACGTAAAAGACTTTAGAAGATGGTGAAGAGTCGAGAAAACGACGGAGACTCGATGAAGATGAAAACCCGATGAAGAAGATAAAAATGTGGAAAGACAAATATAAAACCTCGATTTTAGATCCAAAGCTCTTATGTGAACCCACGTAGAAATAGTAGCTTCGAAACCCCACAGAAGATCGTATCACGACCCAAGAATGCTAAAATCCATGTTTGATGCTCGACCCAATAATTAATCGAACCAAGGAACAAACGTTGGGAAAAACATGACCCCTTAATAGCAAAAAAACTTGGAACCTTGCAATGATTTTGCTGAACGCCGCAAAAATGAAATCTTTGTAAAGTTCGAAATTAAGTTCAACGACGAACAAAAGAAAGCAAATCTCAATTTACTGATTCTCTCAAAAAAATATTGTTTTTTTTTTCTCTACAGCGAAAAGAATGAATCTTATATGTGTGGAACCCATAAAAACCTAATTAAAACAGAAGTTCATCAAAAAGTTAACTTAACAAGACTTCTACCAAAGATACACATCCAGGAAAAATCCAAAAAAAAAAATATCGCATTCAAAAAATGAATAATGCTACCGTCAAAACCTTAACTCGCACTACAGCATAGAACAACCGAAATTCCACTTCCTTTTTCATGAATAGTACATGCTATACCTTCCTGTTTTCTACTATGCAACGACACAGTTATCGGGAACTAATCACATTGTGAAATTCGAAATTTTCAAACAAATCATCCAACTCACTGCGCAACGTAACAAGCGCTTCATCTACAAATGGGTACTCTACTCAATCAAAGTCTCTCGGGTTTCTTTTCACGCCTACCCTTTCTATTCCTCATTCTATCAACTTACAGCACCATGATCGCTTCTATCTTGCCTCATGACACCATGAACTCCCCTAGGTTGCTCCCTTTGTAAGTTTGCAATCATCGTATCTCGTCGATCCATTCCGTCACTGATTTCTCCAAATACCGCATTCGTCCGCTCGATTTGTAACATGTTGCATGGCCCGCATCATGACGGCTTTGAGCGTCTCCCTCCCTTGATCTTGATTCTTCTCTATTAGACATATGATATCTAGAATTTTGTATGCCTCACGTGCTTGCACTTGTATTTCCCTAAAAAATTGGCTTTTTCCCTCTACTAATCTCACGACTCTTGCCTTATTTCTCCATTGCTTTGTGTCAACTTCTCTGAGGAACTAATCAATCTCAATCAAAATTTTCCAACCTAGCCCGAAGCACAAGGAGTTTAAGAAGGACATCCGAGGAAATGACTCAAGAACGGAAGGAATGAATGAAATTAAAACAAAAAACTTCAAGAAAGTGTTTCTTTAGATTGATTTATACCGTGTCCACAACAAAATTGATACCAATGGACGATTTAGGTACTGAATTGATTTCTTGAAAGAAATTGCGCGTGAAATTTTTTCACGAAAGTGATTCTTGAAATCGAATAAGCCTCGTTTTGGCATGAAATTTTGTTTTACTTCCTGTCGATTTTTTTATTTTATTTTTTCGTTGTTTTATTTATTTTGGCACTAAATAGGCGCAAAATAAACAAAGGCGAGAAGTGTCGAAACAAAATTGTATTGGTGCACTAAATGTAATACACAAAATCAATCTTCAATGTTCGTGGTATTTGTGTTGACGTAAAAGACTTAAGAAGATGGTGAAGAGTCGAGAAAACGATGGAGACTCGATGAAGATGAAAACACGATGAAGACATAAAAATGCGGAAAGGCAAATATAAAAATTCGATTTTGGAGCCAAAGCTCTGATGTGAACCCACGTAGAAATAGTAGCTTAGAAACCCCATAGAAGATCGTATCACGACCTAAGTTTTCTAAAATCCAGGTTTGAAGCTCAACCCAATAATTAATCGGACCATGGAACAAACGTTGGGAAGAACATAACCCCTTAATGGCAAAAAACATGGAACCTTGCAATGATTTTGTTGAACGCCGCAAAAATGAAATCTTTGAAAAGTTCGAAATTAAATTCAGCGAAGAACAAAAGAGAGCAAATCTCGCTTTGTGGATTCTCTCAAAACTAATGTTTTCTTTTTTATTTTTTACGACGAAAACAATGAATCTTGTTTATGGGCAACCCATAAAAACCTAATTAAAACAGAATTTCATGAAAAAGATACCGAACCAGGAGTTCTAACACTTTATACACAGCCAGGAAAATCCAAAAAAAAACGCATTCTAAAAATGAAAAATGCGACCGCATAACCATAATTCCCGCCACGGCATAGAACAACCGAAATTCCACTTCCTTTTTCGAGAATAGTACATGCTATACCCATCCTGTTTTATACTAAGCAACGACACAATTTTCGAGAACTAATCACATTGTGAAATTCGAAACTATCCAACTCACTGCGCTAAGTAACAAGCGCTTCATCTACCAATGGGTACTCTACTCACTCAAAGTCTCTAGGATTTCTTTTCACGCCTACCTTTTCTATTCCTCATCCTATGAACTTACAGGACCGTGATCGCTTCCATCTTGCCTCATGACACCATGAACTCCCCTAGGTAGCATGAACTCCCTTTGTAAGTTTTCAATCAGAGTATCTCGTCGATCCATTCCGTCACTGATTTCTCCAAATACCGCATTCGTCCGCTCGATTTGTAACATGTTGCATGGCCCGCATCATGACGGCTTTGAGCGTCTCCCTCCCTTGATCTTGATTCTTCTCTATTAGACATATGATATCTAGAATTTTGTATGCCTCACGTGCTTGCACTTGTATTTCCCTAAAAAATTGGCTTTTTCCCTCTACTAATCTCACGACTCTTGCCTTATTTCTCCATTGCTTTGTGTCAACTTCTCTGAGGAACTAATCAATCTCAATCAAAATTTTCCAACCTAGCCCGAAGCACAAGGAGTTTAAGAAGGACATCCGAGGAAATGACTCAAGAACGGAAGGAATGAATGAAATTAAAACAAAAAACTTCAAGAAAGTGTTTCTTTAGATTGATTTATACCGTGTCCACAACAAAATTGATACCAATGGACGATTTAGGTACTGAATTGATTTCTTGAAAGAAATTGCGCGTGAAATTTTTTCACGAAAGTGATTCTTGAAATCGAATAAGCCTCGTTTTGGCATGAAATTTTTTGTTTTTACTTCCTGTCGATTTTTTTATTTTATTTTTTCGTTGTTTTATTTATTTTGGCACTAAATAGGCGCAAAATAAACAAAGGCGAGAAGTGTCGAAACAAAATTGTATTGGTGCACTAAATGTAATACACAAAATCAATCTTCAATGTTCGTGGTATTTGTGTTGACGTAAAAGGCTTAAGAAGATGGTGAAGAGTCGAGAAAACGATGGAGACTCGATGAAGATGAAAACACGATGAAGACATAAAAATGCGGAAAGGTAAATATAAAAATTCGATTTTGGAGCCAAAGCTCTGATGTGAACCCACGTAGAAATAGTAGCTTAGAAACCCCATAGAAGATCGTATCACGACCTAAGTTTTCTAAAATCCAGGTTTGAAGCTCAACCCAATAATTAATCGGACCATGGAACAAACGTTGGGAAGAACATAACCCCTTAATGGCAAAAAACATGGAACCTTGCAATGATTTTGTTGAACGCCGCAAAAATGAAATCTTTGAAAAGTTCGAAATTAAATTCAGCGAAGAACAAAAGAGAGCAAATCTCGCTTTGTTGATTCTCTCAAAACTAATGTTTTCTTTTTTATTTTTTACGACGAAAACAATGAATCTTGTTTATGGGCAACCCATAAAAACCTAATTAAAACAGAATTTCATTAAAAAGATACCGAACCAGGAGTTCTAAGAAAGATACACAGCAAGGAAAATCCGAAAAAAAATCGCATTCTAAAAATGAAAAATGCGACCGCATAACCATAATTCCCGCCACGGCATAGGACAACCGAAATTTCACTTCCTTTTTCGAGAATAGTACATGCTATACCCATCCTGTTTTATACTAAGCAACGACACAATTTTCGAGAACTAATCACATTGTGAAATTCGAAACTATCCAACTCACTGCGCTAAGTAACAAGCGCTTCATCTACCAATGGGTACTCTACTCACTCAAAGTCTCTAGGATTTCTTTTCACGCCTACCTTTTCTATTCCTCATCCTATGAACTTACAGGACCGTGATCACTTCCATCTTGCCTCATGACACCATGAACTCCCCTAGGTTGCTCCCATTGTAAGTTTTCAATCAGAGTATCTCGTCGATCCATTCCGTCACTGATTTCTCCAAATACCGCATTCGTCCGCTCGATTTGTAACATGTTGCATGGCCCGCATCATGACGGCTTTGAGCGTCTCCCTCCCATGATCTTGATTCTTCTCTGTTAGACATATGATATCTAGAATTTTGTATGCCTCACGTGCTTGCACTTGTATTTCCCTAAAGAATTGGCTTTTTCCCTCTACTAATCTCACGACTCTTGCCTTATTTCTCCAATGCTTTGTGTCAACTTCTCTGAGGAACTAATCAATCTCAATCAAAATTTTCCAACCTAGCCCGAAGCACAAGGAGTTTAAGAAGGACATCCGAGGAAAGGACTCAAGAACGGAAGGAATGAATGAAATCAAAACAAAAAACTTCAAGAAAGTGTTTCTTTAGATTGATTTGTACCGTGTCCACAACAAAATTGATACCAATGGACGATTTAGGTACTGAATTGATTTCTTGAAAGAAATTGCGCGTGAAATTTTTTCACGAAAGTGATTCTTGAAATCGAATAAGCCTCGTTTTGGCATGAAATTTTGTTTTACTTCCTGTCGATTTTTTTATTTTATTTTTTCGTTGTTTTATTTATTTTGGCCCTAAATAGGCGCAAAATAAACAAAGGCGAGAAGTGTCGAAACAAAATTGTATTGGTGCACTAAATGTAATACACAAAATCAATCTTCAATGTTCGTGGTATTTGTGTTGACGTAAAAGGCTTAAGAAGATGGTGAAGAATCGAGAAAACGATAGACACTCGATGAAGATGAAAACACGATGAAGACATAAAAATGCGGAAAGGCAAATATAAAAATTCGATTTTGGAGCCAAAGCTCTGATGTGAACCCACGTAGAAATAGTAGCTTAGAAACCCCGTTGAAGATCGTATCACGACCCAAGTTTTCTAAAATCCAGGTTTGAAGCTCAACCCAATAATTAATCGGACCATGGAACAAACGTTGGGAAGAACATAACCCCTTAATGCTAAAAAAAACATGGAACCTTGCAATGATTTTGTTGAACGCCGCAAAAATGAAATCTTTGAAAAGTTCGAAATTAAATTCAGCGAGGAACAAAAGAGAGCAAATCTCGTTTTGTTGATTCGCTCAAAACTAATGTTTTGTTTTTTTTTTTTTTTTTTTTACGACGAAAACAATGAATCTTGTTTATGGGGAACCCATAAAAACCTAATTAAAACAGAATTTCATCAAAAAGATACCGAACCAGGAGTTCTAACAAAGATACACAGCCAGGAAAAAAATCCGAAAAAAAAAACGCATTCTAAAAATGAAAAAATGCGACCGCATAACCATAATTCCCGCCACGGCATAGGACAACCGAAATTCCACTTCCTTTTTCGAGAATAGTACATGCTATACCCATCCTGTTTTATACTAAGCAACGACACAATTTTCGAGAACTAATCACATTGTGAAATTCGAAACTATCAACTCACTGCGCTACGTAACAAGCGCTTCATCTACCAATGGGTACTCTACTCACTCAAAGTCTCTGGGATTCTTTTCACGCCTACCTTTTCTATTCCTCATCCTATGAACTTACAGGACCGTGATCGCTTCCATCTTGCCTCATGACACCATGAACTCCCCTAGGTTGCTCCCTTTGTAAGTTTTCAATCAGAGTATCTCGTCGATCCATTCCGTCACTGATTTCTCCAAATACCGCATTCGTCCGCTCGATTTGTAACATGTTGCATGGCCCGCATCATGACGGCTTTGAGCGTCTCCCTCCCTTGATCTTGATTCTTCTCTATTAGACATATGATATCTAGAATTTTGTATGCCTCACGTGCTTGCACTTGTATTTCCCTAAAAAATTGGCTTTTTTTCCCTCTACTAATCTCACGACTCTTGCCTTATTTCTCCAATGCTTTGTGTCAACTTCTCTGAGGAACTAATCAATCTCAATCAAAATTTTCCAACCTAGCCCGAAGCACAAGGAGTTTAAGAAGGACATCCGAGGAAAGGACTCAAGAACGGAAGGAATGAATGAAATCAAAACAAAAAACTTCAAGAAAGTGTTTCTTTAGATTGATTTGTACCGTGTCCACAACAAAATTGATACCAATGGACGATTTAGGTGCTGAATTGATTTCTTGAAAGAAATTGCGCGTGAAATTTTTTCACGAAAGTGATTCTTGAAATCGAATAAGCCTCGTTTTGGCATGAAATTTTGTTTTACTTCCTGTCGATTTTTTTATTTTATTTTTTCGTTGTTTTATTTATTTTGGCACTAAATAGGCGCAAAATAAACAAAGGCGAGAAGTGTCGAAACAAAATTGTATTGGTGCACTAAATGTAATACACAAAATCAATCTTCAATGTTCGTGGTATTTGTGTTGACGTAAAAGACTTAAGAAGATGGTGAAGAGTCGAGAAAACGTTGGAGACTCGATGAAGATGAAAACACGATGAAGACATAAAAATGCGGAAAGGCGAATATAAAAATTCGATTTTGGAGCCAAAGCTCTGATGTGAACCCACGTAGAAATAGTAGCTTAGAAACCCCGTAGAAGATCGTATCACGACCCAAGTTTTCTAAAATCCAGGTTTGAAGCTCAACCCAATAATTAATCGGACCATGGAACAAACGTTGGGAAGAACATAACCCCTTAATGGCAAAAAACATGGAACCTTGCAATGATTTTGTTGAACGCCGCAAAAATGAAATCTTTGAAAAGTTCGAAATTAAATTCAGCGAGGAACAAAAGAGAGCAAATCTCGTTTTGTTGATTCTCTCAAAACTAATGTTTTTTTTTTTTTTTTTTTTTTTACGACGAAAACAATGAATCTTGTTTATGGGGAACCCATAAAAACCTAATTAAAACAGAATTTCATCAAAAAGATACCGAACCAGGAGTTCTAACAAAGATACACAGCCAGGAAAATCAAAAAAAAAAAAAAACGCATTCTAAAAATGAAAAATGCGACCGCATAACCATAATTCCCGCCACGGCATAGGACAACCGAAATTCCACTTCCTTTTTCGAGAATAGTACATGCTATACCCATCCTGTTTTATACTAAGCAACGACACAATTTTCGAGAACTAATCACATTGTGAAATTCGAAACTATCAACTCACTGCGCTACGTAACAAGCGCTTCATCTACCAATGGGTACTCTACTCACTCAAAGTCTCTGGGATTTCTTTTCACGCCTACCTTTTCTATTCCTCATCCTATGAACTTACAGGACCGTGATCGCTTCCATCTTGCCTCATGACACCATGAACTCCCCTAGGTAGCATGAACTCCCTTTGTAAGTTTTCAATCAGAGTATCTCGTCGATCCATTCCGTCACTGATTTCTCCAAATACCGCATTCGTCCGCTCGATTTGTAACATGTTGCATGGCCCGCATCATGACGGCTTTGAGCGTCTCCCTCCCTTGATCTTGATTCTTCTCTATTAGACATATGATATCTAGAATTTTGTATGCCTCACGTGCTTGCACTTGTATTTCCCTAAAAAATTGGCTTTTTCCCTCTACTAATCTCACGACTCTTGCCTTATTTCTCCAATGCTTTGTGTCAACTTCTCTGAGGAACTAATCAATCTCAATCAAAATTTTCCAACCTAGCCCGAAGCACAAGGAGTTTAAGAAGGACATCCGAGGAAAGGACTCAAGAACGGAAGGAATGAATGAAATCAAAACAAAAAACTTCAAGAAAGTGTTTCTTTAGATTGATTTGTACCGTGTCCACAACAAAATTGATACCAATGGACGATTTAGGTGCTGAATTGATTTCTTGAAAGAAATTGCGCGTGAAATTTTTTCACGAAAGTGATTCTTGAAATCGAATAAGCCTCGTTTTGGCATGAAATTTTGTTTTACTTTCCTGTCGATTTTTTTATTTTATTTTTTCGTTGTTTTATTTTTATTTTGGCACTAAATAGGCGCAAAATAAACAAAGGCGAGAAGTGTCGAAACAAAATTGTATTGGTGCACTAAATGTAATACACAAAATCAATCTTCAATGTTCGTGGTATTTGTGTTGACGTAAAAGACTTAAGAAGATGGTGAAGAGTCGAGAAAACGATGGAGACTCGATGAAGATGAAAACACGATGAAGACATAAAAATGCGGAAAGGCGAATATAAAAATTCGATTTTGGAGCCAAAGCTCTGATGTGAACCCACGTAGAAATAGTAGCTTAGAAACCCCGTAGAAGATCGTATCACGACCCAAGTTTTCTAAAATCCAGGTTTGAAGCTCAACCCAATAATTAATCGGACCATGGAACAAACGTTGGGAAGAACATAACCCCTTAATGGCAAAAAAACATGGAACCTTGCAATGATTTTGTTGAACGCCGCAAAAAATGAAATCTTTGAAAAGTTCGAAATTAAATTCAGCGAGGAACAAAAGAGAGCAAAATCTCGTTTTGTTGATTCTCTCAAAACTAATGTTTTTTTTTTTTTTTTTTTTTTTTACGACGAAAACAATGAATCTTGTTTATGGGGAACCCATAAAAACCTAATTAAAACAGAATTTCATCAAAAAGATACCGAACCAGGAGTTCTAACAAAGATACACAGCCAGGAAAATCCGAAAAAAAAAAAAAAAAAACGCATTCTAAAAATGAAAAATGCGACCGCATAACCATAATTCCCGCCACGGCATAGGACAACCGAAATTCCACTTCCTTTTTCGAGAATAGTACATGCTATACCCATCCTGTTTTATACTAAGCAACGACACAATTTTCGAGAACTAATCACATTGTGAAATTCGAAACTATCCAACTCACAGCGCTACGTAACAAGCGCTTCATCTACCAATGGGTACTCTACTCACTCAAAGTCTCTGGGATTTCTTTTCACGCCTACCTTTTCTATTCCTCATCCTATGAACTTACAGGACCGTGATCGCTTCCATCTTGCCTCATGACACCATGAAACTCCCCTAGGTTGCTCCCTTTGTAAGTTTTCAATCAGAGTATCTCGTCGATCCATTCCGTCACTGATTTCTCCAAATACCGCATTCGTCCGCTCGATTTGTAACATGTTGCATGGCCCGCATCATGACGGCTTTGAGCGTCTCCCTCCCTTGATCTTGATTCTTCTCTATTAGACATATGATATCTAGAATTTTGTATGCCTCACGTGCTTGCACTTGTATTTCCCTAAAAAATTGGCTTTTTCCCTCTACTAATCTCACGACTCTTGCCTTATTTCTCCAATGCTTTGTGTCAACTTCTCTGAGGAACTAATCAATCTCAATCAAAATTTTCCAACCTAGCCCGAAGCACAAGGAGTTTAAGAAGGACATCCGAGGAAAGGACTCAAGAACGGAAGGAATGAATGAAATCAAAACAAAAAACTTCAAGAAAGTGTTTCTTTAGATTGATTTGTACCGTGTCCACAACAAAATTGATACCAATGGACGATTTAGGTGCTGAATTGATTTCTTGAAAGAAATTGCGCGTGAAATTTTTTCACGAAAGTGATTCTTGAAATCGAATAAGCCTCGTTTTGGCATGAAATTTTGTTTTTACTTCCTGTCGATTTTTTTATTTTATTTTTTCGTTGTTTTATTTATTTTGGCACTAAATAGGCGCAAAATAAACAAAGGCGAGAAGTGTCGAAACAAAATTGTATTGGTGCACTAAATGTAATACACAAAATCAATCTTCAATGTTCGTGGTATTTGTGTTGACGTAAAAGACTTAAGAAGATGGTGAAGAGTCGAGAAAACGATGGAGACTCGATGAAGATGAAAACACGATGAAGACATAAAAATGCGGAAAGGCGAATATAAAAATTCGATTTTGGAGCCAAAGCTCTGATGTGAACCCACGTAGAAATAGTAGCTCAGAAACCCCGTAGAAGATCGTATCACGACCCAAGTTTTCTAAAATCCAGGTTTGAAGCTCAACCCAATAATTAATCGGACCATGGAACAAACGTTGGGAAGAACATAACCCCTTAATGGCAAAAAAACATGGAACCTTGCAATGATTTTGTTGAACGCCGCAAAAATGAAATCTTTGAAAAGTTCGAAATTAAATTCAGCGAGGAACAAAAGAGAGCAAATCTCGTTTTGTTGATTCTCTCAAAACTAATGTTTTCTTTTTTTTTTTTTTTTTTTTACGACGAAAACAATGAATCTTGTTTATGGGGAACCCATAAAAACCTAATTAAAACAGAATTTCATCAAAAAGATACCGAACCAGGAGTTCTAACAAAGATACACAGCCAGGAAAATCCGAAAAAAAAAAACGCATTCTAAAATGAAAAATGCGACCGCATAACCATAATTCCCGCCACGGCATAGGACAACCGAAATTCCACTTCCTTTTTCGAGAATAGTACATGCTATACCCATCCTGTTTTATACTAAGCAACGACACAATTTTCGAGAACTAATCACATTGTGAAATTCGAAACTATCCAACTCACAGCGCTACGTAACAAGCGCTTCATCTACCAATGGGTACTCTACTCACTCAAAGTCTCTGGGATTTCTTTTCACGCCTACCTTTTCTATTCCTCATCCTATGAACTTACAGGACCGTGATCGCTTCCATCTTGCCTCATGACACCATGAACTCCCCTAGGTTGCTCCCTTTGTAAGTTTTCAATCAGAGTATCTCGTCGATCCATTCCGTCACTGATTTCTCCAAATACCGCATTCGTCCGCTCGATTTGTAACATGTTGCATGGCCCGCATCATGACGGCTTTGAGCGTCTCCCTCCCTTGATCTTGATTCTTCTCTATTAGACATATGATATCTAGAATTTTGTATGCCTCACGTGCTTGCACTTGTATTTCCCTAAAAAATTGGCTTTTTCCCTCTACTAATCTCACGACTCTTGCCTTATTTCTCCAATGCTTTGTGTCAACTTCTCTGAGGAACTAATCAATCTCAATCAAAATTTTCCAACCTAGCCCGAAGCACAAGGAGTTTAAGAAGGACATCCGAGGAAAGGACTCAAGAACGGAAGGAATGAATGAAATCAAAACAAAAAACTTCAAGAAAGTGTTTCTTTAGATTGATTTGTACCGTGTCCACAACAAAATTGATACCAATGGACGATTTAGGTGCTGAATTGATTTCTTGAAAGAAATTGCGCGTGAAATTTTTTCACGAAAGTGATTCTTGAAATCGAATAAGCCTCGTTTTGGCATGAAATTTTGTTTTTTACTTCCTGTCGATTTTTTTATTTTATTTTTTCGTTGTTTTATTTATTTTGGCACTAAATAGGCGCAAAATAAACAAAGGCGAGAAGTGTCGAAACAAAATTGTATTGGTGCACTAAATGTAATACACAAAATCAATCTTCAATGTTCGTGGTATTTGTGTTGACGTAAAAGACTTAAGAAGATGGTGAAGAGTCGAGAAAACGATGGAGACTCGATGAAGATGAAAACACGATGAAGACATAAAAATGCGGAAAGGCGAATATAAAAATTCGATTTTGGAGCCAAAGCTCTGATGTGAACCCACGTAGAAATAGTAGCTCAGAAACCCCGTAGAAGATCGTATCACGACCCAAGTTTTCTAAAATCCAGGTTTGAAGCTCAACCCAATAATTAATCGGACCATGGAACAAACGTTGGGAAGAACATAACCCCTTAATGGCAAAAAAACATGGAACCTTGCAATGATTTTGTTGAACGCCGCAAAAATGAAATCTTTGAAAAGTTCGAAATTAAATTCAGCGAGGAACAAAAGAGAGCAAATCTCGTTTTGTTGATTCTCTCAAAACTAATGTTTTCTTTTTTTTTTTTTTTTTTTTACGACGAAAACAATGAATCTTGTTTATGGGGAACCCATAAAAACCTAATTAAAACAGAATTTCATCAAAAAGATACCGAACCAGGAGTTCTAACAAAGATACACAGCCAGGAAAATCCGAAAAAAAAAAACGCGCATTCTAAAAATGAAAAATGCGACCGCATAACCATAATTCCCGCCACGGCATAGGACAACCGAAATTCCACTTCCTTTTTCGAGAATAGTACATGCTATACCCATCCTGTTTTATACTAAGCAACGACACAATTTTCGAGAACTAATCACATTGTGAAATTCGAAACTATCCAACTCTCACAGCGCTACGTAACAAGCGCTTCATCTACCAATGGGTACTCTACTCACTCAAAGTCTCTGGGATTTCTTTTCACGCCTACCTTTTCTATTCCTCATCCTATGAACTTACAGGACCGTGATCGCTTCCATCTTGCCTCATGACACCATGAACTCCCCTAGGTTGCTCCCTTTGTAAGTTTTCAATCAGAGTATCTCGTCGATCCATTCCGTCACTGATTTCTCCAAATACCGCATTCGTCCGCTCGATTTGTAACATGTTGCATGGCCCGCATCATGACGGCTTTGAGCGTCTCCCTCCCTTGATCTTGATTCTTCTCTATTAGACATATGATATCTAGAATTTTGTATGCCTCACGTGCTTGCACTTGTATTTCCCTAAAAAATTGGCTTTTTCCCTCTACTAATCTCACGACTCTTGCCTTATTTCTCCAATGCTTTGTGTCAACTTCTCTGAGGAACTAATCAATCTCAATCAAAATTTTCCAACCTAGCCCGAAGCACAAGGAGTTTAAGAAGGACATCCGAGGAAAGGACTCAAGAACGGAAGGAGTGAATGAAATCGAAACAAAAAACTTCAAGAAAGTGTTTCTTTAGATTGATTTGTACCGTGTCCACAACAAAATTGATACCAATGGACGATTTAGGTGCTGAATTGATTTCTTGAAAGAAATTGCGCGTGAAATTTTTTCACGAAAGTGATTCTTGAAATCGAATAAGCCTCGTTTTGGCATGAAATTTTGTTTTACTTCCTGTCGATTTTTTTATTTTATTTTTTCGTTGTTTTATTTATTTTGGCACTAAATAGGCGCAAAAATAAACAAAGGCGAGAAGTGTCGAAACAAAATTGTATTGGTGCACTAAATGTAATACACAAAATCAATCTTCAATGTTCGTGGTATTTGTGTTGACGTAAAAGACTTAAGAAGATGGTGAAGAGTCGAGAAAACGATGGAGACTCGATGAAGATGAAAACACGATGAAGACATAAAAATGCGGAAAGGCGAATATAAAAATTCGATTTTGGAGCCAAAGCTCTGATGTGAACCCACGTAGAAATAGTAGCTCAGAAAACCCCGTAGAAGATCGTATCACGACCCAAGTTTTCTAAAATCCAGGTTTGAAGCTCAACCCAATAATTAATCGGACCATGGAACAAACGTTGGGAAGAACATAACCCCTTAATGGCAAAAAAACATGGAACCTTGCAATGATTTTGTTGAACGCCGCAAAAATGAAATCTTTGAAAAGTTCGAAATTAAATTCAGCGAGGAACAAAAGAGAGCAAATCTCGTTTTGTTGATTCTCTCAAAAACTAATGTTTTTTTTTTTTTTTTTTTTTTTTTTTACGACGAAAACAATGAATCTTGTTTATGGGGAACCCATAAAAACCTAATTAAAACAGAATTTCATCAAAAAGATACCGAACCAGGAGTTCTAACAAAGATACACAGCCAGGAAAATCCAAAAAAAAAAAAAAACGCATTCTAAAAATGAAAAATGCGACCGCATAACCATAATTCCCGCCACGGCATAGGACAACCGAAATTCCACTTCCTTTTTCGAGAATAGTACATGCTATACCCATCCTGTTTTATACTAAGCAACGACACAATTTTCGAGAACTAATCACATTGTGAAATTCGAAACTATCCAACTCACAGCGCTACGTAACAAGCGCTTCATCTACCAATGGGTACTCTACTCACTCAAAGTCTCTGGGATTTCTTTTCACGCCTACCTTTTCTATTCCTCATCCTATGAACTTACAGGACCGTGATCGCTTCCATCTTGCCTCATGACACCATGAACTCCCCTAGGTTGCTCCCTTTGTAAGTTTTCAATCAGAGTATCTCGTCGATCCATTCCGTCACTGATTTCTCCAAATACCGCATTCGTCCGCTCGATTTGTAACATGTTGCATGGCCCGCATCATGACGGCTTTGAGCGTCTCCCTCCCTTGATCTTGATTCTTCTCTATTAGACATATGATATCTAGAATTTTGTATGCCTCACGTGCTTGCACTTGTATTTCCCTAAAAAATTGGCTTTTTTCCCTCTACTAATCTCACGACTCTTGCCTTATTTCTCCAATGCTTTGTGTCAACTTCTCTGAGGAACTAATCAATCTCAATCAAAATTTTCCAACCTAGCCCGAAGCACAAGGAGTTTAAGAAGGACATCCGAGGAAAGGACTCAAGAACGGAAGGAGTGAATGAAATCGAAACAAAAAACTTCAAGAAAGTGTTTCTTTAGATTGATTTGTACCGTGTCCACAACAAAATTGATACCAATGGACGATTTAGGTGCTGAATTGATTTCTTGAAAGAAATTGCGCGTGAAATTTTTTCACGAAAGTGATTCTTGAAATCGAATAAGCCTCGTTTTGGCATGAAATTTTGTTTTACTTCCTGTCGATTTTTTTATTTTATTTTTTCGTTGTTTTATTTATTTTGGCACTAAATAGGCGCAAAATAAACAAAGGCGAGAAGTGTCGAAACAAAATTGTATTGGTGCACTAAATGTAATACACAAAATCAATCTTCAATGTTCGTGGTATTTGTGTTGACGTAAAAGACTTAAGAAGATGGTGAAGAGTCGAGAAAACGATGGAGACTCGATGAAGATGAAAACACGATGAAGACATAAAAATGCGGAAAGGCGAATATAAAAATTCGATTTTGGAGCCAAAGCTCTGATGTGAACCCACGTAGAAATAGTAGCTCAGAAACCCCGTAGAAGATCGTATCACGACCCAAGTTTTCTAAAATCCAGGTTTGAAGCTCAACCCAATAATTAATCGGACCATGGAACAAACGTTGGGAAGAACATAACCCCTTAATGGCAAAAAAACATGGAACCTTGCAATGATTTTGTTGAACGCCGCAAAAATGAAATCTTTGAAAAGTTCGAAATTAAATTCAGCGAGGAACAAAAGAGAGCAAATCTCGTTTTGTTGATTCTCTCAAAACTAATGTTTTTTTTTTTTTTTTTTTTTTTTTTTACGACGAAAACAATGAATCTTGTTTATGGGGAACCCATAAAAACCTAATTAAAACAGAATTTCATCAAAAAGATACCGAACCAGGAGTTCTAACAAAGATACACAGCCAGGAAAATCCGAAAAAAAAAAACGCATTCTAAAAATGAAAAATGCGACCGCATAACCATAATTCCCGCCACGGCATAGGACAACCGAAATTCCACTTCCTTTTTCGAGAATAGTACATGCTATACCCATCCTGTTTTATACTAAGCAACGACACAATTTTCGAGAACTAATCACATTGTGAAATTCGAAACTATCCAACTCACAGCGCTACGTAACAAGCGCTTCATCTACCAATGGGTACTCTACTCACTCAAAGTCTCTGGGATTTCTTTTCACGCCTACCTTTTCTATTCCTCATCCTATGAACTTACAGGACCGTGATCGCTTCCATCTTGCCTCATGACACCATGAACTCCCCTAGGTTGCTCCCTTTGTAAGTTTTCAATCAGAGTATCTCGTCGATCCATTCCGTCACTGATTTCTCCAAATACCGCATTCGTCCGCTCGATTTGTAACATGTTGCATGGCCCGCATCATGACGGCTTTGAGCGTCTCCCTCCCTTGATCTTGATTCTTCTCTATTAGACATATGATATCTAGAATTTTGTATGCCTCACGTGCTTGCACTTGTATTTCCCTAAAAAATTGGCTTTTTTTCCCTCTACTAATCTCACGACTCTTGCCTTATTTCTCCAATGCTTTGTGTCAACTTCTCTGAGGAACTAATCAATCTCAATCAAAATTTTCCAACCTAGCCCGAAGCACAAGGAGTTTAAGAAGGACATCCGAGGAAAGGACTCAAGAACGGAAGGAGTGAATGAAATCGAAACAAAAAACTTCAAGAAAGTGTTTCTTTAGATTGATTTGTACCGTGTCCACAACAAAATTGATACCAATGGACGATTTAGGTGCTGAATTGATTTCTTGAAAGAAATTGCGCGTGAAATTTTTTCACGAAAGTGATTCTTGAAATCGAATAAGCCTCGTTTTGGCATGAAATTTTGTTTTACTTCCTGTCGATTTTTTTATTTTATTTTTTCGTTGTTTTATTTATTTTGGCACTAAATAGGCGCAAAATAAACAAAGGCGAGAAGTGTCGAAACAAAATTGTATTGGTGCACTAAATGTAATACACAAAATCAATCTTCAATGTTCGTGGTATTTGTGTTGACGTAAAAGACTTAAGAAGATGGTGAAGAGTCGAGAAAACGATGGAGACTCGATGAAGATGAAAACACGATGAAGACATAAAAATGCGGAAAAGGCGAATATAAAAATTCGATTTTGGAGCCAAAGCTCTGATGTGAACCCACGTAGAAATAGTAGCTCAGAAACCCCGTAGAAGATCGTATCACGACCCAAGTTTTCTAAAATCCAGGTTTGAAGCTCAACCCAATAATTAATCGGACCATGGAACAAACGTTGGGAAGAACATAACCCCTTAATGGCAAAAAAACATGGAACCTTGCAATGATTTTGTTGAACGCCGCAAAAATGAAATCTTTGAAAAGTTCGAAATTAAATTCAGCGAGGAACAAAAGAGAGCAAATCTCGTTTTGTTGATTCTCTCAAAACTAATGTTTTCTTTTTTTTTTTTTTTTTTTTTTACGACGAAAACAATGAATCTTGTTTATGGGGAACCCATAAAAACCTAATTAAAACAGAATTTCATCAAAAAGATACCGAACCAGGAGTTCTAAACAAAGATACACAGCCAGGAAAATCCGAAAAAAAAAAAAAACGCATTCTAAAAATGAAAAATGCGACCGCATAACCATAATTCCCGCCACGGCATAGGACAACCGAAATTCCACTTCCTTTTTCGAGAATAGTACATGCTATACCCATCCTGTTTTATACTAAGCAACGACACAATTTTCGAGAACTAATCACATTGTGAAATTCGAAACTATCCAACTCACAGCGCTACGTAACAAGCGCTTCATCTACCAATGGGTACTCTACTCACTCAAAGTCTCTGGGATTTCTTTTCACGCCTACCTTTTTCTATTCCTCATCCTATGAACTTACAGGACCGTGATCGCTTCCATCTTGCCTCATGACACCATGAACTCCCCTAGGTTGCTCCCTTTGTAAGTTTTCAATCAGAGTATCTCGTCGATCCATTCCGTCACTGATTTCTCCAAATACCGCATTCGTCCGCTCGATTTGTAACATGTTGCATGGCCCGCATCATGACGGCTTTGAGCGTCTCCCTCCCTTGATCTTGATTCTTCTCTATTAGACATATGATATCTAGAATTTTGTATGCCTCACGTGCTTGCACTTGTATTTCCCTAAAAAATTGGCTTTTTCCCTCTACTAATCTCACGACTCTTGCCTTATTTCTCCAATGCTTTGTGTCAACTTCTCTGAGGAACTAATCAATCTCAATCAAAATTTTCCAACCTAGCCCGAAGCACAAGGAGTTTAAGAAGGACATCCGAGGAAAGGACTCAAGAACGGAAGGAGTGAATGAAATCGAAACAAAAAACTTCAAGAAAGTGTTTCTTTAGATTGATTTGTACCGTGTCCACAACAAAATTGATACCAATGGACGATTTAGGTGCTGAATTGATTTCTTGAAAGAAATTGCGCGTGAATTTTTTTCACGAAAGTGATTCTTGAAATCGAATAAGCCTCGTTTTGGCATGAAATTTTGTTTTACTTCCTGTCGATTTTTTTTTATTTTTATTTTTTCGTTGTTTTATTTATTTTGGCACTAAATAGGCGCAAAATAAACAAAGGCGAGAAGTGTCGAAACAAAATTGTATTGGTGCACTAAATGTAATACACAAAATCAATCTTCAATGTTCGTGGTATTTGTGTTGACGTAAAAGACTTAAGAAGATGGTGAAGAGTCGAGAAAACGATGGAGACTCGATGAAGATGAAAACACGATGAAGACATAAAAATGCGGAAAGGCGAATATAAAAATTCGATTTTGGAGCCAAAGCTCTGATGTGAACCCACGTAGAAATAGTAGCTCAGAAACCCCGTAGAAGATCGTATCACGACCCAAGTTTTCTAAAATCCAGGTTTGAAGCTCAACCCAATAATTAATCGGACCATGGAACAAACGTTGGGAAGAACATAACCCCTTAATGGCAAAAAAACATGGAACCTTGCAATGATTTTGTTGAACGCCGCAAAAATGAAATCTTTGAAAAGTTCGAAATTAAATTCAGCGAGGAACAAAAGAGAGCAAATCTCGTTTTGTTGATTCTCTCAAAACTAATGTTTTCTTTTTTTTTTTTTTTTTTTTTTACGACGAAAACAATGAATCTTGTTTATGGGGAACCCATAAAAACCTAATTAAAACAGAATTTCATCAAAAAGATACCGAACCAGGAGTTCTAACAAAGATACACAGCCAGGAAAATCCAAAAAAAAAAAAAAACGCATTCTAAAAATGAAAAATGCGACCGCATAACCATAATTCCCGCCACGGCATAGGACAACCGAAATTCCACTTCCTTTTTCGAGAATAGTACATGCTATACCCATCCTGTTTTATACTAAGCAACGACACAATTTTCGAGAACTAATCACATTGTGAAATTCGAAACTATCCAACTCACAGCGCTACGTAACAAGCGCTTCATCTACCAATGGGTACTCTACTCACTCAAAGTCTCTGGGATTTCTTTTCACGCCTACCTTTTCTATTCCTCATCCTATGAACTTACAGGACCGTGATCGCTTCCATCTTGCCTCATGACACCATGAACTCCCCTAGGTTGCTCCCTTTGTAAGTTTTCAATCAGAGTATCTCGTCGATCCATTCCGTCACTGATTTCTCCAAATACCGCATTCGTCCGCTCGATTTGTAACATGTTGCATGGCCCGCATCATGACGGCTTTGAGCGTCTCCCTCCCTTGATCTTGATTCTTCTCTATTAGACATATGATATCTAGAATTTTGTATGCCTCACGTGCTTGCACTTGTATTTCCCTAAAAAATTGGCTTTTTTCCCTCTACTAATCTCACGACTCTTGCCTTATTTCTCCAATGCTTTGTGTCAACTTCTCTGAGGAACTAATCAATCTCAATCAAAATTTTCCAACCTAGCCCGAAGCACAAGGAGTTTAAGAAGGACATCCGAGGAAAGGACTCAAGAACGGAAGGAGTGAATGAAATCGAAACAAAAAACTTCAAGAAAGTGTTTCTTTAGATTGATTTGTACCGTGTCCACAACAAAATTGATACCAATGGACGATTTAGGTGCTGAATTGATTTCTTGAAAGAAATTGCGCGTGAAATTTTTTCACGAAAGTGATTCTTGAAATCGAATAAGCCTCGTTTTGGCATGAAATTTTGTTTTACTTCCTGTCTGTCGATTTTTTTATTTTATTTTTTCGTTGTTTTATTTATTTTGGCACTAAATAGGCGCAAAATAAACAAAGGCGAGAAGTGTCGAAACAAAATTGTATTGGTGCACTAAATGTAATACACAAAATCAATCTTCAATGTTCGTGGTATTTGTGTTGACGTAAAAGACTTAAGAAGATGGTGAAGAGTCGAGAAAACGATGGAGACTCGATGAAGATGAAAACACGATGAAGACATAAAAATGCGGAAAGGCGAATATAAAAATTCGATTTTGGAGCCAAAGCTCTGATGTGAACCCACGTAGAAATAGTAGCTCAGAAACCCCGTAGAAGATCGTATCACGACCCAAGTTTTCTAAAATCCAGGTTTGAAGCTCAACCCAATAATTAATCGGACCATGGAACAAACGTTGGGAAGAACATAACCCCTTAATGGCAAAAAAACATGGAACCTTGCAATGATTTTGTTGAACGCCGCAAAAATGAAATCTTTGAAAAGTTCGAAATTAAATTCAGCGAGGAACAAAAGAGAGCAAATCTCGTTTTGTTGATTCTCTCAAAACTAATGTTTTTTTTTTTTTTTTTTTTTTTTTACGACGAAAACAATGAATCTTGTTTATGGGGAACCCATAAAAACCTAATTAAAACAGAATTTCATCAAAAAGATACCGAACCAGGAGTTCTAACAAAGATACACAGCCAGGAAAATCGAAAAAAAAAAAAAAAACGCATTCTAAAAAATGAAAAATGCGACCGCATAACCATAATTCCCGCCACGGCATAGGACAACCGAAATTCCACTTCCTTTTTCGAGAATAGTACATGCTATACCCATCCTGTTTTATACTAAGCAACGACACAATTTTCGAGAACTAATCACATTGTGAAATTCGAAACTATCCAACTCACAGCGCTACGTAACAAGCGCTTCATCTACCAATGGGTACTCTACTCACTCAAAGTCTCTGGGATTTCTTTTCACGCCTACCTTTTCTATTCCTCATCCTATGAACTTACAGGACCGTGATCGCTTCCATCTTGCCTCATGACACCATGAACTCCCCTAGGTTGCTCCCTTTGTAAGTTTTCAATCAGAGTATCTCGTCGATCCATTCCGTCACTGATTTCTCCAAATACCGCATTCGTCCGCTCGATTTGTAACATGTTGCATGGCCCGCATCATGACGGCTTTGAGCGTCTCCCTCCCTTGATCTTGATTCTTCTCTATTAGACATATGATATCTAGAATTTTGTATGCCTCACGTGCTTGCACTTGTATTTCCCTAAAAAATTGGCTTTTTCCCTCTACTAATCTCACGACTCTTGCCTTATTTCTCCAATGCTTTGTGTCAACTTCTCTGAGGAACTAATCAATCTCAATCAAAATTTTCCAACCTAGCCCGAAGCACAAGGAGTTTAAGAAGGACATCCGAGGAAAGGACTCAAGAACGGAAGGAGTGAATGAAATCGAAACAAAAAACTTCAAGAAAGTGTTTCTTTAGATTGATTTGTACCGTGTCCACAACAAAATTGATACCAATGGACGATTTAGGTGCTGAATTGATTTCTTGAAAGAAATTGCGCGTGAAATTTTTTCACGAAAGTGATTCTTGAAATCGAATAAGCCTCGTTTTGGCATGAAATTTTGTTTTACTTCCTGTCGATTTTTTTATTTTATTTTTTCGTTGTTTTATTTATTTTGGCACTAAATAGGCGCAAAATAAACAAAGGCGAGAAGTGTCGAAACAAAATTGTATTGGTGCACTAAATGTAATACACAAAATCAATCTTCAATGTTCGTGGTATTTGTGTTGACGTAAAAGACTTAAGAAGATGGTGAAGAGTCGAGAAAACGATGGAGACTCGATGAAGATGAAAACACGATGAAGACATAAAAATGCGGAAAGGCGAATATAAAAATTCGATTTTGGAGCCAAAGCTCTGATGTGAACCCACGTAGAAATAGTAGCTCAGAAACCCCGTAGAAGATCGTATCACGACCCAAGTTTTCTAAAATCCAGGTTTGAAGCTCAACCCAATAATTAATCGGACCATGGAACAAACGTTGGGAAGAACTAAACCCCTTAATGGCAAAAAAACATGGAACCTTGCAATGATTTTGTTGAACGCCGCAAAAATGAAATCTTTGAAAAGTTCGAAATTAAATTCAGCGAGGAACAAAAGAGAGCAAATCTCGTTTTGTTGATTCTCTCAAAACTAATGTTTTTTTTTTTTTTTTTTTTTTTTTACGACGAAAACAATGAATCTTGTTTATGGGGAACCCATAAAAACCTAATTAAAACAGAATTTCATCAAAAAGATACCGAACCAGGAGTTCTAACAAAGATACACAGCCAGGAAAATCCGAAAAAAAAAAACGCATTCTAAAAATGAAAAATGCGACCGCATAACCATAATTCCCGCCACGGCATAGGACAACCGAAATTCCACTTCCTTTTTCGAGAATAGTACATGCTATACCCATCCTGTTTTATACTAAGCAACGACACAATTTTCGAGAACTAATCACATTGTGAAATTCGAAACTATCCAACTCACAGCGCTACGTAACAAGCGCTTCATCTACCAATGGGTACTCTACTCACTCAAAGTCTCTGGGATTTCTTTTCACGCCTACCTTTTCTATTCCTCATCCTATGAACTTACAGGACCGTGATCGCTTCCATCTTGCCTCATGACACCATGAACTCCCCTAGGTTGCTCCCTTTGTAAGTTTTCAATCAGAGTATCTCGTCGATCCATTCCGTCACTGATTTCTCCAAATACCGCATTCGTCCGCTCGATTTGTAACATGTTGCATGGCCCGCATCATGACGGCTTTGAGCGTCTCCCTCCCTTGATCTTGATTCTTCTCTATTAGACATATGATATCTAGAATTTTGTATGCCTCACGTGCTTGGGGCACTTGTATTTCCCTAAAAAATTGGCTTTTTCCCTCTACTAATCTCACGACTCTTGCCTTATTTCTCCAATGCTTTGTGTCAACTTCTCTGAGGAACTAATCAATCTCAATCAAAATTTTCCAACCTAGCCCGAAGCACAAGGAGTTTAAGAAGGACATCCGAGGAAAGGACTCAAGAACGGAAGGAGTGAATGAAATCGAAACAAAAAACTTCAAGAAAGTGTTTCTTTAGATTGATTTGTACCGTGTCCACAACAAAATTGATACCAATGGACGATTTAGGTGCTGAATTGATTTCTTGAAAGAAATTGCGCGTGAAATTTTTTCACGAAAGTGATTCTTGAAATCGAATAAGCCTCGTTTTGGCATGAAATTTTGTTTTTACTTCCTGTCGATTTTTTTTATTTTATTTTTTTTCGTTGTTTTATTTATTTTGGCACTAAATAGGCGCAAAATAAACAAAGGCGAGAAGTGTCGAAACAAAATTGTATTGGTGCACTAAATGTAATACACAAAATCAATCTTCAATGTTCGTGGTATTTGTGTTGACGTAAAAGACTTAAGAAGATGGTGAAGAGTCGAGAAAACGATGGAGACTCGATGAAGATGAAAACACGATGAAGACATAAAAATGCGGAAAGGCGAATATAAAAATTCGATTTTGGAGCCAAAGCTCTGATGTGAACCCACGTAGAAATAGTAGCTCAGAAACCCCGTAGAAGATCGTATCACGACCCAAGTTTTCTAAAATCCAGGTTTGAAGCTCAACCCAATAATTAATCGGACCATGGAACAAACGTTGGGAAGAACATAACCCCTTAATGGCAAAAAAACATGGAACCTTGCAATGATTTTGTTGAACGCCGCAAAAATGAAATCTTTGAAAAGTTCGAAATTAAATTCAGCGAGGAACAAAAGAGAGCAAATCTCGTTTTGTTGATTCTCTCAAAACTAATGTTTTTTTTTTTTTTTTTTTTTTTTTACGACGAAAACAATGAATCTTGTTTATGGGGAACCCATAAAAACCTAATTAAAACAGAATTTCATCAAAAAGATACCGAACCAGGAGTTCTAACAAAGATACACAGCCAGGAAAATCCGAAAAAAAAAAAAAAAAACGCATTCTAAAAATGAAAAATGCGACCGCATAACCATAATTCCCGCCACGGCATAGGACAACCGAAATTCCACTTCCTTTTTCGAGAATAGTACATGCTATACCCATCCTGTTTTATACTAAGCAACGACACAATTTTCGAGAACTAATCACATTGTGAAATTCGAAACTATCCAACTCACAGCGCTACGTAACAAGCGCTTCATCTACCAATGGGTACTCTACTCACTCAAAGTCTCTGGGATTTCTTTTCACGCCTACCTTTTCTATTCCTCATCCTATGAACTTACAGGACCGTGATCGCTTCCATCTTGCCTCATGACACCATGAACTCCCCTAGGTTGCTCCCTTTGTAAGTTTTCAATCAGAGTATCTCGTCGATCCATTCCGTCACTGATTTCTCCAAATACCGCATTCGTCCGCTCGATTTGTAACATGTTGCATGGCCCGCATCATGACGGCTTTGAGCGTCTCCCTCCCTTGATCTTGATTCTTCTCTATTAGACATATGATATCTAGAATTTTGTATGCCTCACGTGCTTGCACTTGTATTTCCCTAAAAAATTGGCTTTTTCCCTCTACTAATCTCACGACTCTTGCCTTATTTCTCCAATGCTTTGTGTCAACTTCTCTGAGGAACTAATCAATCTCAATCAAAATTTTCCAACCTAGCCCGAAGCACAAGGAGTTTAAGAAGGACATCCGAGGAAAGGACTCAAGAACGGAAGGAGTGAATGAAATCGAAACAAAAAACTTCAAGAAAGTGTTTCTTTAGATTGATTTGTACCGTGTCCACAACAAAATTGATACCAATGGACGATTTAGGTGCTGAATTGATTTCTTGAAAGAAATTGCGCGTGAAATTTTTTCACGAAAGTGATTCTTGAAATCGAATAAGCCTCGTTTTGGCATGAAATTTTGTTTTACTTCCTGTCGATTTTTTTTTATTTTATTTTTTCGTTGTTTTATTTATTTTGGCACTAAATAGGCGCAAAATAAACAAAGGCGAGAAGTGTCGAAACAAAATTGTATTGGTGCACTAAATGTAATACACAAAATCAATCTTCAATGTTCGTGGTATTTGTGTTGACGTAAAAGACTTAAGAAGATGGTGAAGAGTCGAGAAAACGATGGAGACTCGATGAAGATGAAAACACGATGAAGACATAAAAATGCGGAAAGGCGAATATAAAAATTCGATTTTGGAGCCAAAGCTCTGATGTGAACCCACGTAGAAATAGTAGCTCAGAAAACCCCGTAGAAGATCGTATCACGACCCAAGTTTTCTAAAATCCAGGTTTGAAGCTCAACCCAATAATTAATCGGACCATGGAACAAACGTTGGGAAGAACATAACCCCTTAATGCTAAAAAAACATGGAACCTTGCAATGATTTTGTTGAACGCCGCAAAAATGAAATCTTTGAAAAGTTCGAAATTAAATTCAGCGAGGAACAAAAGAGAGCAAATCTCGTTTTGTTGATTCTCTCAAAACTAATGTTTTTCTTTTTTTTTTTTTTTTTTTACGACGAAAACAATGAATCTTGTTTATGGGGAACCCATAAAAACCTAATTAAAACAGAATTTCATCAAAAAGATACCGAACCAGGAGTTCTAACAAAGATACACAGCCAGGAAAATCCGAAAAAAAAACGCATTCTAAAAATGAAAAATGCGACCGCATAACCATAATTCCCGCCACGGCATAGGACAACCGAAATTCCACTTCCTTTTTCGAGAATAGTACATGCTATACCCATCCTGTTTTATACTAAGCAACGACACAATTTTCGAGAACTAATCACATTGTGAAATTCGAAACTATCCAACTCACAGCGCTACGTAACAAGCGCTTCATCTACCAATGGGTACTCTACTCACTCAAAAGTCTCTGGGATTTCTTTTCACGCCTACCTTTTCTATTCCTCATCCTATGAACTTACAGGACCGTGATCGCTTCCATCTTGCCTCATGACACCATGAACTCCCCTAGGTTGCTCCCTTTGTAAGTTTTCAATCAGAGTATCTCGTCGATCCATTCCGTCACTGATTTCTCCAAATACCGCATTCGTCCGCTCGATTTGTAACATGTTGCATGGCCCGCATCATGACGGCTTTGAGCGTCTCCCTCCCTTGATCTTGATTCTTCTCTATTAGACATATGATATCTAGAATTTTGTATGCCTCACGTGCTTGCACTTGTATTTCCCTAAAAAATTGGCTTTTTCCCTCTACTAATCTCACGACTCTTGCCTTATTTCTCCAATGCTTTGTGTCAACTTCTCTGAGGAACTAATCAATCTCAATCAAAATTTTCCAACCTAGCCCGAAGCACAAGGAGTTTAAGAAGGACATCCGAGGAAAGGACTCAAGAACGGAAGGAGTGAATGAAATCGAAACAAAAAACTTCAAGAAAGTGTTTCTTTAGATTGATTTGTACCGTGTCCACAACAAAATTGATACCAATGGACGATTTAGGTGCTGAATTGATTTCTTGAAAGAAATTGCGCGTGAAATTTTTTCACGAAAGTGATTCTTGAAATCGAATAAGCCTCGTTTTGGCATGAAATTTTGTTTTACTTCCTGTCGATTTTTTTTTTATTTTATTTTTTCGTTGTTTTATTTATTTTGGCACTAAATAGGCGCAAAATAAACAAAGGCGAGAAGTGTCGAAACAAAATTGTATTGGTGCACTAAATGTAATACACAAAATCAATCTTCAATGTTCGTGGTATTTGTGTTGACGTAAAAGACTTAAGAAGATGGTGAAGAGTCGAGAAAACGATGGAGACTCGATGAAGATGAAAACACGATGAAGACATAAAAATGCGGAAAGGCGAATATAAAAATTCGATTTTGGAGCCAAAGCTCTGATGTGAACCCACGTTTAGAAATAGTAGCTCAGAAACCCCGTAGAAGATCGTATCACGACCCAAGTTTTCTAAAATCCAGGTTTGAAGCTCAACCCAATAATTAATCGGACCATGGAACAAACGTTGGGAAGAACATAACCCCTTAATGGCAAAAAAACATGGAACCTTGCAATGATTTTGTTGAACGCCGCAAAAATGAAATCTTTGAAAAGTTCGAAATTAAATTCAGCGAGGAACAAAAGAGAGCAAATCTCGTTTTGTTGATTCTCTCAAAACTAATGTTTTTTCTTTTTTTTTTTTTTTTTTTTTTACGACGAAAACAATGAATCTTGTTTATGGGGAACCCATAAAAACCTAATTAAAACAGAATTTCATCAAAAAGATACCGAACCAGGAGTTCTAACAAAGATACACAGCCAGGAAAATCCGAAAAAAAAAAAAACGCATTCTAAAAATGAAAAATGCGACCGCATAACCATAATTCCCGCCACGGCATAGGACAACCGAAATTCCACTTCCTTTTTCGAGAATAGTACATGCTATACCCATCCTGTTTTATACTAAGCAACGACACAATTTTCGAGAACTAATCACATTGTGAAATTCGAAACTATCCAACTCACAGCGCTACGTAACAAGCGCTTCATCTACCAATGGGTACTCTACTCACTCAAAGTCTCTGGGATTTCTTTTCACGCCTACCTTTTCTATTCCTCATCCTATGAACTTACAGGACCGTGATCGCTTCCATCTTGCCTCATGACACCATGAACTCCCCTAGGTTGCTCCCTTTGTAAGTTTTCAATCAGAGTATCTCGTCGATCCATTCCGTCACTGATTTCTCCAAATACCGCATTCGTCCGCTCGATTTGTAACATGTTGCATGGCCCGCATCATGACGGCTTTGAGCGTCTCCCTCCCTTGATCTTGATTCTTCTCTATTAGACATATGATATCTAGAATTTTGTATGCCTCACGTGCTTGCACTTGTATTTCCCTAAAAAATTGGCTTTTTCCCTCTACTAATCTCACGACTCTTGCCTTATTTCTCCAATGCTTTGTGTCAACTTCTCTGAGGAACTAATCAATCTCAATCAAAATTTTCCAACCTAGCCCGAAGCACAAGGAGTTTAAGAAGGACATCCGAGGAAAGGACTCAAGAACGGAAGGAGTGAATGAAATCGAAACAAAAAACTTCAAGAAAGTGTTTCTTTAGATTGATTTGTACCGTGTCCACAACAAAATTGATACCAATGGACGATTTAGGTGCTGAATTGATTTCTTGAAAGAAATTGCGCGTGAAATTTTTTCACGAAAGTGATTCTTGAAATCGAATAAGCCTCGTTTTGGCATGAAATTTTGTTTTACTTCCTGTCGATTTTTTTATTTTATTTTTTCGTTGTTTTATTTATTTTGGCACTAAATAGGCGCAAAATAAACAAAGGCGAGAAGTGTCGAAACAAAATTGTATTGGTGCACTAAATGTAATACACAAAATCAATCTTCAATGTTCGTGGTATTTGTGTTGACGTAAAAGACTTAAGAAGATGGTGAAGAGTCGAGAAAACGATGGAGACTCGATGAAGATGAAAACACGATGAAGACATAAAAATGCGGAAAGGCGAATATAAAAAATTCGATTTTGGAGCCAAAGCTCTGATGTGAACCCACGTAGAAATAGTAGCTCAGAAACCCCGTAGAAGATCGTATCACGACCCAAGTTTTCTAAAATCCAGGTTTGAAGCTCAACCCAATAATTAATCGGACCATGGAACAAACGTTGGGAAGAACATAACCCCTTAATGGCAAAAAAAACATGGAACCTTGCAATGATTTTGTTGAACGCCGCAAAAATGAAATCTTTGAAAAGTTCGAAATTAAATTCAGCGAGGAACAAAAGAGAGCAAATCTCGTTTTGTTGATTCTCTCAAAACTAATGTTTTTTTTTTTTTTTTTTTTTTTTTTACGACGAAAACAATGAATCTTGTTTATGGGGAACCCATAAAAACCTAATTAAAAACAGAATTTCATCAAAAAGATACCGAACCAGGAGTTCTAACAAAGATACACAGCCAGGAAAATCGAAAAAAAAAAAAAACGCATTCTAAAAATGAAAAATGCGACCGCATAACCATAATTCCCGCCACGGCATAGGACAACCGAAATTCCACTTCCTTTTTCGAGAATAGTACATGCTATACCCATCCTGTTTTATACTAAGCAACGACACAATTTTCGAGAACTAATCACATTGTGAAATTCGAAAACTATCCAACTCACAGCGCTACGTAACAAGCGCTTCATCTACCAATGGGTACTCTACTCACTCAAAGTCTCTGGGATTTCTTTTCACGCCTACCTTTTCTATTCCTCATCCTATGAACTTACAGGACCGTGATCGCTTCCATCTTGCCTCATGACACCATGAACTCCCCTAGGTTGCTCCCTTTGTAAGTTTTCAATCAGAGTATCTCGTCGATCCATTCCGTCACTGATTTCTCCAAATACCGCATTCGTCCGCTCGATTTGTAACATGTTGCATGGCCCGCATCATGACGGCTTTGAGCGTCTCCCTCCCTTGATCTTGATTCTTCTCTATTAGACATATGATATCTAGAATTTTGTATGCCTCACGTGCTTGCACTTGTATTTCCCTAAAAAATTGGCTTTTTCCCTCTACTAATCTCACGACTCTTGCCTTATTTCTCCAATGCTTTGTGTCAACTTCTCTGAGGAACTAATCAATCTCAATCAAAATTTTCCAACCTAGCCCGAAGCACAAGGAGTTTAAGAAGGACATCCGAGGAAAGGACTCAAGAACGGAAGGAGTGAATGAAATCGAAACAAAAAACTTCAAGAAAGTGTTTCTTTAGATTGATTTGTACCGTGTCCACAACAAAATTGATACCAATGGACGATTTAGGTGCTGAATTGATTTCTTGAAAGAAATTGCGCGTGAAATTTTTTCACGAAAGTGATTCTTGAAATCGAATAAGCCTCGTTTTGGCATGAAATTTTGTTTTACTTCCTGTCGATTTTTTTATTTTATTTTTTCGTTGTTTTATTTATTTTGGCACTAAATAGGCGCAAAATAAACAAAGGCGAGAAGTGTCGAAACAAAATTGTATTGGTGCACTAAATGTAATACACAAAATCAATCTTCAATGTTCGTGGTATTTGTGTTGACGTAAAAGACTTAAGAAGATGGTGAAGAGTCGAGAAAACGATGGAGACTCGATGAAGATGAAAACACGATGAAGACATAAAAATGCGGAAAGGCGAATATAAAAATTCGATTTTGGAGCCAAAGCTCTGATGTGAACCCACGTAGAAATAGTAGCTCAGAAACCCCGTAGAAGATCGTATCACGACCCAAGTTTTCTAAAATCCAGGTTTGAAGCTCAACCCAATAATTAATCGGACCATGGAACAAACGTTGGGAAGAACATAACCCCTTAATGGCAAAAAAAAAACATGGAACCTTGCAATGATTTTGTTGAACGCCGCAAAAATGAAATTTTGAAAAGTTCGAAATTAAATTCAGCGAGGAACAAAAGAGAGCAAATCTCGTTTTGTTGATTCTCTCAAAACTAATGTTTTCTTTTTTTTTTTTTTTTTTTACGACGACGAAAACAATGAATCTTGTTTATGGGGAACCCATAAAAACCTAATTAAAACAGAATTTCATCAAAAAGATACCGAACCAGGAGTTCTAACAAAGATACACAGCCAGGAAAATCCGAAAAAAAAAAAAAACGCATTCTAAAAATGAAAAATGCGACCGCATAACCATAATTCCCGCCACGGCATAGGACAACCGAAATTCCACTTCCTTTTTTCGAGAATAGTACATGCTATACCCATCCTGTTTTATACTAAGCAACGACACAATTTTCGAGAACTAATCACATTGTGAAATTCGAAACTATCCAACTCACAGCGCTACGTAACAAGCGCTTCATCTACCAATGGGTACTCTACTCACTCAAAGTCTCTGGGATTTCTTTTCACGCCTACCTTTTCTATTCCTCATCCTATGAACTTACAGGACCGTGATCGCTTCCATCTTGCCTCATGACACCATGAACTCCCCTAGGTTGCTCCCCTTTGTAAGTTTTCAATCAGAGTATCTCGTCGATCCATTCCGTCACTGATTTCTCCAAATACCGCATTCGTCCGCTCGATTTGTAACATGTTGCATGGCCCGCATCATGACGGCTTTGAGCGTCTCCCTCCCTTGATCTTGATTCTTCTCTATTAGACATATGATATCTAGAATTTTGTATGCCTCACGTGCTTGCACTTGTATTTCCCTAAAAAATTGGCTTTTTCCCTCTACTAATCTCACGACTCTTGCCTTATTTCTCCAATGCTTTGTGTCAACTTCTCTGAGGAACTAATCAATCTCAATCAAAATTTTCCAACCTAGCCCGAAGCACAAGGAGTTTAAGAAGGACATCCGAGGAAAGGACTCAAGAACGGAAGGAGTGAATGAAATCGAAACAAAAAACTTCAAGAAAAGTGTTTCTTTAGATTGATTTGTACCGTGTCCACAACAAAATTGATACCAATGGACGATTTAGGTGCTGAATTGATTTCTTGAAAGAAATTGCGCGTGAAATTTTTTCACGAAAGTGATTCTTGAAATCGAATAAGCCTCGTTTTGGCATGAAATTTTGTTTTACTTCCTGTCGATTTTTTTATTTTATTTTTTCGTTGTTTTTTATTTATTTTGGCACTAAATAGGCGCAAAATAAACAAAGGCGAGAAGTGTCGAAACAAAATTGTATTGGTGCACTAAATGTAATACACAAAATCAATCTTCAATGTTCGTGGTATTTGTGTTGACGTAAAAGACTTAAGAAGATGGTGAAGAGTCGAGAAAACGATGGAGACTCGATGAAGATGAAAACACGATGAAGACATAAAAATGCGGAAAGGCGAATATAAAAATTCGATTTTTGGAGCCAAAGCTCTGATGTGAACCCACGTAGAAATAGTAGCTCAGAAACCCCGTAGAAGAAGATCGTATCACGACCCAAGTTTTCTAAAATCCAGGTTTGAAGCTCAACCCAATAATTAATCGGACCATGGAACAAACGTTGGGAAGAACATAACCCCTTAATGGCAAAAAAACATGGAACCTTGCAATGATTTTGTTGAACGCCGCAAAAATGAAATCTTTGAAAAGTTCGAAATTAAATTCAGCGAGGAACAAAAAAGAGAGCAAATCTCGTTTTGTTGATTCTCTCAAAACTAATGTTTTCTTTTTTTTTTTTTTTTTTACGACGAAAACAATGAATCTTGTTTATGGGGAACCCATAAAAACCTAATTAAAACAGAATTTCATCAAAAAGATACCGAACCAGGAGTTCTAACAAAGATACACAGCCAGGAAAATCCGAAAAAAAAAAAAAACGCATTCTAAAAATGAAAAATGCGACCGCATAACCATAATTCCCGCCACGGCATAGGACAACCGAAATTCCACTTCCTTTTTCGAGAATAGTACATGCTATACCCATCCTGTTTTATACTAAGCAACGACACAATTTTCGAGAACTAATCACATTGTGAAATTCGAAACTATCCAACTCACAGCGCTACGTAACAAGCGCTTCATCTACCAATGGGTACTCTACTCACTCAAAGTCTCTGGGATTTCTTTTCACGCCTACCTTTTCTATTCCTCATCCTATGAACTTACAGGACCGTGATCGCTTCCATCTTGCCTCATGACACCATGAACTCCCCTAGGTTGCTCCCTTTGTAAGTTTTCAATCAGAGTATCTCGTCGATCCATTCCGTCACTGATTTCTCCAAATACCGCATTCGTCCGCTCGATTTGTAACATGTTGCATGGCCCGCATCATGACGGCTTTGAGCGTCTCCCTCCCTTGATCTTGATTCTTCTCTATTAGACATATGATATCTAGAATTTTGTATGCCTCACGTGCTTGCACTTGTATTTCCCTAAAAAATTGGCTTTTTTCCCTCTACTAATCTCACGACTCTTGCCTTATTTCTCCAATGCTTTGTGTCAACTTCTCTGAGGAACTAATCAATCTCAATCAAAATTTTCCAACCTAGCCCGAAGCACAAGGAGTTTAAGAAGGACATCCGAGGAAAGGACTCAAGAACGGAAGGAGTGAATGAAATCGAAACAAAAAAACTTCAAGAAAGTGTTTCTTTAGATTGATTTGTACCGTGTCCACAACAAAATTGATACCAATGGACGATTTAGGTGCTGAATTGATTTCTTGAAAGAAATTGCGCGTGAAATTTTTTCACGAAAGTGATTCTTGAAATCGAATAAGCCTCGTTTTGGCATGAAATTTTGTTTTACTTCCTGTCGATTTTTTTATTTTATTTTTTCGTTGTTTTATTTATTTTGGCACTAAATAGGCGCAAAATAAACAAAGGCGAGAAGTGTCGAAACAAAATTGTATTGGTGCACTAAATGTAATACACAAAATCAATCTTCAATGTTCGTGGTATTTGTGTTGACGTAAAAGACTTAAGAAGATGGTGAAGAGTCGAGAAAACGATGGAGACTCGATGAAGATGAAAACACGATGAAGACATAAAAATGCGGAAAGGCGAATATAAAAATTCGATTTTGGAGCCAAAGCTCTGATGTGAACCCACGTAGAAATAGTAGCTCAGAAACCCCGTAGAAGATCGTATCACGACCCAAGTTTTCTAAAATCCAGGTTTGAAGCTCAACCCAATAATTAATCGGACCATGGAACAAACGTTGGGAAGAACATAACCCCTTAATGGCAAAAAAACATGGAACCTTGCAATGATTTTGTTGAACGCCGCAAAAATGAAATCTTTGAAAAGTTCGAAATTAAATTCAGCGAGGAACAAAAGAGAGCAAATCTCGTTTTGTTGATTCTCTCAAAACTAATGTTTTTTTTTTTTTTTTTTTTTTTTTTACGACGAAAACAATGAATCTTGTTTATGGGGAACCCATAAAAACCTAATTAAAACAGAATTTCATCAAAAAGATACCGAACCAGGAGTTCTAACAAAGATACACAGCCAGGAAAATCCGAAAAAAAAAAAAAACGCATTCTAAAAATGAAAAATGCGACCGCATAACCATAATTCCCGCCACGGCATAGGACAACCGAAATTCCACTTCCTTTTTCGAGAATAGTACATGCTATACCCATCCTGTTTTATACTAAGCAACGACACAATTTTCGAGAACTAATCACATTGTGAAATTCGAAACTATC
Source organism: Osmanthus fragrans (assembly GCA_019395295.1). Taxonomy (NCBI): domain Eukaryota; kingdom Viridiplantae; phylum Streptophyta; class Magnoliopsida; order Lamiales; family Oleaceae; genus Osmanthus; species Osmanthus fragrans. Next base: position 23,544,956 of record CM033345.1, on the reverse strand, counting down.
CAACTCACAGCGCTACGTAACAAGCGCTTCATCTACCAATGGGTACTCTACTCACTCAAAGTCTCTGGGATTTCTTTTCACGCCTACCTTTTCTATTCCTCATCCTATGAACTTACAGGACCGTGATCGCTTCCATCTTGCCTCATGACACCATGAACTCCCCTAGGTTGCTCCCTTTGTAAGTTTTCAATCAGAGTATCTCGTCGATCCATTCCGTCACTGATTTCTCCAAATACCGCATTCGTCCGCTCGATTTGTAACATGTTGCATGGCCCGCATCATGACGGCTTTGAGCGTCTCCCTCCCTTGATCTTGATTCTTCTCTATTAGACATATGATATCTAGAATTTTGTATGCCTCACGTGCTTGCACTTGTATTTCCCTAAAAAATTGGCTTTTTCCCTCTACTAATCTCACGACTCTTGCCTTATTTCTCCAATGCTTTGTGTCAACTTCTCTGAGGAACTAATCAATCTCAATCAAAATTTTCCAACCTAGCCCGAAGCACAAGGAGTTTAAGAAGGACATCCGAGGAAAGGACTCAAGAACGGAAGGAGTGAATGAAATCGAAACAAAAAACTTCAAGAAAGTGTTTCTTTAGATTGATTTGTACCGTGTCCACAACAAAATTGATACCAATGGACGATTTAGGTGCTGAATTGATTTCTTGAAAGAAATTGCGCGTGAAATTTTTTCACGAAAGTGATTCTTGAAATCGAATAAGCCTCGTTTTGGCATGAAATTTTGTTTTACTTCCTGTCGATTTTTTTATTTTATTTTTTCGTTGTTTTATTTATTTTGGCACTAAATAGGCGCAAAATAAACAAAGGCGAGAAGTGTCGAAACAAAATTGTATTGGTGCACTAAATGTAATACACAAAATCAATCTTCAATGTTCGTGGTATTTGTGTTGACGTAAAAGACTTAAGAAGATGGTGAAGAGTCGAGAAAACGATGGAGACTCGATGAAGATGAAAACACGATGAAGACATAAAAATGCGGAAAGGCGAATATAAAAATTCGATTTTGGAGCCAAAGCTCTGATGTGAACCCACGTAGAAATAGTAGCTCAGAAACCCCGTAGAAGATCGTATCACGACCCAAGTTTTCTAAAATCCAGGTTTGAAGCTCAACCCAATAATTAATCGGACCATGGAACAAACGTTGGGAAGAACATAACCCCTTAATGGCAAAAAAAACATGGAACCTTGCAATGATTTTGTTGAACGCCGCAAAAATGAAATCTTTGAAAAGTTCGAAATTAAATTCAGCGAGGAACAAAAGAGAGCAAATCTCGTTTTGTTGATTCTCTCAAAACTAATGTTTTCTTTTTTTTTTTTTTTTTTTTTTACGACGAAAACAATGAATCTTGTTTATGGGGAACCCATAAAAACCTAATTAAAACAGAATTTCATCAAAAAGATACCGAACCAGGAGTTCTAACAAAGATACACAGCCAGGAAAATCCGAAAAAAAAAAAAAACGCATTCTAAAAATGAAAAATGCGACCGCATAACCATAATTCCCGCCACGGCATAGGACAACCGAAATTCCACTTCCTTTTTCGAGAATAGTACATGCTATACCCATCCTGTTTTATACTAAGCAACGACACAATTTTCGAGAACTAATCACATTGTGAAATTCGAAACTATCCAACTCACAGCGCTACGTAACAAGCGCTTCATCTACCAATGGGTACTCTACTCACTCAAAGTCTCTGGGATTTCTTTTCACGCCTACCTTTTCTATTCCTCATCCTATGAACTTACAGGACCGTGATCGCTTCCATCTTGCCTCATGACACCATGAACTCCCCTAGGTTGCTCCCTTTGTAAGTTTTCAATCAGAGTATCTCGTCGATCCATTCCGTCACTGATTTCTCCAAATACCGCATTCGTCCGCTCGATTTGTAACATGTTGCATGGCCCGCATCATGACGGCTTTGAGCGTCTCCCTCCCTTGATCTTGATTCTTCTCTATTAGACATATGATATCTAGAATTTTGTATGCCTCACGTGCTTGCACTTGTATTTCCCTAAAAAATTGGCTTTTTCCCTCTACTAATCTCACGACTCTTGCCTTATTTCTCCAATGCTTTGTGTCAACTTCTCTGAGGAACTAATCAATCTCAATCAAAATTTTCCAACCTAGCCCGAAGCACAAGGAGTTTAAGAAGGACATCCGAGGAAAGGACTCAAGAACGGAAGGAGTGAATGAAATCGAAACAAAAAACTTCAAGAAAGTGTTTCTTTAGATTGATTTGTACCGTGTCCACAACAAAATTGATACCAATGGACGATTTAGGTGCTGAATTGATTTCTTGAAAGAAATTGCGCGTGAAATTTTTTCACGAAAGTGATTCTTGAAATCGAATAAGCCTCGTTTTGGCATGAAATTTTGTTTTACTTCCTGTCGATTTTTTTTATTTTATTTTTTCGTTGTTTTATTTATTTTGGCACTAAATAGGCGCAAAATAAACAAAGGCGAGAAGTGTCGAAACAAAATTGTATTGGTGCACTAAATGTAATACACAAAAATCAATCTTCAATGTTCGTGGTATTTGTGTTGACGTAAAAGACTTAAGAAGATGGTGAAGAGTCGAGAAAACGATGGAGACTCGATGAAGATGAAAACACGATGAAGACATAAAAATGCGGAAAAGGCGAATATAAAAATTCGATTTTGGAGCCAAAGCTCTGATGTGAACCCACGTAGAAATAGTAGCTCAGAAACCCCGTAGAAGATCGTATCACGACCCAAGTTTTCTAAAATCCAGGTTTGAAGCTCAACCCAATAATTAATCGGACCATGGAACAAACGTTGGGAAGAACATAACCCCTTAATGGCAAAAAAACATGGAACCTTGCAATGATTTTGTTGAACGCCGCAAAAATGAAATCTTTGAAAAGTTCGAAATTAAATTCAGCGAGGAACAAAAGAGAGCAAATCTCGTTTTGTTGATTCTCTCAAAACTAATGTTTCTTTTTTTTTTTTTTTTTTTTTTTACGACGAAAACAATGAATCTTGTTTATGGGGAACCCATAAAAACCTAATTAAAACAGAATTTCATCAAAAAGATACCGAACCAGGAGTTCTAACAAAGATACACAGCCAGGAAAATCCGAAAAAAAAAAAACGCATTCTAAAAATGAAAAATGCGACCGCATAACCATAATTTCCCGCCACGGCATAGGACAACCGAAATTCCACTTCCTTTTTCGAGAATAGTACATGCTATACCCATCCTGTTTTATACTAAGCAACGACACAATTTTCGAGAACTAATCACATTGTGAAATTCGAAACTATCCAACTCACAGCGCTACGTAACAAGCGCTTCATCTACCAATGGGTACTCTACTCACTCAAAGTCTCTGGGATTTCTTTTCACGCCTACCTTTTCTATTCCTCATCCTATGAACTTACAGGACCGTGATCGCTTCCATCTTGCCTCATGACACCATGAACTCCCCTAGGTTGCTCCCTTTGTAAGTTTTCAATCAGAGTATCTCGTCGATCCATTCCGTCACTGATTTCTCCAAATACCGCATTCGTCCGCTCGATTTGTAACATGTTGCATGGCCCGCATCATGACGGCTTTGAGCGTCTCCCTCCCTTGATCTTGATTCTTCTCTATTAGACATATGATATCTAGAATTTTGTATGCCTCACGTGCTTGCACTTGTATTTCCCTAAAAAATTGGCTTTTTCCCTCTACTAATCTCACGACTCTTGCCTTTATTTCTCCAATGCTTTGTGTCAACTTCTCTGAGGAACTAATCAATCTCAATCAAAAATTTTCCAACCTAGCCCGAAGCACAAGGAGTTTAAGAAGGACATCCGAGGAAAGGACTCAAGAACGGAAGGAGTGAATGAAATCGAAACAAAAAACTTCAAGAAAGTGTTTTCTTTAGATTGATTTGTACCGTGTCCACAACAAAATTGATACCAATGGACGATTTAGGTGCTGAATTGATTTCTTGAAAGAAATTGCGCGTGAAATTTTTTCACGAAAGTGATTCTTGAAATCGAATAAGCCTCGTTTTGGCATGAAATTTTGTTTTACTTCCTGTCGATTTTTTTATTTTATTTTTTCGTTGTTTTATTTATTTTGGCACTAAATAGGCGCAAAATAAACAAAGGCGAGAAGTGTCGAAACAAAATTGTATTGGTGCACTAAATGTAATACACAAAATCAATCTTCAATGTTCGTGGTATTTGTGTTGACGTAAAAGACTTAAGAAGATGGTGAAGAGTCGAGAAAACGATGGAGACTCGATGAAGATGAAAACACGATGAAGACATAAAAATGCGGAAAGGCAAATATAAAAATTCGATTTTGGAGCCAAAGCTCTGATGTGAACCCACGTAGAAATAGTAGCTCAGAAACCCCGTAGAAGATCGTATCACGACCCAAGTTTTCTAAAATCCAGGTTTGAAGCTCAACCCAATAATTAATCGGACCATGGAACAAACGTTGGGAAGAACATAACCCCTTAATGGCAAAAAAACATGGAACCTTGCAATGATTTTGTTGAACGCCGCAAAAATGAAATCTTTGAAAAGTTCGAAATTAAATTCAGCGAGGAACAAAAGAGAGAGCAAATCTCGTTTTGTTGATTCTCTCAAAACTAATGTTTTCTTTTTTTTTTTTTTTTTTACGACGAAAACAATGAATCTTGTTTATGGGGAACCCATAAAAAAACCTAATTAAAACAGAATTTCATCAAAAAGATACCGAACCAGGAGTTCTAACAAAGATACACAGCCAGGAAAATCCGAAAAAAAAAAAAACGCATTCTAAAAAATGAAAAATGCGACCGCATAACCATAATTCCCGCCACGGCATAGGACAACCGAAATTCCACTTCCTTTTTCGAGAATAGTACATGCTATACCCATCCTGTTTTATACTAAGCAACGACACAATTTTCGAGAACTAATCACATTGTGAAATTCGAAACTATCCAACTCACAGCGCTACGTAACAAGCGCTTCATCTACCAATGGGTACTCTACTCACTCAAAGTCTCTGGGATTTCTTTTCACGCCTACCTTTTCTATTCCTCATCCTATGAACTTACAGGACCGTGATCGCTTCCATCTTGCCTCATGACACCATGAACTCCCCCTAGGTTGCTCCCTTTGTAAGTTTTCAATCAGAGTATCTCGTCGATCCATTCCGTCACTGATTTCTCCAAATACCGCATTCGTCGCTCGATTTGTAACATGTTGCATGGCCCGCATCATGACGGCTTTGAGCGTTCTCCCTCCCCTTGATCTTGATTCTTCTCTATTAGACATATGATATCTAGAAATTTTGTATGCCTCACGTGCTTGCACTTGTATTTTCCCTAAAAAAATGGCTTTTTCCCTCTACTAATCTCACGACTCTTGCCTTATTTTCTCCAATGCTTTTGTGTCAACTTCTCTGAGGAACTAATCAATCTCAATCAAAATTTTCCAACCTAGCCCGAAGCACAAGGAGTTTAAGAAGGACATCCGAGGAAAGGACTCAAGAACGGAAGGAGTGAATGAAAATCGAAACAAAAAACTTCAAGAAAGTGTTTCTTTAGATTTGATTTGTACCGTGTCCACAACAAAATTGATACCAATGGACGATTTAGGTGCTGAATTGATTTCTTGAAAGAAATTGCGCGTGAAATTTTTTCACGAAAGTGATTCTTGAAATCGAATAAGCCTCGTTTTTTGGCATGAAATTTTGTTTTACTTCCTGTCGATTTTTTTTATTTTATTTTTTCGTTGTTTTATTTATTTTGGCACTAAATAGGCGCAAAATAAACAAAGGTCGAGAAGTGTCGAAACAAAATTGTATTGGTGCACTAAATGTAATACACAAAATCAATCTTCAATGTTCGTGGTATTTGTTGTTGACGTAAAAGACTTAAGAAGATGGTGAAGAGTCGAGAAAACGATGGAGACTCGATGAAGATGAAAACACGATGAAGAATAAAAAATGCGGAAAGGCGAATATAAAAAATTCGATTTTGGAGCCAAAAAGCTCTGATGTGAACCCACGTAGAAATAGTAGCTCAGAAACCCCGTAGAAGATCGAAATCACGACCCAATTTTCTAAAATCCATTGTTTTTGAAGCTCAACCCAATAATTAATCGGACCAAAGGAACAAACGTTGGGAATAACATAACCCCTAAATGGCAAAAAAAAAACATGGAACCTTGCAATGATTTTGTTGAGTGAACTCCGCAAAAATGAAAATCTTTGAAAAGTTTCAAATTAAATTAAAATCCAGCGAGGAACAAAAGAGAGCAAATCTCGTTTTGTTTGATTCTCTCAGAAACTAAGTGTTTTCGTTTTTTTTTTTTTTTTTTACGACGAAAAAGAATGTAATCGTTGTTTATGGGGAACCCATAAAAACCTAATTAAAACATAAATTTCATCAAAAGAAACCGAACCAGGCGTTTCCTAACAAAGATACACTATCCAGGAAAAACGCAAAAAATAAACGCATTCTAGAAATGAAAAATGCGACCGCATAACCAATAAATTCCCGCCACAGCATAGACAACCGAAATTCCACTTCCTTTTTCGATGATAGTACATGCTATAAACCATCTGGTTTAAGTACTATGTAATGAACACTGTTATCGGGAACTAATCACAGTGTGAAAATTCAAAACTTTCTCAACAATTCACCACCTCCCTCGTCTAACGTAACAAGCGTCTTCATCTACCATGGTACTCTACTCTAACTCAGATCAAAGTCCTACAGGTTGTCTTGGCACCCTACCGTTCATTCCTCCCACCTATCAACTTACAGCACGATGATCGCTACTATCCTGCCACATGACCACCATGAACTCTCCTAGGTTACCCCCCTTTCTAAGTGTTTGCAAACAGCGAATCGTCTTCGATCCCATTCCGAACACTGATTTCTCCCAAAAGAAGAGAATAAACCACCATTTGTCTGATCGATTTGTAACATTTCCAAGGCCCGCAATCATGACGGCATTGACCGTCCTCCCTCTCTGAGATCATAGATTCATCTCCTAGTCAGACATATACCAATCCTAGGAATTTGTGCCAGCCATCACGGTGCTTGGACATATGTATTTCTCTAAGAAAAAAAAAAATGGGCGTTTTACCTCTGATTAATCTCACGACTCTTGCCTTATTTCTCCACGCCTATGTTTTAAACTTCTCTGAGGAACTAATCTATCTAAATCAAAAATTTTTTGTTCACCCTATCAGACTCTAACCCGAAGTACAACGATTTAAGAAGGATGTCGAGCCGGATGAAAGGCACTCAAGAACGGAAGGAATGAATGAAAAAAACA